>JAMAKR010000005.1:558564-707663 GCA_023628425.1 Chaetomiaceae sp. PYS4301M | reverse complement strand
AGAGGGGGGGAGCAAGAGGGGAAAGAGATAAGAAAAAAGAGAAGAAAAAACGAATAAAAAAGAAGAAGAAAAGGGTGTAAAGAAAAGAAGAAAAAAAAAGGAACGAAAGAAAAGCACAACAGTACCTGAATAAAACTGTAGTAACTCCTCGTATTCCGCCACCCCTCAATCCTCGTCACGTTCCCAGCCAGCTCCCTCGCCTTCGTCGCCTCGTCCACCCACACATACCCATGCCCCTGCGCGCCCGTCAAGTTGGCCTCGTGCTCATCACTACCAATATACAGCGCACTAGCACCATACACACTCTCCTCAAACGCAGCCGCGATCCGCGTGAACTTGAGCACCCACGCCCTCCACTTGGCGCGGATGACACGCTCGCCAGCGCGCGTGGTGATGCACCGCTGGATGTCAGCCATAAAGGCAGCGTCGCCGGTGAGGTCGCTCGACGACCCCGAAGACGACGACGACGACGACCCGCCGCTGGACGAGCTGTGCACCAGGTTGGCGTACGCCGGGTTTTGCTGCTGGAAGTACACCAGCCCCTCGGTGATGGGCGCCGCCTCGATCTTGCTGCTGATCTTCATCTTGCCGCTGGGCAGGTCGCAGAGAAGATCCCACCACTCCGGGTGCAGCTCAAAGGTCGGGTTGGTGACGCCCGCGATGAACCCGGGCACTTTCAGGAGGTCGTCCACCTTGGTCAGGTCCGTGTATGGGAAGGCGTACCGCGTGAAGCCGCGGAGGATGCCGCCCGACGCGAGCGCGCACGCGGCGAGGACGGCCTCGGCTACCTCCCCCGAGGGCATGTTGTGGCCCAGGAAGATGATGCGCTTTTGTGTCAGGAGCGCGTTGATGAGCACGATTATGGGGTTTGTGTTGGGTCCGTTTGTGGTGAGATGCGGATGTAAGGGGAAGGACTGGGGCGTCTTGCTGTGCGAGTCGGTAAAGTTTTGGATGAGCTTGATCAGGGAGAAGTCGCCGACAATCTCGGGCATGACGGCCACGGGGACTTTGATCGGGATCGGGATGCCCTTGTACATGACCTTGCTCTCGAATTCGTGCGTGTCTCGCGGTACCACGTAGACTGCGTGTCCCTCAATGTGCGCCTTGGATCCTGACCGGAAGATGGCCGGCCGGGAGGGGAGCGCTTTGCTGGCATCGAGTGGCTGGTCAACGCCGGCTCCGGCAGTCTCCGTGATGCGCGCCTGGATCATCTCCTCAAACTTTTCGAGGAACAAATCCTTGTTCTCGCTGGCTTGCAGGAGGTGCCTCTCGAGATGGCTCAGCTTTGGCATCAGCGAGAGGTCCATTGCATTTACGGCATTGTAGAGCATTGCCAGTGTTTCGGGCACTGGCGCCTTGAAGTACTCTTCCAGAGCCAGTAATAATAGCGGCTACATCGCGGTGTTAGTCCAGTTGCTGCGTCAGACGAGAACGACGGCAGGACGGCAGACTCGCCTTGTATATGTGTAAGAAAGGATGCCGGGTGCATATCGCCATTGCTTTGACCACAGCGCCTCTCTTGACCGTCTTGTCTTGTTTTGTGTTGACAAGGTTGAGCACGTACACCAGCGGCGGCCCCTCGATGCCTTCTGGCTCGGAATCTGTCGATTCGTCGTCGTCCCAGTCGTCATCGTCGTCGTCTAGGTCGCCATCCTCGTCGTCTTCGTCGTCCGACTCGTGTATTATCCCCTTGGCCCGATCGCGCTTGCGATTCCGCCGGGCCCGCCTCTCCTCCTTTGCCTGCCGCTCGGCCTCGTCCTCCTCTTGGCTGGTGTCCTTGTGCAAAAAGAATATGGTCCAGTCCTGGTTCCGCACGTGGGCCTGATCCGGCAGCATGAGCTCGGCAAGCATGTGCTCGTCGCCCGTGATGGCTACCGGGTACTGGTGCTCCATGACCGGGCCGCGGTCAATGTCGAACGACGCCACCAGGATGTATTCAACGTGGTTCTCGGTGCTCCCGCGCGGGTACTGCGAGCGCAGCTTGCGGGGACGTCGCATGAGGGCATCGTAACGGGGTTGCGCCGCGGCCGACAGCGAGCTGTGTTGGGACGAGGCGCCGGTGGCGATTGAGGATGTCTTTCCCTTGAAACTCGGGTCCGAGGTCCGGTCCATCTCGGAGGTCGTTCCGGCGGCGGGGGGTTGCGGGGAAGGGGTGGGTCGCGATGATGACGGGATTGCCGAGAGCGATCTCTGGTGTTGCAGCGGCGCACCATTGGTATAGCTGGCCGCGCTGGTCGTTTTCGTGAGGGCGGGAAGCCCGTGCTGGCCCGATGCCATGGTCGCGCGGCTCTGCGCGCCTGCGCCGTCGCCCGTGCGTGCGTGCTCTCGGACCCTAGGTCTTCGGTATCCGCTTCCGTCGAGGTTCGCCCAAGTACTATACGAGGGGTGTCGGGTCGGGCTGCAGTCGTGGGTAAGGTAGCTATCGATCGAGTCGCGTCGTGGTGGGGGCTGTACCCAGTATGTACAATATGTCCAGCTCAATCAAAGCTTCCAACCGTGTTCGATGTCCCAGCTTCTTATTTGCGAGATTGTACGGAGTAGGAGGTGCCGGGTCGTATCGGAAATAAATGAGGCATCAACCCAGTCCAGAACCAAAAGTCGATTCGGCAGTCGTTTAATTCGGGCGCAATCCGAATCCGTTTGGTTTCTCGCCTTGACGGGATGTGTGTAACTGCTATCCTGTGTTTATGTCGTCGTGTGCTGATGCGTCAAACTAACTTGCAATCGGCGACAGGACGGACAGCTTGCTTCGTTGCGGGGTGTCCCAGGAAGGTGCTGCAATTCCGATGAGGTCAACCGAAGCACCCCCTGGTCCCCCTTTTTGGACCCTCGAGACGGGAGTTCTGAGGGTGGGTGACATGGATTTGCGATCCCTGCTTGGTGGGGATTTCGATCCAGTGAGGGGTCGCTGGAGCCCTTGGGTCTGGAAGCAGGCAGTCTTATCCCTGCTGTTTTGGAGCTGAAACATCCACAGCGCCTGCCCAGCTGTCTCGAATTAATCTGCATCAGCCGCCGAGCCGGCAAGCCACAATGCGAGCTGTCAACTGGCTCGTTGTGGCTGACGCACCTTGCTCTCCGCGCTGCAACACCCTTGCTCTTGTTGGCTGGTTGTCGGGTGGGATTGTTTACTTTCTCCATTTGTCGCCTTTCCGTCCAAGTACCAATTGATGACGACAAGGTGCACAGCCAGCCTCAACCTACACAGTATCTTGATTTGCAGTCCTGGCATTGGATGATTTGATTTTTTAAGAGTGTTTAGTCGGCCCTCAATTTTTGTCAAGACAATAAAAACACCCTGTTAACAAACGCGGGTTGTTGTTTACAACTGCACCGCCTCAAGTTCAACAACACCCCTCTCCATCTGGGGATCAAGGCATACACCCTATCGCTTGACAAGAACAGCCCCCGCTCACCACAAGAATATGGTAGGAAATTTTTGACATGCTCGGCAAGAAGGTCCTTTTTCTCGGTGCTGACCATACATAGTCGATGCCCTCAGCATACAAACCATCCCCGCTCGGGTACGGGACGCAGCGGTCGTCGCCCTTCCGACGGCCGCAGTCGCCAGCATCTCCTTCGGCGCTGCGCCAGACCACACCAACAGCGTCGCCTACGAAGCAGGGACCTCTGGATACCGGTGCGAGATATGGGAGGAGTCCAGTAACAAGTCCGAAGCAAGAGTTCCGTTCGCCTGCAAGACAGGCAACGGTCGAGGATGTCTCGGACACATATTTCCCTCCACAGCGGACGACTCCTCGGCCGGCAGTCGCCAGCACGGTGGGACATGGAAGCGCCCTGTCTCAGTTGCAACCCTCACAAGCACGGACAATGCGGGAGGCGTTCCAGCTCTTGGACCGCGACAGCGACGGTGTCGTCAATAGGGAGGACGTCATGGACATGCTCACCCAGCTGGGTACGACTTCACACCTATCCCCTTTTTTCCATCCGCGCAACACCAACTGACGACCCATTTCCAGGACTACCCTCGAATGCGTCGGACGTCGCGCAGTTCTTCCCGCCATCATCCCCCCAGACCATGACGATGGCGCTGTTTCTCAGCTCGATAGCATCGTCGCTGGCCGCCTTATCGCCAAGCTCCGAGCTCTTATCTGCGTTCTCGGCCTTTGACGACGACGACAGCGGGCAGATCGACGTCGCCGAGCTCAGGGATGCCCTACTGCACACGGCACCAGAGCCCGGACAGCCGCCCCTGACGGCCCTCGACGTGGAAAAGGTGATTGCGGGTTTCACGGGGCGAAGGGCCTTCAGCAAGAGCAGCGCCACCGGGCTGGGCAAGCGGGGTGATGTATTCAGGTACCAGGACTTTGTCAACACGGTTGTTGGGGGGAATGGAACAACAACCGCGCATGCTGCAGAAGACGCGGAAGACGATTGAGTTCACTCAGCGCACCAACCAGGTGTTCATGCGCTGTTCTGGGCGCTTGTGGAGAGGTTGAATGCCGGGTATTGATTTGGTATGGGATTGCTCGGCGTTGGATGCAACACGGTGCCAGCTAACGTAACGTCATGGTGTACGGAATACGTACGAGCAATAACGGTTAATGGCATGGGTTGGGTTGAGCCTCTTGTCGCTTGTGTTTCACAATTTTTTTTGATCATTGGGGGGAGCAAGGAAATTTAACATTATCAGCCAATAAAAGAGAACTTTCTGTCATATTTTTGTCCTGGTTGGCTGCCTTTGACGAGACCAGAGCCGCCCACCTCAAGCGCCTGTGTTTGTTGACTTTTGTCCGACATGACTCCTGGCCAAGAAAACATCAGGTACCTAATTACATACTGTGTACGGAATACAGCACATAATTGCAGCACAATAGCTGCCGAGTGTGACTGGAAAGACAATGGAGACTCTGGATGGTACCGAACGGATAGGAACATGAGCTCAAGTCATTTTATCATTATGGAGGTGCAGGCCCCGAATGGATTGTTCGTCGGTCATCGGTCATCAGTCATGACGGGATCTGCCTCTCCGGTGACAAATGGCTTGACCGGTCAGCAACCGGAGCGCACTTGTGTTGCTTGGTTGCGCAAACGGCTCTGAGTTGATGAGCGGGCCGACCCCACAGAAGGTTCGAGAATTGGCGTCTCCAGCCTCCGGTTAAGGTCGCTGGTTACAGCGATACACCCCGGTTGATGCATTTATCAAGGCCCCGGCCGCCTTGGCCGCCCTGGAGTTGGCCCCTCCACAGGGTCTGACAGGCGCCGGATCCGCAACCGCTGTCCCCCGCCAGGTCTCCCTCCCCACGCCAGGCCACGCACTGCGCAGCACCAGGCGGGCGTTTGACGAATGACCTTCTCGCGGCCACCAATTTCCAGAGCAACGGGCAGCCCCCCAGCCAGCCCAATATTTTCTTCGAATCGCAGACCAAGAAAGCAAAAAGGCCCCATGATTTGCCTGAGGGCTGAGCAATCGTCTAAACCCTTTCAATCGGCCAAAGCGGTCCAGTGGTGGCTTGTTGATCGCCCGGCTGCCTTTGTTCTGTCCGGTTTTTTGAACTGTTCCCGACCTCCATTCCATCCAGCCTTTTCCGGGTTCCCAAACTTTCCAGGTTTCCAGGTTCTTCCAGGTTGCGTCCTGTTCCCGCCTCTGCTTTGCCCGCCCTTCCCCGTTCCCGCCCGCCAGGACACCCCTCGTCTGTTTTTGGCCACGCCGAGCCGATTCAACGGAAAAAAAAAAAAAAAAAAAAGTCCTCGAGCGAGCACTGTACTGGCAGTTGCATGCACACCCACTCCCATTAACGTTAACCTGGGATACCTGGTGCTTTGGTACCTTGTCCCAATCCTCTGGCGGTTTTTTGCCCTCATGCGACAGCAGCGATACACAGCCTGACCTTGCTCGGAAGTCACGCCGCAAGTCGACACTTCGTTTGCGGGATCATCCGCATTATAGCAATCCGAACCCCGGGATAACGGCTCTTCGCGTTAGCGACATACCTTGCAAATGAAGTTTTTCTCCAAAATATCGTCCAAGAAGCCCAACTCGGCCGATGAGGACGAGGACGACTACGCCTCTGGATTCACCGATCCGTCGCAGCCACCCTCGCCCACCAAATCGCCCACCAAATCCTCGGGCTCAGGCTCCCGCTCGCCCACCAAAAAGGCCTCTTCGCAGCGCCCCGCTTCGCCGACCTCCCGCGACGCCAACTCCAACAGATCGCAGTCACCTCGCACTGCGCGGCCCTTTGCGCGGCATCCCACCGACCCCGGCCTTTCGTCCTCGCGCCGAAAAAAGATTGACCCGGACACGCACCCGCTCAATCTTCCGCCCGAGCAGCGCAAGCGCCTATCGGAACTCTCTGCTATGAGCGCCCGCAACTCAATGGATGTCGACAAGGAACCCGTGAACGGAGGCAACCCCTCCTCGCCTTCCCCACAGACACAGCAGCAGCAGTACCAGCCGCAGCCGCAGCAGAGGCCGTCGAACCCGCCCTCGCATCAGAACTCCTTCACCGTGCCTGTGACGAACGGTGCCGACGCTTCCACCAACGGCGTCGCTGCCGAAGCAGTGCCCGCTCCCCCGCCGCACCGATCGCAGCCGTCCAGCCCCGTCCAAACAGAGGCCGAGCAGGCGGAGGCGTTCAAGAATGAGGGAAACAAGTTCTTCAAGGCGGGTGACTACACCCATGCGCTGGAGTTTTACACCAAGGGTGAGTCAGAACAATTCAAGTCTTTTTCTCTATGTGTGTGTGTCGCGGTTGGCTAATGCAAATGCAAATGCGTAGCTGTCGTCCTGCAACCCAATTCTGCTACCTATCTAGGCAACCGCGCTGCCGCGTACATGTCCGCGAGCAAGTACAGTGATGCCCTGGATGACTGCAAGCGGGCCGTGGATCTGGACCCCCACAACCCCAAGATCCTCCTGCGCCTGGCTCGCATCTACACCAGCCTGGGCCAGCCGGAGGAGGCCATCGCCACCTTTGGCCGCATCCACCCCTCGCCCTCGGCGAAGGATATGGCGCCTGCCAAGGACATGCTCCGTTACGTCAGAGCCGCACAGCAAGCGCTCAAGGATGGCACGGCATCCATGGTCCTGCACCCGCTCGACATGGCTGAGAGGCTCCTCGGCAACAACGTCCTGAAGCCGAGAAAATGGCAGCTCATGCGGGGCGAGGCCCTGCTCAAGATCGGAGATGGCAAATCGCTCGACAGCATTCAGGGCATTGCCACTTCGCTCCTGCGCCTGAACAGCCAGGATCCCGAAGCCCTGGTCCTGCGCGGCCGGGCGTTCTATTCGCAGGGCGAGAACGACAAGGCGGTGCAGCACTTCCGGAGGGCGCTCAGCTGCGACCCCGACTTCAGGGACGCCATCAAGTGGCTCCGGACCGTCCAGAAGCTGGAGCGGATGAAGGAGGAGGGCAACTCGCAGTACAAGGCCGGGCAGTGGCAAGCCGCTCTCGACCTTTACACGTCCGCACTCGACGTCGACCCGACGAACAAGGGCACCAACTCCAAGATCTTGCAGAACCGGGCGCTGTGCCGCCTCAAGCTCAAGCAGTACGACGAAGCCGTGGCCGACTGCGAAAAGGCCATCAGCCTCGACCCGCACTACCTCAAGGCCCGCAAGACCAAGGCCAACGCGCTGGGCCTGGCCGACAAGTGGGAGGCGGCGGTGCGGGAGTGGAAGGCGATCCAGGAGCTGGACCCGGAGGACCGCACCATCGCCAAGGAGGTGCGCAAGGCCGAGCTGGAACTTAAGAAGTCCCAGCGCAAGGACTACTACAAGATTTTGGGTATCGAGAAGAGCGCGAGCGAGCAGGAGATCAAGAAGGCCTACCGCAAGCTGGCGATCGTCCACCACCCGGACAAGAACCCCGGCGACTCCAACGCCGAGGCCCGTTTCAAGGATATCAGCGAGGCGTACGAGACGCTGAGCGATCCTCAGTAAGTTTACACTGCACCACGCCGCGCCTATTGTTTATTTGTTATCTCAGTTTGCTAACCACATCCCCTTTCGCAGGAAACGCGAGCGCTACGACAGCGGCGTGGACCTGGCCGACCCAGCAGACATGTTCGGTGGCGGCGGCGGCATGGGCGGCGGCATCGACCCCGAGATCCTGTTCTCCATGATGGGAGGCGGACGGCCGGGCCCCTTTGGCGGCGGTGGCGGCGGCTTCCCTGGTGGTGGCTTCCCCGGTGGCCCCGGCTTCTCCTTCAATAACCACGGCCACCCCCACGGCCACGGCAGAGGGGGCTTCTCGCAGAGCTTCCATTTCTCTTGACAATCCGATGAGGAGGGAGAAGAAGAAGCGACCGACGGCGATGCGAGTGAGGACGACGACAGTTCTGATGACGACGGCCACCACGACAGCAACCGACGACGACATGGTCAGAGACAGAGCCGTGGCCGGGGTTGGGAACCCCGGAGAGATGGCGCAGCCGCCGGTGTCAAGGCGTCTTGGCGGGCCGAGGCCGAGGAGGAAAAGGACAGGCGGCTGGGCCAGCTGCGGCGGTTCTGGCTCCTCCTGGTCGCGGCTGTCGTGCTTCTCCCTCCGTATCTCATTGGCGTGCTGGTGGTGGGCGGTGCGGCTGTGTACATTTGCGCCGGGGTGGTGATGAAGTCAGTCCGGGCGCGTTAAAGGGGGGATGAAACGCACAACCGTTTCTTGGGGGAAGGGGAGAGAGGGGGAGAGAGGATGCCATCATCGCAAAAGAAAAAAGATCGGTTGTCTTTTTTTGTTTTCCCGGCAGGCAGGCATAGACTAACTTGGCAGTTCACATCACATCACACACATCTGGAGGAGGCGTTTGATGGGGGTTCATTACATTATCATACTTTTTTCTCTTTACAACGCAAAAGGGGGGTGGGGGTGTGTCCTCCTTTTTTTTTAGGGCATTGAGCACAGCACATCGTCGCATGGGTTTGCGGGCTACATTCCGCCAGTTTAGACAGACAGGAGAGCTTTGTTGGCTGCTTCGTTCTGAATCTCTCTCTCTCCCACCCCCTCCATCCTGCAATCAATCAACCCCTTGATCTGGCCCGTCATGACGAAGGCATATCCACCGTTTTTTTGCTCCCTCTGGAAGATATCTCTCCATGGCTGACTGTGCTGTAAGTGTTTGTTTGTGTATAGATTACCTACCTTGAGTCTAGGTAAACATTTGTGGTTTTCTTCTGCTTGTTTTTAATCGGAGAATTTAACATTTGGGTTTGTTAAGCTCTTTGTGGTTGCCAACAATGCATGTCTTTCGTAGCGACTCCTCGATTTGCATCGGGGACTCCCGTCGTCTGCTTTCAACAGGGAGTGCTGGTGCAAGTGTCAAGTGTCAACGCAGGGCCCAGGGGGTCGGGTGCTGTGAGAGGACGCCACAGGGGTGAAGTGGGGCCAGTGGTGAGCGCGAACTGGAATGGCGAAGGGTTCCTGCGGTACGGAGTACAGCACTTGCCTGCCGGGGTGTGGTGTGGACGTGGGGACCAGCGAAGCTTTGACCCCCCTGCCGTGAATCTGGAGGCCACGATTCACTTGTTGCACGCACTCCGCACTCCGCAAAAAAGAGCGACGGAGCAAGTCAAACTGGACACGGATTAGAGAAGCCGCCACATTGCATTCTGACACTCCCCAAGAGTGCGGACCTTTCGCTCTTTTGTCCTGCACATCAACCTCTTTTTTTTCTCTGTCGACGAGTTGAATTGACTGTGTGGTGCGGATGCCCGGTCGCAATCACGTCGCGTGTTTCTAACTTTTCTTCTTCTTTCTCTCCATTTCCCCGTCACCTGTTTGTTTCCCGCAATCTCGAGATACCCCAGACACTTGACTCCGATACACGGCCCTGGGTTGGTGAATCCTGAACCCAAACCCGGCTCCCTCGAGTGCCCGCCATGAGTACCGACTATGCATATGACGAGGAGGGCTACCTCTGGCCCTTCTTCGTCTTCACCCTCGCCCTCATCATCACCCTCCCGCTCACATTCATCTTGGTCAAGCGCTCGCGAGACCCCGCCGCCTCCTTCGCGCGCGTCCACACCAACTTCAAACATGCGCACACAGACACGATCGACTCCCTGCGCAGGCAGGAGAAGCGCAAGGACAGGAAGCTGTGGCTCATGTTCGCCGTCGTCACAGGCTGGGCCGTCATGGGCTACATGCTCTACCTCATCCAGATCACCGAGGCGCCGACGCAGAAGCTCTGGAACCCCTACGACATCCTGAACATCCCCGAGTCGGCGACCGAGAAGATGATCAAGACCACCTACAGGAAGCTCTCCCTCCTGTACCACCCCGACAAGGTCAAGGTGGACCCGTCCAAGAACGAGACCATCGAGGACCTGAACGCCCGCTACGTCGAGATCTCCAAGGCCTACCAGGCGCTGACCGACGAGGACGTCCGCAACAACTACATTCAGTATGGCAACCCGGATGGCAAGCAGGGATACAGCATCAACATTGCGCTGCCCAAGGTCATGGTGTCGGACGGCAACGGCAAGTACGTCGTGCTGGTCTACTCGGTGCTCTTCGGCGTCCTGCTGCCCTACCTCGTCGGCTCGTGGTGGTACGGCACCCTCAGGCGCTCCAAGGAGGGCGTCCTGATGGAGAGCGCAAACAGAATATTCCGTGAGTACAAGGATAGCATCGACGAGGGCGGCGTCGTGACCGCCCTCAGCACCGGCAAGGAGTACGAGGAGATCTTTAAGGGAGACAAGGCGGACTCGGGCCTGGCCACGGTGGAGTCGCGGATCCTTGCCGAGGGCGAGCTGAGCCCGCTCGCCGGTGGGCTGTCGGTCAAGGACAAGGAGAAGCTGGAGGACCTGGAGAGCGGGCCGCAGCGAAAGGCGCTGGCGCTGCTGTGGGCTTACCTGAGCCGGACCGAGCTGGACAACGCCGAGCTGAACAAGGCCAAGTTTGCCGTCGCCCCGATCGCCCACTCTCTCAACAAGGCCTTCAACGCCATCGCCCTCGCCTACATGAACACCGGCCCCCTGCTCTCTTCCTACTACGCCAGCCAGCTCCTCATCCAGGCCCTCCCGCCCAAGTCGTCACCGCTCCTCCAGCTCCCCTACTTCACCCCGGCCGTCGTCAAGGCCGTCGAGGGCGACTCGCGCATGCACACCAGCGTCCAGGGCTTCCTGGACAGGCCAGATGCGAAGCGGCGCAGCCTAGTGGTTGGCAAGGGCCTTCTCTCCGAAGACCAATACAAGGAAGCCGTCAGCGTGGCCAAGCAGCTCCCCTTCCTACGCGTCGCCAAGGCCTACTTCAAGGTCACGGGCGAGCGCTTCATCATCCCGTCGTCGCTCGTCACCCTCGTCGTCAAGGGCCGGTTCGTGCCCCCGGGCAGCGAGAAGGTGCCCGAGATCAACCCCGCCGACCTGGAAGACATCGACCCGGCCGAGGACGACCTCGACGCCATCGCCGGCCGCAAGACCACCAAGCTGGTCGGCAAGGACGAGAAGACGGGCAAGCCTATCTACGAGTCGGCCGAGACGGAGCTCATCGCCGCGCCGCTCGTCGCCGCCCCCTACTTCGCCCGCGACCACAGCCCCCGGTGGCACGTGTTCCTGACCGACTCCAAGCAGGGCCGCGTCGCGGTCCCGCCGTTCACCTTTGCGCAGTTCGACCGCCCCATCTTCGAGGCCGATGGCAGGACGCCCACGTTTGCCATGCAGACGCTCAAGGCGCAGTTTGCCGCGCCGCCGCAGGCCGGGCACTACACTTTTGTCATGCACGTCGTGTGCGACAGCTACGTCGGGTTCGACACCAAGATGGAGGTGACGCTGATTGTCGAGGAGCCGAGTAAGGCGGCGGAGATGGAGGTCGAGGACGAGATTAGTGAGCCGGAGGAGGGTGAGTCTTTTTTTTCCTACCTCTTTTCCCCCCCGGAGTCCTGCTCGTACTGCGAACTAGAACAAAAACAAGAGCAAGAGAACATGACTAACGAAACTCTTTTACAAAAAACAGACTCTATCGCGGGCATCATGCACGCGGCCAAGGGCGGCCAGACCAAGAAGAGGAAACCGGCCAAGAAGGACGACGACGACTCGGACTCGGACGAGGAGAGCGGCACCGAGGAGGAGGCCGACGATACCAGCGCGACGAATACGGATACGGAGCCGGAGAATTAAATTAGATTTTTTGGGCGGTGGCAAAGCGCGCGGGGGGGTTTTTATGTGTTTCTGTGGGCTCGCTCGCGCTCGACTTGCTCGCGAGGCTTGGTTATGTTGAATTGTGGTTTTGGGTTGGGGTTGTTTCGATAATGTATATAGGGCGTTGTGTTTTTATCATCATCGTCAGGGAGTGACCTGGGGCTTCTGTTTTCGTCTTGTTCTTGTCCCTTGGCTGTTTGTGGTGTGCTGTTGGTTGAAGATTGTAGTCTACTGAATTGCTTGCTTGCTTGCTCGAGCTTGTGTTGTATGAAGCTAGCGTATACATACGGGTATCTGGACATATATGTACAGTATGTTGGTTGGGTGAGGTGAACTTATGTGTGTGTCTCTCTCTTTAGGCACGACTCGTACCATGTCAACCACCCCTTGTTAAAGGCAACCGGGCTGTTATTGAGCAGCTCCCTGTCCCCATTTGTGGTGGCATCGTTTTGATGCCCGTCAATGCTCATCAACGCCATGCCATACCTTCTCGAAACAGGAAAGCGGCTCGATGGTCGGTGATGAGATGAGGCTGCGGTTTGGAATTGGGATTTTGACCCCTGTCCGTGATTGAGTCCCATGCGCGGTGTGCGTCGATTTCGTCGCGGAGGGTACGGAGATGTCATGTTGCCCTGAGGGATCCTCCCATCGATTTTCTCGGCTCATGGAAGGGTTTGGCGAGAGAGATCGCTGGTAGGCAACTTCGCTTGACTGGGCGACTCATGTTGTCTCTTGCGAGAGAATCGCCTCCTTGGGCTGAAACCCCCTCAACCGTCCTTCTCGAACGCGTCATTGAGATACCCCACGAAGCTTTCGCGCAGCCGGCCAGCCGCCAACTTGCCCACAGCCTCAAGCCCGATGCCGCCGCGGTTCAGCGCCACGAACGCCCGGCGATACCGCTGCAGCTGCGGCAGCCCGACCTTCTTCCCCGGCAGCTCGACGACCAGCTCCTCGCCGGCGGCCTCGCCCTCGCCAGGGTTGTTCACACGCGGCAGACTGACCTCCCCGCCACCCTCGTCCGACTGCCTCTCCAAGATGCGCTTGACAATGTCCTGCGTCTCGCGCTCCAGCACGTACAGGTAGTCGCCCCCGGGGTCCTTGTCGCGCTGCACGGTCGACTGGTTCGGCCTGACGATCTTGCGCGCCTCGCCCGCAACAGCATCCCAGATCTTGTCAAACACGTCCCGCGTCTGCGCCTCGTCGTCCTCCCAGATCAGCGTAAACAGCGGCGAGTCCCAGCGCGTCATGGGATTAGGCTCCTCGTAGCGAAAAACGAGGTTCTCCCAGTTGGACGGCTCGTAGGGCTCCTCCTCCCCAGCATCATCCCCATCTTTTCCTTCATCCCTCCTCTTCAGCCGCCCCTCATTCACCCCCCTCGCCGCCTCGACCCCACACCCGACCTGCAGCACGCAGCTCGGGGTGCGCACGTTCTTGGCCTCGCAGAACAGCTGGTACCGCCAGCCCTTGATGTAGTTGAGCCCGTCGAGGATGACTATGTCGCGCGGCGACAGCACGCGCTTGACGGCGCCGTAGACGGCCGCGCGCGCGTCCTTTTCCGAGGCGTTGGCCGACCGCACGTGCGCGGGCAGCGTCGAGGGGGACAGGTCGTAGACTGCGCGGGGGATGGAGAGGGTTGTGTCGGAGATTAGGTGGAGGCGGTATTTGGGGGTGTTGTTGGTGTTGTTGGTGTCGTTGGTGTTGGCGAGGCGCGAGGTGAGGTACGCGTGCAGTTGCTGGGCGCGGGTGGTCTTGCCCGACGTCGGCAGACCGGTTATGATTATGAGCTGGTTTCGGGGAGGGAGTGGATTAGTTATAGTTATGGGTTCGGGAGGTGAGTGTAAGAAACTTACAGGCATGTTGGCGGGCTGTGTTGGGGCGCAAGTCGGTGGATGGTCTGGGGAAGAAATTATGGCGGGGTATGACGGTGGAGGGGCATTTTGGATGGACGCCCTGATGCGGACGGACCCTGGAGCTGGAGGAACAGGGTTGGCTGTGGACAGAATGCCAAGACAGGGGACTTGTGTGCAAGTCGATACAGTACCAAAATCTAATGTCATGCTTTTTCGTAATTTTGGTATTACTCGGTGGTCTTATTTTTCCTGCTATAAACGAAGAAAGAAAAAAGAAGAAGAAACAGATGGAGATGGAGAAAGAGAGGGAGAGAGAGAGGGAGAGAGAGAGGGAGAGAGAGAGGGAGAGAGAGAGGGAGAGAGAGAGGGAGAGAGAGAGGGAGAGAAAGAGGGAGAGAAAGAGGGAGAGAAGAGGAGGAGAAAGGATAAGAGAAAGAGCAAGAGAAGTTTTTCTTCTTCTTCTTCTCCTATTTTCTTCTTCTTTTGCTGCTGCCGTTGTTGCTGCCGCTGATGGTGAATGCTGTGGATATTGATGTGAGAAGACGAAAGCACGTTGTATTATATACCCAAGCTATAAATGTTATCTTCCCTCCCTCCGGATTTGCCACAGTGATTCGGGGTCAACCACTGGACACGGCAGGGCCAGACGATGGATGGCATCGCCGTGAGATCCAATGTCCCCCTGAACCTGTTGCCTTGTGACCCGCAGCGGCACTGAACGACTCTCCAAGGCCACGCGCTCCCACACCTCCACCACCCGAGGGCTGAGGTCCATCCCCCACGTACCACGCCAAGTGATATAGGAGTAGTATCGGTCCGTGTGGTAGATGAAGGCACACGCGTTCCCCTCCCGTCCATTCCAGATGGCCAGAGTCTGCAACTTGGGCATCCGCAACGCCGTCATTCCAGCCCTGCAGAGCAAGACATCAATGGCCTCCCGGTAACTCCGGTCGTCGCCGTTGGAAAGGCGCTGCGATGTGAGGGCGAGAGACTCGAGGCGCGGCCAAGTCCAGGACGGCAGACAGGCGCGAAGACAGTCCACGGCGTTCACCATATACGACACGGAGAGCTGCTCGAGGTCGCGGCTTCTGGAGGCAAAGGCCGAGCCAATTACCGGATCCGCGACGCGGACAGCCTCGACCTGCATCTCTACAGATCTGGGGTTCTGGTTCTGGTCTTCCACCAGGACCGCAGCAAGGCTGTCGCTGAAATCCTCAAAGACGGAGACTCTCTTGAGAGTTTTGGGAAAGCTTTCGACGAAAACTGGAAAAACTACAATCACAGAGATTAGGAATCGAACGAGTGAAGGAAGGAAGGGGTCACAAGGTAGCCGCTTACAGCGGTCCTGCATGTCTCTGAACCCGTTTTCCCACTGCCGCCACGGCTCGAAGACTAGCTGCTCCACGGCAGTCAGGAAACCAGGACCAAACGAGCGGCGTAGGCGCCGGCGTATAATAAGGCGCGTAACGCAACCAACTTGAGGAACATCGCTTGGGTAGGCCATATAGATCGTTGAGAAGAGCCTTGGGATGGCCGTCGCAGGAGGCGGGGCCACCTGTTGGCCGTTGATCTAGCCGTGCGCTGGATCGTCCGACTTGCAGTTGTCGTCAATGTTGTCATCGGCATCAGAGGCAAAATGGTAGTTCTTGAACCAGTGTTCCGAATCGCTGGGAGAATAGGCGTTGAGCTCCAGCGTAACGTCGTTTCGAAGGCCGTTATTTGTTGTATCTCGCCGCCGCGCCGACTCCCAGCTCTTGAGGATCCGCAATAGCTTGTAGATCCCACGGCTGACAGACATGTTCTCTTCCTCTGTTTTTTGCTCTGGCAGGTCTCTCTGGCAATCCGGGCACGAGTATCTAGGTAGCTCAATTTCAAGCTGGATGTGGCGAATGAGGTACCGCTGCCGAACGATCACACGTCCGAAGTCCTCGAGGCAAGACTGCCGTAACCTGAGCTGACGGAAGTTTTCCTTCGCAATGACGGATTGCCACTCCTTGCAGACAGCGGCCGACGAAGCCCAGCCGGCGTGCTTCTGCTGTGCAACCGCGTCTAGAATCATCAGGAGGATCTCGGCGGCCAGGGATGCCCAGGGGTGGGGTTTAGCCAAGGTTGGGGCTCGAAGTATCATTGCATGGCGTCGTCGTCTGGGGACGCGGTATCCATCCGCCCTGGTGGAATATGGAAAGGAAGGGACCGAAGGCTGGAGGATCGCTGGCTGGTTCGAAGGAAGGTATGTACCTGGTATATTGATCAGGCACAGAGTGATCGGTTGCGATGGTGGCCACAAGTGATTAGCATGTATGTAAATACCTCTATGTGCCAGCTACTTGCAGAATCGACACACAATGCGTTGCAGGATGTCTTCATCATCATTACCTCTACCTACCTACCCAGCCCGCCAGCCCGGCCGCGATCCACACCACTGTCAGTCTCTCCTGGAGACGCTCTCCGACTGCAATCCCCACACAAGCAGATCCTGTGCCAGAGTTGGGTACCCTGTACTGACAGGCTTGAGGGCTGCCTGAGACTCGGAGTGCTCGAGTGTGCAAGTGTTGCATGCGGCCCACGCGCCTCTGTGCGCGGCCCTGCACTCCGAGCACGACCAGCTGCGAGGCCGGGTCCAGCACGTGCCCACAGCGACTCAGGAGCCGAGCATTACAAACTCTGCTGGAGAGCAGGGCCGCAAACGCGTTGAGTTGCCTAGGTAATAAGAAGAAAGTTCGCAACGCGCCGGAGAACTACCAGGGCGTGGAGTGTCGTGGTCGACCAAAGGTTGGGAAACAATGTCAAGTCGTGGATTCTGGTGTAGTCTGTGGAGGGAGACGGTCCAGAAACTGTGTGGGTCACACAGCCCTACGCCAGCCCCAAAGAGGAAAGGCGTCCCATGTTATGCAGCACGGGCCACAATATTGGGCTGGGGAAATTGCACCGTTCATGTCATTCGCAAATCTGAGTCCCGGAATGCCCAATCAAGCATCTTGCACATTGGGCCACAGCCTCGGCCGGGCCAGATTTTTAATCAAAGACGCCCAATCCCGCCGTGCCACAGGGGGAGCCAGCAGATGCGACGCCCACGTTTAGTTACCCTGTCACCCCGTCACCCCGTCACCGCCAGATGGCGCTAGCTGTGGCTGGAGCACAGGACCCAGGTTGGGGCCGTTGGGCATGGACCTGATGAGTCCATGATCAGGACACAGCACACGCCAAGAAGGACCGCTCGCGATGCATGGAACACAGCAACACCCTCCTCGAAGACACCATTCCCGCTTAGGAAGCTGTGTAACTCAGAGACTCCCCCGATGTCGTCGCTTCCATGCTCGTCGCCGGACGGGGCGCAGTGGCTCACGTAGGCGGGCATTTTCTCCGTGCACGTGGCTGGTATGTGGTCAGCATCTCAAACCGGCGGTGAGGTTTCTCTTCTTGAACTCCATGCAACGTAACAATTGTGTTGCGGCAGCACTGACCGACATGAGCATCATGATGCTACTCGTTGTGGGATTTCAAACCGGCGTGTCCCGCATTCGTGTCTGGGATCGGGACGGCGGCCCCACACAGATGGCCGGGCCACGCCGGGCGCGTCCACAGTTTCGGGTCGCAAATAAATGAATTGGATGGCACATCAGGCAGGGCTGGCCATGTTTAGACGGCACGTTTATTGGTGAGAATACGGCAGAGGGCATTCTTTGCTTGCATTTGCATGCGCGGTCACCACTTCCCACAGGGCTGATTGATTGATTCCAAAGCGACGGGACTGTCCGGTATCCTTCAGTATCCTTCAGTGTCCCATGGACCCCCGCCCGCATCAGCCCTACGACAGCCAAGGGAAGCAAGAATGGGGGGAGGGTCGTCAGGGACAATGCCGAGTGTTGGCACCGGCCGGTAAGGGCAGCAGCAAGGGCAGCAGCACGAGACGGCAGATGCGACTATTTGACACAGCCCAGAGGCGGAGAACATGAGGAAATGTCTTGCACCTCACTCGAGTTCCCCATCAACGGACATCCCACGTCGACCCCAGAACGAACTCGGGGATAACGGAGAAATGTGCCCTACCCCAAAGGCCAAGGGACCAGTTGCTATCTTTGGATAGGTAAGACAACTCGCTGTCTTGCTCCCCTGGACCTCTCCGACAGATTCATTTCCCGTCCCTGTTACAAATCCCACATCTGCCACTGCAGACCCGATGAAATGAACTGCGGTTATCCCCTGGAACACAATTGGTTAGGTATTTCCTCGTCGACCCCGTCCCCTCGTAAACGAGATGTCGTCCGGCAGAACATAGGGGTCGAGCCACAATTGGAGTTGTGCGGCAGTGAAGATTTGCCATATCTGCGGCACAGCATCTTGGGCCAAGACCGGGGGGGAGACGGGATGTGCGTCAATTTTTGGTCTGCGCCTCAGGCCGGCATTCGGTGGACAATTTTGCCTAATCCGGACATCCTGACATCGAAATGATCGAAATCCACCGCCAGAAAAGACCAGGAACTTTGACAACTTTGAAGACTTTGACGACCGGTTATTCGGTTGACTTGAACCAAGAAGAGTCATACCTCTGTTGAACACGCAAGCAAGCAGGCAGGCATTTAAGCAGGCGGGCAGGCGGGCAGGCAGGCAGGCAGGCAATCAGGCAGTCAACAGCAGACCCGTTTGTCAGTCAATGCAACGGTTGTTCAAGGTCGTCCCCTGTCGAGCTCCACAAGCCGTTGGATCTTCTCTGAGAACCTAACCTTAATCATCGTAACCCCCACTTCAACACAACTCTTCTCAACTTCGCCGTCTTCTGCCCGACTCGACCAACGCCTGGCCCGCGAGGCCGCCGAAGCTGACAAACATCTTTTGATCGTGTTGGCGCATGCAGCCACTGCGTTTGCATGTGAAGTGAGCAGCCACAGTCAAGACATGCTGCCGTGTATGCTTCTCGAACACTTCCTGATGCAGAAGCAACTGATGGCACCGAGAGGCAAGGGGCATGGGGAGGCGCGTGCAACAAGGGGCCCCGGAAGATCCAGAAAAGCCAGAAAAGCTTAAATGGCCAGCACGATTCTCATTCGTCCATCGTGTTGCGACAAGCGAGCTCTGGTGCTGGGAGCCTCGCCAAGATGAGCCAATCTCCCTAGCGCTTGGAAAACGCCTTCGCACAGGTGTCCCAAAGAGGAAGCACCCCTGCCATTCTCCCCGCGACGGGTGGCTCATGGTGGCCGATGGTTAGGCGAGTACTTGGGCTGTCATCTTCATCAACCTCCACCCGCGCTGCTTTCTGCTGGACTCTCTCCGCCATGAACCGCCACAACCGCCTGCCAGACCTCAACCGCTCAGGTACTCGGGTAACCGGAGGCTGTGGACACGATCCAGGGGCTGTGTTTCGATTCATCACGCTGTCGGTCGGCGGGGGGTTGCTTGGCGCTCGCTGCCGACACGCCGCGACTGGACCAAACGGGGACACGTCCGGGGCTGTCCAGGGCTGTCCAGGGCCCGTCTGAGCCCTACGAAGCTCGAACCGAGGAATTGGCTCAGGAGACGCTGCAGAGTTCGGGTCGACGTGCACCGCGTCCGGGGATATTTGCTGCGGCCTCCACCGGCCTGCAACACACCCAGAAACCCCGAGCAGCTTAAGAAGTCGGCAAGCCGGAGCCAGGCTCTCTCGTGGGCTCTTCCCAAGGCATTTTTGCACCCACCCACCAGATCTTGACACCAGAGACACAGAGAGAGAGGGACGATTGCTCCAGCACCCGCAAGGACGCCAGACGCGGGCCGACGACCACCAACGCCCACTGACGAGTTGCGACTTGCCCGTACCCCTGGTCCAGAGTCTAGACACCGGTCCGGAGTCCAGACCAAGACTCGCCGCACCAAGACACGCCTGCTGAGTGCTCCAACTCCGACTGGACCGGCCCAAAGTCCGTGCCTGAATTAGCACGCGGCGACGTTGGCGGATCGCGGCACTAACCGCGAGGCTCAATTTGGCTCAATTCGGTGCATGCTACGGAAGAGATCGACTGCGCCGTCCAACGCGTCGTCTGATCCGGGCTTGATACCACCTTTGGACGACCCCCGCCTTTTCCACCAAGATGGTCTATTGCGGGAAGCCAAGCAAGGGATGTTCCAACTGCCGGGAGCGCAAGATTCGTGTAAGTCTATTTTAGTTACTCTTTGGCGGCATTGCCTTTAAGAATTGCCATGCTGCCGCATGTTGTTGTCATCGCCGCCCCTGGACCGAGCCACAAGTTGGTCTCTTGTGCCGACCGACTTGTATCTACCCAACTAGCCCGCTAACATTTCCCCCAAGTGTGACCAGAAGGAACCAGGATGTGGCCAGTGCGACAAGAGACAGCAAAAATGTCCCGGTTACAGGAACCTTGTAGACCTCATGTTCCGCGACGAGAGTTCCCACGTCATCAAGAAGGCCAAGGCGAGGGCCCGCAAGAGGGCCAACCTCGGCGTCTCGAGGCCAAACACGCCATCCGACTCGGAGGGCCGGTTGTCGGCCACACCCGAGCCTCGAACAAGGCCACTGTCCTTGATCGTGCCCCCCACCCCAGTCGCCAGCAGCCCGGCCGGCAGGGATACCGACAACGACGACGACAGCATGCTGATGTCCCCCGAATCCGGCAGCTGGCCCGTAACACCGCCAATGGCTCAGCTGTACAACCTGGCGCCGACTTGCCAACAAAACGGCTTTGCCTATTTCTTCTCACGATACGTGACCGAGGAGGAGACGGCGTCTCATCAAAAGTTTGACTTCCTTCGGGACGTGTGGAAGGCTGCGCCATCGATGCCCGAGGCGCAGATTGACGGCGTACTCGCGAGCATGACGGCCGTCGGTCTCATGGGGTTCGCCAGCACGACGCGGTCGCCCGATCTCATGGACGCCGCCAGGAAGTCGTACGGGACAGCTCTCCGGTTGACAAACCACGCGTTACAGGACCCGGCCGAAGCCGTCAAGGACAGCACCATGTTGTCCGTCCTCATCCTCGGCGTGTTCGAGATGATGGCCGAGAACCCGTCGCGGACATCAACAGCCGAGGCGTTCCAAAAACATGTCAGCGGGGCAGCTGCTCTCGCGTGCATGCGAGGGCCAGCTCAGTTCCAGACACGGGCGGGGAGGAGGATGTTCTCAATGCTATGCCAAAGGGCCATCGTCAGCTGTGCCCAACGCAATGTGCCCATGCCAGACTCCTTGATTGAGCTCTGGCACCAAATGCCCCAGACGTCAGAGCCCGGTGACCCCAATAGACGATTAATGCCACTCATGTGGCAGGTGCTCCAGCTGCGCTCCGAGGTCAAGAGCGGCTTCTTGTCAGACCCCGAGACCATCGTGGACAGGCTGCTCTCGATTGACCGCGAATTCGAAGACCTGACGGCCAAGCTCCCACCCTCGTGGAAGCACCGCACCTTCGAACTAAAACAACACCACCCGGCCGTCTTCGGCGGCATCGCCCACCTCTACAGCTCGCTCCACCACGCCAACGTCTGGAACCACATCCTCACAACCCGCATCCTCCTCCTCGAAACCGTCCTCTCGCAAATCTCCCACGCCTTCGCCACCTTCTCCCCGACGCTCGACTCAACCCGCCACCTCGACGAGTATCACAAAGCCCGCCGCAGACTCAAACACCTCGTCCGCGACCTCACAGCCAGCGTGCCGATGCAGCTCGGCCTGATGAACGCAGCCGACGGCACAATCGACAGCGCCGACGGCGCTTCAGCCCCCATCGCAACCGTCGAGATCCGCGAGACCCCGTCCCCACCCACCTCCCCCTCCGCCCGCTCCTCCGACTACTCCACCTACACCGGCAGCCCACTCTCAACCACAACCCCCTATCACAACCCCTACCACACCCCCTCAGGCGTCAGCAGCGGCCTTACGGTCCTAGACGTAACCCACGGCCGCGACGCCGAGGACGACGCAGAGCGGTACATGCTGCTCGTCTCCGCGACCCGCACCGTCGTGTGGCCGCTTTTTGTCGTCGGCATGTCGACGGCGTGTGGCGCCGACATGCGTGCGTATGTTGTGGGACGGCTGAGGACGCTGTACATGGAGACGGGGATTCGGCAGGCGGATGTTGTTGCGAATTTGCTTGAGGAGCAGGGCGATATGGGTGGTGGTGGTGGGGAACTTGGGGGTGGGGGTGGGGGGTGGTTTGAGGGGGGGCAGGAGCAGCAGGAGCAGCAGGAGCAGGAGGATGGGGGGTTTGGGTTGGGGTTGGTATTGCCTTTGCCGATGGCCGCGGCTGGGGAGGGGTTGTTGAAGGGGGAGTTTGATTTGGTTTGGGCTTCATGACGAGTCGGAGGTTCCTTTCTTTCTTCTTTTTTGTTTTGTTTCAGTTTGGTTGTTGTTGTTCTTGGTTCTTGCCCGAACTTGAACGGGGAAAATGAGGGAAAATCTGGTGAGGAACACATTGTGATACCAGGAGGATGGATGAACGAACGGATGGACGGATGAATGGATGGATGGATGGGTTTGCATCAGCGTTTGTATCTATTTTTGGGCGACTACATTGCCAAGGTTTTGCTCCGTATATATCGGGAGGAATGAAGAAGGGGTGAGTGAGAAAACGGAGTGACAAGGCATTACTCGTGTGACAAGGAGTGGAATTGTTCTCGAGGAAGAGGCAAGTAGGTAGCTAAATAGTTAGGTTCATAGAATTCCCGTCTCAGTTTCAAGCTGCTGCCAATGGATCACCATGTGCATGGAACCTCGTCCCATCTACGGTCCATCCCAGAATACTTCGACGGCGCCTCCCAAGTCTGTTTGATGCAACGCTTGCCCTGGCCATCGAAGAAGAAATGCCCCCTGCGGTTGTTCCAGTCCATGCAGAGCGAGTTCATGGCGGGGACACCCAGCATATAACGGTCGTGGCAGCCGTCATTGGCATCCATGATAGAGTACTTGCCACAGCATGTATACCACCACCCAGTGCTGTCGCAAGGACCGACCGTGGGGCACCAGGTGTAGATATCAAAGTAATCTGCCGCCGCAATGGTGACAAACGAGGCGAGGGCAGCGAGGGTTGGAACGCGCATCTTGAAGCGGCTTCGAGCGGAGCGGTTAGAGTGAGAGGTCCTGAGCACCTGAGCTTGGTTGGGGGCTACGTACTATGCTAATCCAGCGGTCAGGTCAAAGCGAGAAGAAAGGTCTTGTCCGTTCCGTTGTTTGTTTATGAAGCTGGGAGGCAGTGCTGGAAGGTGTCGCTGGCGATTCAAGTTTCGAGTCCAGCGGCGCGAGGTGGTCGAGGGTTTATATATCCGAGCTCGCCTCAGCTCGACTCTTCTCATTTCGCTCTTTTTCTGAATTACCCAGCCCCTGACTATCATCTCATGAACTTATGCTCCGACAGCAGTCGGATCCAGATCCAGATACCCTTTCGGTGCCTTCCTGACTTCACCAAGGGCGCATATGGATTCGTGGAGTCTGCCTCGGCGAGAATGACTGCGATTGGACCCTTGGGCGCTGGGAAGGGTGGCCGGGTGGGATTTAGCACCCAACACACGGGACAGCGGCTCGGTCAACCACCCTCTTCTCATTGTCAGGGGGGTACAATACGACAGTACTTTACATAGTAGCATCGGTCTGGTGAAAACTTTGCTGCCTGGCCAAGCCGAAGCGCTTCAGGGTCGAGCCTGTGTCGTTGTGGTAGTGTTTAGGGGTCCTAAGTAAATAAAGAACTAGATCATCCATCATGCGCACCTACCTGCAGGCTTGCCTACATGTGCTGTACGGAATACCTATCCGGGTGCGGTTGCGTCGCAGGAGCACAGCCTGACGGCGAGGGAATGTTGGGTGGGGTGAGGTAATATGATGGGCAGACTTCACTCACTCCTTGATGTCCCCGGCTTCTTCACCCCTCCTTCCGCGGATTTCTGCTGGCTGATGGGATTGCTATACTCCAGCTTCTAGAAATAGATTACATGTAAGTATGCCTTGCCCTTGCTCTGTCCTGCAGCTGATAGGTGGGAAGAGTACTATATTAACCGGATTCCGAGGCGGCCACGGGCGCCGAGCGGTATGTGCTACAAGGCCAGAACACCATTCTACGGTTTCTCTCCTTTTTGTCTTGTGGCAAACATCTCATTATAGATCGTGGAACGCTAGGGTTATGTTATGCCCACTGCCGATGTTGGTATCATATATTTGCCGCAACGTCTTGAATTACCAACGATGGCGACGAGCTAACTATTACTCTAATTATCTCCCCCCAGACTATCAAGACTCATTTGATTGTTTTGGGTAGTGTCGTTATTTCCATGGGCCGAGTTTCAGATGCCCTGTAGTTAGATTTATCAAGGAGGGAGACATAATTATAACGTAATCGAGTTGCCATTCTTCGAAATGGCCATCCTATTTGAATATCGCATGAAGCACCCATGTATACTTCCAGTCCTCTTTTCCCTCTCTCCAGTCCCCGAATATCCTCGACCTCAAAGTACTCGTCGCCTTGAACCTCCTTAGTCGTGGAGGCAACTCTTGAAGGGAGAGCGCACCCTATCGAGGAAGTCCTCCTAGCTACATGGGCTAATAGCTACCTACATAGAGCTCCCATCTCAGTCCCAGGCCGGAACGCCGCCTAGTTCAACCGGTACAACCGATAAGTCACAGTCAGCGTCACAGCCACAGTAACATTTTAGGCGCCGGGGTCGCCCGTGTAGGATGTCGGACAAGAAGGAGGTCCCCGGCGGTGGCGTATCCCGAGTCCCCGGCGCCGGCGGCAGGGGTGAGAGGGAGTCCCAGGGCCCGCGTGCTGGCGGAGACGTAGGCGGCACGTCAAACAAAATGAGACCAGGGCGGGTTGCCGAAAGGTTGAAGTTAAACGTCAGCAGGTGCCCGTTCCTCTCGTTGAAGGCCTCAGGCGGGAGAAGCCACATCCCAATAGCCAGGCTGGGCGCCTTCGCCATCATATCAAACGTTTCGGCGTCCACCAAGGTGCCGTGGGGCGGTATGGGGCCTGACCTCCATGTAGGCGGGGTCACAAACCCCTCCCCCTCGCGAGTGCGGCGCCACGCGTCCCTTTCCTCCCCCAGGTGCAGTCCCAGCTCGTCGCGCCAGCAGCTGTTCACGACCCACTCGGGCTTGGAGTCTCCCAGACCGAGAGGCCAATTCAGCGTGGGGCAGAGATAAAACCGGAACGGGTCGTCCTTGGCCCGCTCGCTGAGCCCGAATCCCCTCTCCATCACCTGCCAGGCCCGGGCGTCGCTCCGAATGTCATATGCGAGAGGCACGTTGGCGAGATCGAACTCGACGCCCACTCGCGGGTCCGTCTCAAACCAGGCAAACCCGCCGGCCGGCGGCCCGCGCCGATGGAGAGGGAATGTCTGGGCAAAGTGGAACGGGATGGCCCTCTCCCGGCTATCTTTCCCCATGCCCCTCATGGGGCCGTGGAATCCGCTGACGCAGAGGACGGTGCGTAGCTTGTGTCGTAGGATGTCGGCAAACGACTCGGCCGCCGTCGGGTCTGTCCAACAATGTCAGCTATGTGTTGCGCAAAACAGGATGTCGGGAGCATTGCGGGAGCAGTTCGGGAACAAAGGGCATGTCTCTCGGGAGCATAAAAGTGCCATAAAGGGGAAGAAACGGCACCAATTTGACGTACGGAGCGTTGCTGGTGTCAGGTATGGGGTTATTACGCCAGGTCGAGAGCCGGGGGGGTCGTATGTGTAGCAGTAAAAGGAACCGCACTGCAGGGCGAGATGGGCAACCCTGTTCCGGGTCAGTGGCAGTCGATAGATTCACGGGTTGAATATACCGGCACAACAAGCAACAGGCAAATGACAGCACGTACCCTCGGTCCCTGGGGTCATAGGCTCGGATATCGTGTAGCAAGTCGGGCAGCAAGGAAACGCTAAGGTGCCGATGCTGTGGTGGATTTACATAGAGCACGTCGTACTCCGGGTTGAGGTACAGCACCGGCCCGGGACACCTTCCGCACCACTTCTGCGGCCGCCGGCGGGGGGCGAAGGGAAAGTGCACGCGGTAAAAGGCGAGCGCGGCCTGCCTTGCTTGGTGGTTGACACGGAGCAGGGGGCTGAAGCACCTCGAGTACCCCCCGTGATGGATCTCGAACTCATAGTCCCGACCGCTGACGAGCCTGCCGAGATGGTTACGGTCTTTATAGAGCTGGGAGTCGTCCTGCTCGTCAGACACGCTCTTCTTCCCGCGAATGTGCACTTCGATCATGCGGTGTTGCCGCAGGACGAGCAGCCAGATGTGCAGCCGCAGCTCGGCAGGGAGGCGGGGAAAGGAAGCCCACGATTTCAACGTGTCGCCGTCACTGGGCTCCGAGCTGTCGGTCCTAAAGTAGACGTCGTTGTAGAGCGTGAAAGGCTCTGGTTTGGGCCACGGTGAAGGCCATGAGTCCCATGAGGGAGTAGGGTTGTCGTGTAGCAATATGCCGCCCCACTGGTCCATAATCAAAGTGAAAGCCGTAGCAAAGTCGAGTGCAGATTGTCCTGTTGTTTGTTGGGCATGCGGGGCCGTCCCAGCATCTATGGCCGGCCATGTCTGTCTCGTCTCTGTTCTAGTCTGAGTCGAAGCCACCCTCGCGGTGTTATGCTGAGGTGAGGGGTAATAATGCTACGTTGGGCCAACGGCCCTGTCAACCGATCATCCGCGACGACCACAGTGACCAACATACAAGTGACTGACCGAGGAGGCGACGAAGGGGAAGAACCAAATACGCTTTATACGAGTAAGCTGCTTGTTTTGGCAGCCATGATCTCAACTTGGAAAATCTCAGCAACTCCAAGAAAGCAGAGCCAAGATGCCGATTTTTCCTGCCAACGCCATGCAATGCTGCGGTGGAAAAAAAGCAAAAACATAAGCAACAAAGAATAAGAGAGTAAAAAAGGAACCCCCCAAATCACCACGAATCAAAATTCCCAAACCCGCCCGTCTTAACCTTCTTCTTAACCGGCTGCTCCTCCCACGCGTCCACCACCTCCTCCCCCTGCACCGCCTCACCACTCCCCGCAGCATTCCCCGCCGCCGCAGCAGCAGCCTTCAAATACTTCCCCACCCCTCTCGCAGCCGCATCCTCCACCACCTCCCCATCAGCCCGAATCCTCTTCCCCGTCCAAGTCGTCCGATCATCCTCCGTCCCCCCAGCCCGTTTAATCTCCTCCTTAACCTTCCCCTCCTCCTCCCTCGCCTTCTTCTCCTTAAGAAACTCCTCAAACGGATCAATCAGCACCACCACCTCCTTAATCGTAACCGGCTCCAGCGGGCGGCTGGACCCCTCCTCAACAGGCACCGCCTCCATGCGGGTGAGTGTGGTATCCGCGCCCTCAACGACGCGGCCAAAAACGGTGTGCTTGCGGTCGAGGTGCTTGGCCGGGCGGTAGGTGATGAAGAACTGGCTCGAGTTTGTGTTCTTGCCCTTGTTGGCCATGCTCAGCACGCCGCGCGCGTCGTGGAGGTGTGGGCCCTCGAGCTCGTCGGCAAAGGTCTTGCCCCAGATGCTCTGGCCGCCGCGGCCGGTGCCCGAAGGGTCGCCGCCTTGGATCATGAAGTTGCGGATCGAGCGGTGGAAGGGGACCGAGGTGTAGTAGCCTTTTTGGGCTAGACGTAAAAAGTTCCAGACGGCTTTGGGGGCTGTTTCGGTGTGCAGTTCGAGGGTGAGCGGGCCGAGGTTGGTTTCGAGGCGCGCGTAGCCTTTGTGCTTGATGCGTTTGGGGCGGAGCATCCATTCTTCGTCCGAGAGCAGGGCGCGTTCGTTGGAGGTGGAGGGTGTGAGGCCCGTCGAGGTGAAGGAGGCGGCGGCGAGGCCGGTTGTGTAAGATGCGGCGTTGGGGGCGAGTTTCTTTTCAACGATGGAGGGTGCGCGCGCGGCGGGGGTGGACGAGGATTTGGCGGTGAGGGATTGGCTGGTGCGGTTGACGTCGCCGCCGCCAGCGCGAGCGTTGCGGGCGCGCGCGACGGCTTCTTTGGCGCGCAGGACCTTGTCGCCCATGCGGCCGAGGGCGTCAATGTTAATGCTGCCCTGCTGGCGCTGCTCGTCCTGCTCGCGCGTCGAGAGGGCGTCCTGGCCGTCCTGGAGGTACTTGAACTGGCTGAGATCGCGGCTGGCGGCGTTTTGTGGGTCCTGCAGCGTGATGATGTCCTTACGGCCAAACTCGACGTCGTCAACCAAGTCGCGCCACATCTTCGCCTTGATGTTCATGCGCTCGACCGTGTCCCAGGCGAACACGTTGGCGTAGTTGCCATGGCGGACAGCGACAACGTGGGTGTTGTCGGTTAACACCTTGAAGGTGACGGGATCGATAAAGTCGCCTTTGCCGTCGGTCGGTCCGCCATTGCGGTTGCTGTCGTCGGTGGTGTCGGCGTTGCGCGCGAAGTTGAGGCGGATCAGGTCTTTCGCAGCGAGCGGCTCGCCATTGACCGGGTTGGTCCCTTTCTTCTCAAGCCATGCGCTGATGACCTCGACGTCGAATATCGTGCCGTTCGGGGTGCAGACGGGGTTCTTGAAGGGCTGGAGACTGGCGGCGCAAAAGTTGAAGGGCAGGCGCTTGAAGCTGGCGTGGGTTGCGCCGGCACCGCGCTGTGCTCGCGCTCCCGCATTGGCCCCGACACTGGCGCTGTAGGCATCCGATGACGACCACTCGGAGTGTGTAATATAGAGCTTGTCGGTGCCTTTCCCCATGACAGCGGTGGCAATCGGGAGGTTGTTGTGTACAATACAATATATTGGAGATGGAGAGGCAGGGGAGGGGCACGAGAGGCGGGCGAAAAGAGAAGCAAAAGAAAGTTCCAAACAAATGACGGCGGTTCATCGATGCGCTGCGTTATCTTATCAAGCAGCGACTCCCTTGCTTGGTGGCGCAGATTCCCGGGCTTGCAGGGGGGAGGCACAGTGCGCATCTGCCTGTTTCATGGTATTTCGTACGGCCAACGCTCGGCTGTGGATCCGCTGTCGTAACTAACTGTTGGAGATCAGCTCCAAGCTTTCGCAACACCCGGAACACCTGGAACTGCCGTGTGGAACTGTGTCCCAAAACGCTGAGGACTGTCTTCCTCAATCCGGCCGCAACCTCGGTCACTGGCCTTCGATCTGCCTGAGTCAAGGCAGAAACATCCCTCCAAGCCGGTCCATGTCAAATTTCACAATTTGATAATTCTGAGCTTCCATCTCTCGGACTCGTCGCTCGCTGCTCACCCCGATCGAAACTGTCGAACCCATCGAATCCATCGAATCGAAGCCGAACCATCATCAACAACGACGCGCGGACGAGGCGCGCAACCTCAACACGCAACCGACCATGAGGCGCTGGGCGAGCTCATTACTTCTCCTGCTGCTGTCAGTATGGACAGCAGCGGCCTTGGAGATCAAGTTGGTGAGCGCTACTGCGGCGCCCTTGGGGACCCTGCCCATTGCTCTGGCAGCAGTCTGCTAATACGAGGGGAATCAGGACCAAGACGACAATCAACGATGCGCCGGTTTGTCCACTCCAGCGTGATGCGTTCCCATACCTGCGACCAATGTCTGACGTTCACCAGGCATGTATAGCAAAAGCTCGTGGGGCGGCCCCGTCGACCCCTTCATCGACGTCAAGTTCACGAGAGTCGGCGAGGACGAGGGCGACGATCCCGTGGTGAGCCTGCTCATCTTTGACTGGATGGATCAGGACTACCTCGACGTGCTGCCCGACAATTCCGACCGGGCCGCCATCTGCCAGCCGCAGTATGTCGACGCCGGATACTGCAACACGACCGACATTGGCAAGTTCCTCGTCTCGCCCAACGCCACCGCCAAGTCGGTCAATGTCATCTTGACCAAGGCCATGCACCTGAAGGACTCCGCCCCGATCAAGTACCCCATTCCCAAGACGGGCTACTTCTGCGTAGTCACCGAGAAGTTCACCGCCACCAAGTACGAGGCCATTGTCGAGTTCCGCAACGCCTACGGCGAGCTGCCCGCCACCCAGATCCCGAAGCTGCCGTTTTACGGAGGAATCACGATTGCCTACGCCCTGGTGCTGGCGTATGTACAACCCGAAAACGGGAAGCGGATAGGAGGCTGAATAGGGGCTGACAACAACTGCAGGTTTTGGGGCTTTCTCTATTTCCAACACCGGTCCGACATCTGTAGGTCTTGCTGCACTTGCTGGTTTTGTGTCTGTCTGCTAACCGCCTGCAGTGGCCGTGCAAAACTACATTACGGCCATTCTCATCTTCCTCATGATTGAGATGCTGATGACCTGGGGTTTCTATGGTTCGTCTCCTCGCCGCTGCCCGTCAAGCAGCCACTGACCATCCCAGACTACCTCAACCGGCACGGGTCCAACGTCGGCTCCCAGGTGCTGCTCGTCGTTGTCGCAATCCTCAACGCCGCCCGCAACTCGTTCTCCTTCTTCCTGCTCCTGATCGTCTGCATGGGCTACGGCGTGGTCAAGCCGACGCTCGGCCGCACCATGATCTACGTCCGGTGGCTGGCGATCGCCCACTTCGTCTTCGGCATCGTCTACGCCATCACAAGCCTGGTCGTCAACCCAGACACGGCCGGCCCCTTCGTCCTTCTCATCGTCCTCCCGCTCGCGGCCACCCTGACGGCCTTCTACGTGTGGACGCTCAACTCGCTCAACTTCACGCTCAAGGACCTGCGCGAGCGCAAGCAGCACGTCAAGGAGTCCATGTACCGCAAGCTGTGGTGGTGCATCCTGGTGTCGATCCTGGTCATCTTCGCCTTCTTCTTCTTCAACTCGTTCTCCTTCGCCTCGGCCCGCGACCCGGACTACGTGCCCTTCCACTGGAAGACGCGCTGGTTTGTGCTTGACGGCTGGCTCAACCTCGTCTACTTCGCCGACGTCGCCTTCATCGCCTACGTCTGGCGCCCGACCGCCAACAACCGCCGCTTCGCTATGAGCGACGAGATCGCCCAGGAGGACGACGGCACCTTTGAGATTGCCAACCTGGATATCGGAAATCCGGATGAGTCTGATGACGAAGATGAAGAGGCGCGGATTGGAAGCGGCAAGAAGCACCAGCAGACTGCGTCGCAGAGCCTGAATGGCGCCACTGCGGGCGGGAGCAGACAGCAGCAGCCGTCCCCGGCCCAGCAGTCGCAACAACAGACCGCCGCGGCGAGGAAACCGAGCCCCCCGCTGCCGAGGGACTCGCTGGACGGGGAGACCATCTTTGCCGTGGGCGAGGACGGGGATAAGTTCTCGGATGACGAGAGTGGAGAGGAGTCTGGGCTGGTGCGTGGGAGGAAATAAGTTAATCGACCGTACCCTATCTAGAACAAGTTGGGGCAGGGTTATCTTGTGTTTCAGTTTAGTGAATGATGAGCTACCTTTAGCTACAAGGTTGAATATGGGTCGGCTGTTGTTGGTTGTTGGCTGTTGGTGGGTGGGAGGGGCAGTGTATAGTACATGGCGTTGTTGGGGTGGGATTTTCATGTTCTGTTTTGTTTTGTTTTGCATGGTGTTGTTCATCTGTTTTCCATCAATCATCCGGGGGGGCTTTATGGTAATACAAGCATTGCGACGGTTGTGCCAGGTTTGGAGATGTCTGTTGTTCTGGCGCAGAGGTTCAGTCAGTTTGTCAATCTTTGCGTGAGATCTGTTTGACTGACTACAGTTGGATTTATCATACATTACAGTGCACCCACTCACTTGGTAGAGGTTTGCCCAGGTACTCTGTGCGTTATCCAACCCCAACCAACAACTCTACTCGTTTGCTCCTAAAAGAAAAAAAAAGGGGGGGCAAAAAAAGGTATTCCATATATCCTACACCACCCCTAGCCCAAGTAAGGCTCAGCTCCGACTCCTCCAGCTCAAGCCTCAACATCACCCCCAAACCCAACCGGCCTCCTCCGCCCGCCATTCTCGGGCAAAATAGCCACCGCCTTATACACCTTGCCCATCCCCCCAGGACCGCGATCAACCAACCTCTTCCACGCCTTCTTGACATCCTCCTCCTTCTTCTCCCTCCCCTCCTGACTAGTCTCAGCAGCGGCAATCGCCCGCGTAAGCATCTCCACCCGCTCCCGAATGCCCATCAATTCCAAAAAATCCCCCTGCCCCACCGGCCCATGCACCTCCACCCCCTCACTCGCGCGCGTGGCCGCCTCAGCAACAGCCGCAAAATCGACGTCCGCACTGAGATCAGTCAGGCCCGGCTCAGCAAACGGGCTGACGCGGCGGTGGCGGCGGATGCCGCGCAGCGAGTTGGTCGGGACGGTGCCGTCGCCCGGGCCGTAGTCTAGGATGAGAGCTGCGCCGGAGGGGGAGGGTTTGGGGTGTTGCGGGGAGCCGCCGATGCGGGCGGCGAAGTCGGAGGTGTAGAGGGAGAGGTCGGGGCAGACTTCTAGGAGGGCGCCGGGGCCGACTGTGGTTTTGAGGGCGCGGTAGCGGGGGGAGGATTCGGGGAGGTAGAGGGCGTGGCGGGTTGCGGTCGGGGAGAGGGTTAGTTGGAAGTCGGGGGGTGGGGTGTCGCGGGACTGGGAGGGGGGGGTGTTGAGGGAGGCGTGGGTGGAGTCGTCGGGGGTTGGGGTGACGACCATTTCGCGCCATTCGAGGGTTGGGTGGGAGGTTTTGGTCGAGGGGGAGGCGGTGTCGGTCGGTGAAGGGGGGGTGGTTTGGGTTGCTGGGACTGAGACGAGCTGGAAGGCGTGGATGGGGAGGGCGTCGAAGAACTCGTGGGCCATAATGAAGGGCATTTTCTCGGGGGCTGCCGGGTGTGTTAGAGTTTGATCATCTTGAGGTGTACGAGAGTGATGAGAGTGAAAGAGGGGAGGGGATTCTCACCGATTGGGATCGACTTGATGGTCTCGGTCCAGACGATAGGCAGGGCGTTGTACTTGCACACGCTGTGGTAGCCGACCTTGGACTCGGTCATGGGGGCGTCCTCGCCGCAGAGGAGGTTCTTTTGTGCTACCCTCAGTTCCGGGCTGGCCTCGACCATGTAGATGGCGTCGATGCTGTTGGCCATGGGCGGGAATCTCTGGATGGTCTGGCAGGGAGTCAGCGTACAAGGTTCACACGCAGAGTGTTCCCCGACCCCAAACATACCCGCAGCATGTCGTCCATCAGGGTGCCGCGGCCGGGCCCGACCTCGATGAGCTCGACGCCGCGGCTCTGGCGGCCCTGGGCGATCCACTCGGCGACGAACCAGATGCCGCACAGCTCGCCAAAGACCTGGGAGATCTCGGGCGAGGTCACGAAGTCGCCCTTGACGCCGAACTGATCGCGGCCCTCCTCGATGGCGCCCGTGTAGTAGCCGCCAATGTCAGCTGTCAGGCACATGCGCATGTAGCTGGCGAGGGGCACGGGGCCGGTGATCTGCCGGGTGGGTGTCAGCATTTTTTTTAAAATAAAAATAAATAAAAATAAATAAATAAAACCATTTCGTTCGAACGTGAGAACAACATACCCCGATGGCATCACCCAGCTGTTTTGCCAGAGGAGTCGACCATTTTCTCTCTCCGTCCAGTTCCTGGTCTTCTTGGTGTGGTTCCTTCTGCAGCTGTGCGGGTGCAGAAGAAAAGGTTCGGCGGGACGAGGCCGAGGTCCAGACACGGGCGCGCAGTCCTGGACCGGAAGCCGAGCTTAAGCTTGACGCCGAGCCAAGAGCACTTCGTTTCCCAAATCTTGTCGTCGTCGTCGTCGTCGTCGTCGACTGCAGAGCTCTGCAGCGAGCGCTCTTCAGCGCCCCAAACGCGGCGGACCTCATGTTGCACAATGGAAAAAGGCCGAGGTCATGAATGCATGTTCAGCACGGCATGCGGCGAGGTTGTTTGCCTTTATACGGAAACGCAGCTACAGGGTTGTTGGGGACCGTTGGGGACCGTTTTCTGTTGGTGTGTTACACTCGATTCGACTGGAGCTGCAGCTCGGCAACTTCCCTTGGCTTATCAACTGATTTGCCGTTTCAAGCTCTTGTTTTAACTCAATGTTAACCTTATCGGTGATCATCAGCCACTCATCACCCTAACCCTGGTCAACTTGGTCTCTGTAACCCAACCTGGGGAGCAATCGGAACGAGATGACGCATACATGCTACACCGTGCGATGCTCCCAATGTCAGGAGGCAATAACGTTGACGTTCGAAAATGCATGATTGGCTGTGTGTCTCTATGTACATTCTGTCCGGAACTGAGCAACGCTTTCCCGTCGTCAGCTTGACAACTTCATATAGCAGGGTTAGGGTTACTGCAGCTCGGTGGTGTCAAGCAGCTCGAGCCACATGTCAATTGCTGCACCTTTAACCTTATCCGTACATGCTTCAACAAGACTCAGACGAACCATTTCGCAACAACAAACGGCAAACGACGCGCACCTCGCCCTCATCACACGCGCATCAGCCATGGCTCGAATAATACACGGCTTGACCCCGACGCCAGTCCCCCAACATGCAGACCCGCTCACCAACCTGACCCTGCTGCTGAGCCGACTGCAGCGCACCATTCTGCACGCCGACGCCGATCGAGAGGCTCGCCTCAAGGATAGCGCTTTCGAGCGCCAGAAGGCCGCCCAGAACATCAGCTATGCGCGCTCGCTCCTCACAAAGCTCGAGCAGGAAGCCCTGGCCGTCAAGGTCCACGCCCGCCGCCAGGAAGCCCAGGCAGACCTGGTGCGCAAGCGAGAGATGCTCGACCAGTTGTCCGACCGACTGAGCGATCTGGCCGAGTTTGGGGCGGCCGAGGCGAGTGCCGATGGAGGGGACGACGAAGACGCAGCATCAGATGGGGAAGATATCCTGGCCGACATCATCATGACACCGAGCGAGAGCATGGACTCGACCAGGTCGCCCGACATGCCGCCCGAGAAACCACACGAGCTGTCAGGGGAAACACCAGAGCCGCTTGAGCCTCCAGCACACCCGCCGTCACATTCGAAGGAAGAGGAAGACAGGACATCAACTCCCCCAGTCCCAACGACGATGACGACAACAACAACAGCAACAATACCGGCACCAACAACAGCAACAGCGACAACAACCTCCCAAACCCTCCGCCCCCGCCACCCCGACCCGACCACATCCTCAGCAGCAACAGCAACAACAACCAGCACCCTCCTCAACCCCACCACCACCCACCGCCCCCAACCCACCAAACCAACAACCACAACCGCAATCTCCACAACAGAAGCCATCCTCGACCAACAGCGCGCCGAACAAGACGCCCTCTCCGAGTCCATCCTGAAACTCGCCTCCGAGCTCAAAGCCTCGTCCCACGCCTTCAGCGCCTCGCTCGACGAGGACAAGGAGGTCGTCGACCGCGCGGGGCAGGGCATGACCAAGACCGGCGAGACTATGGAGGGTGTTAGTCGCCGGATGGGGTTGTTGACCCGTATGACTGAGGGGGAGGGGTGGTGGGGCAGGATGAGGCTGTATGCGATTGTTTATGGGTTGATGGTGGTGTTGGTTTTGGTGGTGGGGGTGCTGCCGAAGTTGAGGTTTTGATCGCTGGGGAACAAAGGGGGGGGCGGGCGGCGTGGGTTTTTTTGTTATGGGGGAGCACGGGGTTTGATGGGGGGTGAATTGCTCTGGCTGTGCTATTGCTATGCTATACTATGCGGTGTGGGAAAGAAATGATGAACGATATTGCATGTGAATCAGAAAATAAAGGCGTTGGCTTCAAGCATCAGTTGTGTTCCTGTTCCTCCAACATCCCCTTTTTTGCAGCAGTCATTGCAGCTGATAGCGGTGTGTCTCTCTTTCTCTTCTCCTGCATCTTTGTCGATGTCATCCCCTACTTTCCTCACTCACTGTCTGTCTTGTGGCTGCTGTTTGTGTTTCTGTCTGCCTTTGTGTCTGTGTCTGCCTTGGTGTTTGCTGTTGTGACGAGTTGAGTCGCGTCTACTTCTGCGTTCGTAACTGTGACAGGCCCAGTCCCGTCTGGTTGAGCGGCGGTGCTCACACGGTTCTCTCCGTCCGCGGAGCCAACGCCATCGGAGGGACCGTCAGCGGGCATGTATTTGGCCGGAACCCAGCCAACGGGCTTTCCGCCTGTCTAAGAATCGCCATTCCCGTCAGCTTGTCTCTCTCTCTCTTGTCCCTTCACCCTTTTCTTTCCCTTTTCTCGTTTTTGTTTGCCTGCATAGCATGGGAAGGGTAAACCACCAACTCACCGGCGGCTGATACCGAAAACAGGTCTTGTCGGCCGTCGTGCCGGCCCGGATCAGGCGCTGCGCCCACGGGATGCCGGTCTTGGTCTGGAAGAAGAACTGAAAGTGTGCGAACTCGCGAGCAAAGACTCCCGGCGCGTGGCTCGGCCGGTGGATTTTGGGGACCGGGTCGCCTTTTTTCTTGAAGAACTTGGCGACGAACCAGTAGAGGTGGGGGGATGCGTTGTTGGATTCGAAGAGCTGGGTAGTTTTTCGGAGTTGGGTTAGGTCGTTGCGAGTAATGATTATTGGGTGGAACGGGGGGGCGGACGAAATGATGGGTTGTAGTGTCGGGTTGTGATGAAGAAAGGAGGTGGGAGAGAAACGAGGTGGACGGGGTTTGTTGACATCCAATAAGGGGCAACATGGGTTCGGTCCCAGCACCAAAACAACAACAAACACCAAGCTCGACTCACCGACAGAACATATCGCTCCTGGATTCCCGCCTCCTCGTCCTCCCGCGTCAACACCACCTCGTACCAGAACAGCTGGTCACAGTAGAGATGGTAGAGATCTAGGACGAGTCAGCAAACCTCACTTCGCCTCAAGAAAAGAGGGAGGAAAACTCACTGGGATTAACCTCCTTGACGGCCTTCTCCAGCCCCTTGACAACCATCATCCGCCTCCTCTCCCGCTCGCGCTCCCTCTTTAGCGCGCGCAGGTGCGAGTACGGCTCCTCGGGCAGCCGCCTGCGCCCGAGCATCGAGTCCTCCAGCCAGTCGAGCGTGACGATCTCGCACGCCCTGCCGCGCTTGAGCGCCGCTTTCACTGTGTTTTTTGCTCATCTGTCAGCCCGTCTTTTGCTCTCTCCTCTCAACAACCTAACCCCCCCCCTTTTTTTTTATAAAAAGACCGAAAAAAAGGAGAGAGGAACACCTACCAACCAACCCACCCCCGCGAAACTCCCCCTTCGAACAAACCACATGCGTCACCTCCTCCCCCAACACCATTCCCAGACAACTCTTGTTCCGATTCCCATTTCCATCTCCGGTCCGAACAAACCGCCCCTCGCGCAGCTCCACCCACCGGGCAATGTTGGTGTCGGTCCACTGCGCGCTGCCGCCCAGTGCGCCGACGGCTGCGATGGTCAGGCCGCGAAAGATGGGCTTTTCTTTGCGCGTGCGGGGGGTCATTTTTCTTTTTTCCTTTTCTTCCTCGGCCTCTTGCTTGTGGTGGGCGAGATACTTGGTTTCTTGGGTGTATGTTGTGGTTTTGTGTTGTGGTTGGGGTTCGGGTGGTGTTGGTGTAGGAGTAGGTGTTGGGATTGCGGAACGGGGGAGGAGGAGGAGAATGGAAATGAGGGAGGGAGAAGGGGGGAGAGGATGGGTTGGAGGAGGATAAGTTGAAGGTGGATGTTTATGAGTGGAATAAAGAGGACGAAGAGTAGAAGTAGGCAGGCCAGAAACAAGAAAAGGAGGATGAGCAAGCGACGGAAGACGAAGAAATGAGGAGAACAACTTTCGCTGGAGAGTTAGGATCTGTTTGTTTTGTGTATACGATGACGTTAGAAATAGTCCCTTCTTGCTGCCGCGGCCAGAGGAAGGGAACGGGAATGTTGGGGAAAAAAATAGGAGGAGATGACTCTGTGAGAAGTTGGTAATCTCAAAACCCGATGAAAAACAGACCGTCAATGACATGGAGGGGGAAGGCAGGGTAGCGAGAAAGAAGATCAGCAAGTGTGGACGGGAAGGTAAGGGGAGGTGAGAGAGGAGACTGGAATAAATAATGCGCGGTTTCACCCTGCCCACGAAGATGTTGGTATCAGACCTGCGAACTGCGTCCTACTACGAAGGGATGAAGTATGTTGAGATGACGCCTGGCGAAAAACAGACGAAGAAATCGACAACTTCTTTTTCTGCCGACGTCCTCAAGAACAAGCTGCTCTCAGGAACTGCGGAGAAAAAAATCGGACAGATCAGGGAAAATGGGTCGCATTCCCAGCTCACAAACACTGGCCAGTCCATCGGACGCCGCACTTCACACTTACAGACGAACGAGTCCAGTCCAGAGAACCCCGTGCGAGTACACATCATGTCCGACACCAACCCTGAAACCAACATTTCCAATTAAACGACCACAAAGCTACCATACATATCACCATGAAACGACAGAAACTACCGAATAGCCTTAGCAGCCTGCACAAACGCCCTAATCCTCTCCAGACTCTGCTGCCCATCCGCCTCCACCCCGCTGCTCACATCAACACCCAGCACCTTTTCAGCCAGCGGCCCCAGCGCCGCGACGGACGCAGCCACATTCTCCGGCTCAAGCCCGCCCGCCAGCAGCACCGTCAGCTGCGGGTCCCTCTCCAGCGCGGCCTTGACAGCCTCGACGTCGAGCAGCTTCCCGGTGCCGGCGCCCGAGTCCAGCAGCGGCAGGGCATGGTATCCGCGCACGCCCAGGCCGATCTGGCCGGGCTTGAAGGTCCGGATAACCGGCACCGGGATGAGGCGGGCCCACTCGAGCGGCTCGTCGCCGTGGAGCTGGACGATGTCGAGGTTGTAGAGGCGTTGCTTTTCGAGGATCTCTTCGAGCGGCTGGTTCATGAAGACGCCGACTAGGAGGGGCGCTTTCTTGCGGAGGACTTCGCCTGAGAGGGTGAAGAAATCTGTTGCTGTTGGGGGGACCTGGATGGCCTCGGAGGAAGGGGTGTCTTTTCTGCTGCTGTGGACCGTGGCTGAGATGGACAGGGCTGTCTCGTGCGAGACGCACCGTTTTGTGCCGGGGACGAGGATCATGCCGACGAGGTCGGCGCCGGCTTTGATGGCTTCCGAGGCGGCTTCGGCGCTTCGTGTCCCGCAGATCTTGGCGAGCAGGGGCTTGGTGGCGGATGTAGGTGCCGGGGCTTCGGGGCCGGCGCAGAGGTCACGGATGAACTTGGACGCGTCGGGGGCCCGCATGATGGCCTCGCCGACGAGCACGCCGTTGACGCCGTCCCGCTTGCAGTCGAGGACGTCTTGGTGGGAGTTGATGCCGCTCAACGCGCACAGGAATGTGTCGTTGGAGACCATGCTCCGGAGCCGGCCGGTCGTGCCGAGATCGACCTCGAAGTTCTCCAGGTTGCGGTTGTTGACACCAATCACCTTGGACCCCAGCTTGATGGCGATGGCCATCTCGTCGGCGTTCTGCACCTCGACCAGCGGCTCCATGCCGAGCGAAAGCGAGTACTTGTACAGGCGCTCCAGCACGTCGACCTCGAGCATCTTCACGATCAGCAGCACCGTGTCGGCGCCCGCCAGCCTCGCCTCCAGAATCTGGTACTCCTCAAAGATGAACTCCTTCCGGAGCACGGCAGGCCGGTTTGGCATGCCGTTGAGGACCTGACGCACCGCGCGCAGGTCGTCGATGCTGCCCTTGAACCACTCGGGCTCGGTCAGGACCGAGATGACGCTGGCGCCGGCGAGCGCATACCTGCGGGCTTGGCTGGGCGCGTCGATGTCAAGCGCAAAAATGCCCTTGGACGGCGACCCCCTCTTGATCTCGGCCAACAGGGCCACGTCGAAGGGTGAGTGGCGCAGCCGGTCGACGAGCGAGATCTGAGGCGGCGCGAGGTTCAGGTCGTAGGCGGCTTGCAGATCGGATGGCCGCTGGGAGGGGATCTGCTTCTGGGCGGCGACGGCGGCAGCGCGGTGGGCGTAGATCTTCTGGAGGATGTTATTCTTCTTCGGTGGCTCAGCCTTCGCATCGGTATTCGCTGCCCTTTCAGCGTCCTTGCTCGCCTGCTGGAGCTGCTCATTCTCAGCCCAGGTACCCCCCTGCATGTACAGGAAGTTCTTGAGCATGCCGCGCCCCTGGGCGGACAGAATACTCTCGGGATGGAACTGCACGCCCTCGATGGTGTACTCCTTGTGGCGAACGCCCATGATAACTCCCTTGGAGCCATCCTCGTTGGCGATCCACGAGGTGACCTCGAGCGCCTCGGGCAGGGTGACGTGAGTGCCAGCGAGGGAGTGGTAGCGGGTGACGGGAAGATCCTGGGGCAGACCGGCATAGACGCCCTTGGAGTCGTGGGTCAGGGGTGATGTCTTGCCGTGCAGGATCTCACCAGCGAAGCTCACTTCGCCACCGTACACATCAAAGATGCATTGTCTTGAAGAGCACCCCGTCAGTATAGTCTCTGAGGGCTATGCTACCGCTAGGTTTCACTTACTGGCCCATGCAGACGCCAAAGATGGGGACCTTGCCGGCAAAGTGCTTGATGACATCGCGGCTGAGCCCCGAGTCGGTGGTGGGGTGGCCTGGCCCCGGGCTGATGACCAATTGGGTCGGCTTCTTGGCGATGAGCTCGTCGAGCGAGATCTTGTCGTTCCTGTATACCGTCACGTTGGCACCCTCGAGCACCAGGTACTGGTAGACATTCCAGGTGAAGGAGTCATAGTTGTCGATCAGGATGAGGTTGGAGGCGGTTGGGATCACGGGCGACGGCTCAGAATCGTGGGGTGAGTGATCGATGACCTCCAGGGCGGGAGACATTTTGGTTGGCCTTTTGGGGGTGGTCGGCTCTTGTCGGTTTGGTTGTCTGTAATCTGGCTGTCGGTCGCCTCCAGTTGTCGGTCTCAGCTGTCCTGTCACCGAGTTCGGAGCCGGAGGAGGGGCAACGGGAGTAGCGCGGGGTGAAGGGTCGAGAAAGTTTGGAAAGTTTTAAAAAGTTTAAAAAAAAAGTACGTTGAACTTGGGGATTTGGGTGCTGCACAGCGCATCGGGGGATTGACTGAAGATAAAATGATAGACGAGTAAGTCCCCTTTGGTGCTTCAGTCAATTGAACCCGCTCGGTGAGTCACGTTCGCTTGAGAGATCCCCTTTTAGGTATGAGTGAGAGACGGCGACGTGTGTAAGAAGGGCGCCTCTTGAACAAATTCGGCCCTTGAAATCCCGTTGTATCGTCAGGTACCGCAGCGACACAACGGCGGGGCTGTAACGTTAGTGCAGATTGGATACAGTAAGCTGGGGTCTGGGCAAAAAGGACAAAAAGGCTCAGCGACGGCAAAGTCCACAATTTTCTGCAATGCTTCGGATCAGGGCGAGTGGCGCAAAGGCTGGGCACGAACAACGAGCATCCATAACAAGCAGGCGCGCTGTAACGTACCGTGTAACGTTATGTAAGGTACGATACACCTTGGAGCTGGAGCTCTTATCGATAAGCCGGGAAAAGGTGGGTCCTGCATCTGAAAAATAGCGGGCTAGGGTGACCGCCTGGGCAACCGCCTGGCAAAGAATAGCTTCCAGTGGGACCCGCGTTGGCAGAGCGCGTCGTCAAGACCCAAGCAGCAGAGAGGCCGACATTGCATTGCAGCCGTTGCAAATTAGCTCCTGTCTTGCTGCCACATCCCACCAGCACCCCCATCCACCACGACGACAACGACGACGATCAACAGCACCACCGACGACTACGAACTACTAACCGTCAACCACCACCGCTCCCTTCCACTACCACCACCTGGCACCCCGACGGTGGCCCCAGGTCGTCGCATCGAATTCTCCAGGACTGGCCTGCCCTGGCCCGGATGGGGGACCGTCGCCAATGGCTACCTTGACCGACAAGACGTATCTCCCTCCGCTCGACGAGTGTTTAAGCGGCAGTAAAATCATCATGTATGTCATGGTGCTGTGTTGTTGTGTTGCTGTGTTGCGTTGTGTTGCTCTGTTTTTGTCGTCCTATTTTCTTGCTGCCCTGCTGCGCTGCTCTGGGACCCCGTCCGCTCCCTGCCAAAAACCGCCTACCTTACGCACGCTGACACTGCTGCTCAACCCCCCTCTAGCTCATGGAGGCTTGTCGCAACCGCCCTCGAAGAATTGTCATGCGACCGACTCACCAGTGCCGCCGTGTCGGCCTTCCTCCGAGACGGCTACATCCACCAGCTTCTTAGGGAACCAACCAAGACCTTCGAGCCGCCCACGAACCAGTCGAAGCTCGACTTCGAGACCAAGACCGGCGCCATCAATGTTGTGCCGTCACCAAACGACCCCTACAGCCTCGACACGATCAAGGCCGACGCACGGTGGTTGAGCAAGAACGCCAACATCAACGAGGTCGCCGCCCTCCGCATCGTCCTCATCGAACACCAGTCGCGCGCCCAGAACCACCTTACCGGGCCCTTGTCTACCCAGGATGTCGCGAATATCCAGGAAGCGGCAGGCGTGGGGGATGCGCAGGCCTCGGCCATCCTTGCCCTGCTAAACGTGACGACCGTCGTCGATGCCGGGGCCATGTGGGCCGATTTCGAGACGGAGCCCAGGCGGCGCCAACGTCTCCTGTCCACTTACTTTTCCGAGAGGCGGTCATTCCTGGGGGCCGCCGACGCCTTCCTCGCGTTTGTCCTGCACTCGCGCTCATCAGGCATTGGCCCAGACTTGGATCGCCTGCGTCGCGCTGTCGTCCAGGAGGCCTTCGGCTTTGATGAGAATGCCGCCCAGCCTGACTTTTCCCGGCTGGAGGCCCTTGCGCCAGCATACATTCGGACGCTCGACGATTGTTTTCAGCGTACACAGGTGGCCCCGGAGTCCCTCGACAAGGAGATGCTGACCGACCAGCTTGAGGTGGACTGCATCAGGACGGCGCTCACCGAGGCTATCCACGCCATGTCACTCTCGTTCCAGATTCTGGATCTTGGTGCCTCCAAGTTTGCGCCTCTGGAGATAGTGACCCAGTGGTTTGCGCTGATGGACGCATGCGAGTTCTTTGAGCCAGTGGCTGGCGGCCATGAGCTCATTGCCGAACTGATCATGCCGCTGCGGAGTCTGGTTGCCGCCATCTCTCTGAAGCTCCTCAACATTGACCGGACGCTCCTCCACCTCGACCAGGACGTCGAGCTGTTGGAGACCGAGGACCCATACCTCGGTTCCTCTGACGCTCTCACACAAATACACATCACAATCGCGGCAGCTGCCAGTGCTGGTCTCATAACGACGGTTCCTGTTGTATTTGCGTGGTCCCTCATTGTGCACCAGATGCACATCGGGTACCAGGAGCGAGCTGAGCGGCGCGATCTGTTGCAAAACCAGCGCGCGCAAGCCGGCTTTGAACTCGACTACGAACCATCCGGCCGGCAGCGGAGGAACTCGGCCGGGAGCATTGTCTCTATCGAGGCGTCATCCTATGATGTCTTCCTCGCCTCACAACAACTCGAACGAAACATCGAGCCAGCGGAAAGCATGGCCAGGGTGGCCACTGCCCGGGGCCAAGTCTACGAAATCATGTCCGAGATGGCAATGTGCCTCGGAAGCGGTCAGATAGCCGCATTCCGCTCCGTGCTGGGCGTCCGCGCCCGCTTAACTTTCCAGGATCTCCTCAAGCGGAGTGCCCATTATGTGGGCTACCAGTCGGAGCCAGTCTCGTGTCTCCTCGCCGTCCTTTCCGGTGGGAGCGGATTCTGGGACATCTCCTCAGAGACTCCTTCCAATGAGTCCGCCCTTGAGATCTACACTCGCATGCTGAAAGACGACACACTCAACACCCAATACACCTCCCAGTCACAAAGCCGTTTTCCCTACGAATTCCTTCCCTTCTCCTCCATATGCCGCACCTTGTCGGCCGCCTTGATTTCGCACGAGGAAACTTCCGACCTAATCACATCGCTGCTTCTCAAAACCCCCAGCCTCACCGTCAACTGGGACCCCCGGTGGGACAGGTCCTACGAGCTGGTGTACGAGGAGGAGAACACCAATTCATTCCGTCTGACCAGGGATATTGATCTCTTCGACTCATCATCAAAGTCCACCAGACACTTCTCGTCCGAAGAGAAATGCACAATACCTAGTGGGACACTCGGGCGCTTTGTTACGGATGTGGGACGGGTGGTGAAGTTGGAATTCGAACATTGCGCCCTGGCCCTTTTTGTAAAGCGTCTCGAAGTCAAACTCATGGCGGGCGCCTACGACAGCGGGCTGGGATATCTGACGCAGGATGAGCTGATCGAAGGCATCTCCCTGTTAGCCACGGTCCTCCGAGTCGAGACTCTGAAATCTTCCAAGACGGATTCTGACGGAGGCCTGAAAATCCTGACCGAGGCCAGTCACTTGCTCCCGCGGGGCAAGGACATCATCAACGTCGTCTGCGACACGCTCGACAGTTTGGTTGAGGGGGAGCTCGCGGACATAGACGGCCCAAAGATTGCTGCCCTGACATCGTGCCTCCAGTTCCTGTACGCGGCACTCCCGGTGGCCCCGGGCCGCATCTGGGCCTACATGGCACGGTGTCCACTCATCAACAGCGATACCCGGTCCGGGCGCTTGTCGAGAATCACAGCCAACCTCGACATGTTTGCAGAGAGGTTCGATCTGCTCCTATCCGCCGTCAAGCTGTTTTCCAGCCTCGTGGACAGCGCCGTAACAAGCGCGGTCCAGAGGAAGGCAGGCGCCAGCCTCAACAGCCGCTCCAAGGGCGAGGAAAACCCATGGCTGGGAGCGTCCGACAAGATAATCGCCCGTGTATCGCTCTCGGTAGCGCAGACGACACTCGACATCTTTGAGAATTCCGCCACCTGGAGGTTCCCCTCCGAAGTCGACCGCAGCGTGCTGGTCCGGGATGTGGTGGGCATCATGAGCAAGCTGGTGTCCTCCACACACATCGTCGGGGCAGCTGATGCCACGAAAAGCTTGACGGGCCCTCTTGTGCCTGCGGCTGGCTACATTGCGGAGAGTTTTCTTTCCACTTCGTCCAGCTCGCTGCGCTTCCAACCCCTCCTGGCGACCCTGCTCGCCGCCTTCCAGTTACCCGACTCTACGCTCTACCAGCGGCGCGCTCTGATCGTTTCCGACAGGCTGACGACGGTTCTGGATTTTGCTACCACATTGCTACGGGTCGCTGACTATCTGGAGCAGCCCTCCGGGACGATTCAGACCCAGCTATTCAAGTCTGCGTCCGTCGTTGCCCGTCTGCCGGCTGTCAGACGCTCCTTCAGAATGCCCGCGATCTCTCTCTTTAGTGCGCTTGTGGAGAGTGCTGGTAAGGGCAGTGGCGAGCCCCCGTCGCTTTTGGGATACCTGGGCCCGCAAATATCCCGCTCCTTCATCCAGATCGCCTCGCAACTTGACAAGCCGTTCGACAGGATTCCTGAAGTTGTCAGCACCTGGAAGTTCTTCTCGACAATCCTTCGGAGTCGACAACAGTGGATGGCCAACTGCCTGCTCACGGGGAAGACGCCACGGGAGGCGCTGAAGGGCGACGCCAAGATCTCGCAGCTCACCGCGGGCTCCGTCCTGTCCACAGCACTGGAAAAGCTGCACTCCATCAGCAAGCTCTCGAGCCAAGAGAGCCTCGCAGTCCTGGACTTCTTCACATCGGCGCAAAACTACTGGCCGTGGACCATCTTTGCCATGCAAAAGGATAAGACCTTCCTGCAGGATCTTCGGTCCTACGTGCGCGAGCTGAAAGCCCCGGCGGTGGTGTCCAAGACGGACCCCGCCGAGGCTTGCTACCAGGCGCGGATAGCGGCCTACATCGCCGAGACGTTCGCTATGCAGCTGTACCACTTGCGTCAAATGCGCCAGGCGCAGGGCTTCGCCGCTGAGGTGGTGAATGACCTGGATTACTTCCTCCGCGATGGCGTCCAGGTGTCGAGCTACAACGCGTCGCTGCATGCTAATTTTGCAAAGAACTTTGCCAAGCGCTACCCGGGGTGTTCGGTCGATGATTTCAAGAGGACTCTGTTGGTGCCCAGGGATCTTGGGTCCCAGTACTACTATGCGCTGGATGTTGCCGAGGCCACGCTCAATTATGATGCCGGCTGGGCTGGGTCGCGGCACAATGGCTTCCGGCGAGAGATGGAGAGAGCGAACTTGAACCTCTCGCAGGTGGAGGCTGAAGTTGTAAGTTGGCTGCCTATGGTCGATTTTCAGGATGTGGTGGGTGCTGACCGTTTTAGGCTTTGTTCCATGCGTGGGAGTATCTTCTCCTGGAGCTCAGCGTTTGCTTGCTGCCGAAGCATCAGACCGTCTCGAAGCAAATGCTACAAGTCGCGGGGCAATGTTTGGAGGCAAATCAACGCCCGCAGCCCCCAGAGAACATCTTCGTCGTGCTGGCGCACTCACGGGCAAACCTGGCCTTGACGCTGCTCCAGCGGCTCGCGGATAGCTCGCTCCTGCCCAAGGACATTACGCAGCTTCTCACGCTCACCGCGGCCACCATCAACGGAGTCGAGAACCCCTGGAGCAAGGACCAAGTCCCCTACTTCCGCACTCTCCTCAAGATCCTCTTTGTCGTCCTGCGAGGAACGAAACACTCGGCCAACGCGGCGCCGCAAAAGCCCGGCTCCGCCGAAAGCCCCGTCGCGGTGACGCAACTAGTCCTCACCATCCTGGACCGCGTCGTTGCCCGCTCTTTCCGCACGCTCGCGGCTCTCGTCCACGAGCCCGACGCCGCCACTACGCCCGAGGACCTCGCCCTGATCACCGCGATCCTGCAAGCCTGCCTCAGCGTGCCCGGCATCGAGCAGTGCCAACTCCAAGTCCTCAACATCATGTCATCGCACGACATCCTGCAGGTCGCCACCTCACTCTTCTCCTGGTCAGACCGCCTAGCCGACAAAGGCGACCCTGTCTACGGCGAACTCGCCCTCCTCCTCCTCCTCGAACTCTCCGCCCTCCCCGCCCTCGCCGAACAACTCGCCTGCGACGGCCTCCTCGGCCACCTGACATCCGCCAACCTAGCCGGCTTCATGCGCCGCGCGCACGTCTCCCCCCTCGCCGACAACGCCGGCGCCGCCCGCTGCTACGCAATATGGGCCAAGGGCGTCCTGCCCCTGCTGCTCAACGTCCTCGGCGCCCTCGGCGCCACCATCGCCCCCGAGGTCGCCTTCGTTCTCAACCAGTTCCCTAACCTCCTCGCGTCGTCGGTCGCGCGCCTCGAGGCGCCGGGCCTCAGCCGCACCGCGTCGGCGCGCAACGACGCGCCGCAGTTTGTCGCGCTTGTTGCTGTTAGTGAGGTGCATTCGCTCGCGCTGCTGACGAGAGTGTTGGCCGCGCTGCGCGCGAATAATAGCAGGGATATTCCTGAGGTGGTGTGGGATGCGGCTGCGGTGTTGGAGAATGTTGAGTTTTGGCTGGCGAGTCGGAAGGTGTTGAGGGAGAGGTTGTTGCCGTTGGGTCCGCGCGAGGTGGAGTGGAGGGGGGTGAAGGCGGTTGAGGGGAGTGGGTGTGAGACGAGACTGGAGGAGAAGGTGGTGGGGTTGTTGGAGGGGGTTAGGGATGTTTTGGGGGAGGAGGGGGAGTGATGGGATGTTAGTTTTGCGGGTGTTCAGATGTGTTTATTTTTGTGCCGCCTTTTTTCTGTTTGTTTTCGTTTTTTATGGAAGATCAACTAAAACGGAGTTTTTGGGTCTGCGTGGATGTGTTACTGCCGTGTCTATCTCTCTGTCTGTCGTCCAGTTGGTTGGTTAGGCCGTGTGTGTCACGCTTGCTGTCCGTCACACATACACACAATATTTGACTGCACAACAACATCCCCTATGGGAAGTAGCGTTCTCCAAAACCCGCTCTGCATAGAGTAGTGCCTTTACTTAGTCTTACAAGCCAGCAACAAATAACCTGTCTGTCCCTCCACCTATGTCTATCATTCCCTATCCCCAACCCCGTTAAACAACGTCCCGTGTGTATTGTACATACAGCCCTCGCCTGCCTGCTATCTATCTGACTATCATCGTCCTGATGCTGGATAGCACAACACAGATAGATGGGTAGGTAGATAGCATGGAAAATCGCCAGGCAGGGATTCACTCCCCCCAATCCCAACTCATCGTCCATTCTCAATATCTGACTCAGATCGAGCGATCCCCCTCCACGTCCCAACCTCTTCCACCAGCTCGTACCGTATTTATCCCACCTAACATCCAACAAGAATGTTCAACGTTGTTGACGCTGTCTCTGTGGATTCGTCTCTTATTGCCGCTTCTGCATGTCGGCGGTGATGGCGGCGTTGAGCTCGGCGAAGCGCTCGCCCAGGCGGGTCTGCGTCGTCATCGACTTGGTCACGCAGCGGCTGATGCAGCCCGACTCGCGGCCCGAGAGCGCCTTGGAGGTGAAGTCGTCGACGCACGCGTTGAAGCAGTTGTCTACGAGGTTGCCGAAGACCTGTCCATTCGATCCAAGGAGGGGGGGATGTTAGTTTGGGTTGGGTGGTGGTGGTGGTGGTATCGTTGGTTCAGTGAGTGGGTTGGAGGGTTGGTTGGGAAAGGGAAGGGGTTAAGGGGGGTAAAAGGGGGGTGGAAAGCTAAAGGAAGGGAAGGGAGGGGAAAGGGGGGACGTACGTTCATAAAGTCCTTAACTTGGCGCTTCTGCAGGCGGGCTTCGAGCTCGCGCGACTCGGCTGCTGTGAGACTGGAGAGAGGGTGCGGGTGTTAGAGAGGGTGTCTGAGAAGTTGTGGTTGTTGGGCCATACCCTGCGTCCATGATGTTTTGTTTGCTGTGGGTGGTGACTGGTGGTGCGGCTGGTTGGGGTGTTGCTTGGGACAGACACGTTCTGCGGTTGTGGCTCAATGGATGATGATGTTGATGGATGCTGGTTGCTTGCGGCTATCGCGATAACAAAATTCACTTCCGAACTTGACCTGGCTTGGCGAACGGGCAAGACACGGCTGGTCCGTGCGTTGCGTGGTGTGGGTCATTGAGCTTCTCAAGTCGCAGCCTCACTTCGAACTCGCCTCAGCCACACTGACCTCCAGAGCAACCATCACAAGATGACTCGACTTGTTCAGAACACCGGCATGTTTGATACACCGCTTATGTTTTTCGATCTCGGTGTTGATGTGAGAGGAACGGTCACATGGCTTATCTCAGATGAGACGAATTCATATTCCTCACGAAAGTCAACTATTATCCTCCGATGAGAGGACTCGCTTCAGATCTCAAGTCATTCTCGGTTTGGCAAGTAAAATACCGACCCCTCTGCAACCTCCTCTGGAACCAACGTATTAGAGCACTGGTACAGGATAAATTCATCGTGCTTGAAATAACTCGCCGGTGGGAGGACTCTCCCTGTCGCTGGCCAATTGAGAGGTTCTGGGCGACGAGAGCCCTGCGAATGGTCCGCGTGCTGATGCCCTTGTTGGCCTATGACGTCTCGAGATCTCGTATCAGCAACCCAGGGCCCACGTTCATTTACCACAGTACACAACTGCTGGTCAGGTGCTCATGAGGCTGAATATGAAACAGAGAGACAGGTTTCGCCTCACAGTCGACTTCATGGTGCACGTGGGGCTGCAGGCGGCCTGGGGTAGGCGTCACGTCTCAAACTGGGCTCTGGGGATGGCCGTTCTAGCGAAGACGGTTCACTCCACACAAGCTGACAACCAACAACCAGGGGTACGCGAACCGATGACAGAACAGGCCGCGCACATATGACCCTTTGTTGGCGTCGCCCCAAGCCTCGCCCTCAGCCAACCCTCAGTTGTGATTTGAAACTCGGAAGCCATAAAACACACCGGTTGGTGGCCTTTTCGATCGCCTGGCTAGTCTCTGAAGGGCATAGTCCTCGTTGGTGCCGTAGCAACGACTGCAGGATTCCAGATCGGTGAGGTGATCCGTGGTGGTAATTTCTTTGATGCCATCCAAAAGCTTCGCTAAGGAAATGGTTGCAGGAGATCAGCTGTGGCTTTGCCGGTGTCTTCTCGACAGCGATTGAGACCTCAGTCAAGTGAAAGATGGAGGGATGACGACGCAGTTTGTGCGGGGCTGCAGCAGGTCGCTCGACCCCGGCTCTTGGCCAAGAGCTTCTAAATTTGGAACCAAATATCAAGAGCAAAAAATAGGCGGTTAAAGCAAGCTCTGCAAATCACCTAGAGTCGCACAAGAGGAAGCACGCGAAACATTAAGACAGGCAGCATTTCCATCCCAACCACACTAACGACAGCAAGGGCATATGCAGGGGCGGTACCGACCGTTGGACGCCGGCTCTTCGGGCGAGCGTGCCCCTGCGACTGAGCCCCTGCATACGTCATGAGTCGCTGCTCCAACAGGACGCAACGGAACTGCGTTGAGCTGTCCGTTTTTGTCGGCCACACAAAGTCCGTACGGACACAGTGAGATCCGATGGCAGCATTCGGCTCATACAAGCGAAATAGTTGCTGTACCCTAGATTAATAAGAGAGACGGGAGTGAACGAAGACTTGTCCAGTCTGGTCAAGATCGTCAACCCCACCTGCGGTGGAGCTTCCGGGTTGCGTCGACCTCAAAAGCAGGAGTGAGAGATGAGTAACAAGCACACATGCGTGCAGATGAAAGGATCATGAGCAGTTCAAGTCCAGGGGGGGCAAGAGGCTGATGATGGGAATTGGCAAGGTGGCAACAAGTCCCACCGTCGCCGGGTACGAGCTTCTGTTGCGGCGCTTGACCACTTGGTTACGGCCGCTCCATGGTGTTGTGTTGCTGGCCCTGCTCGTGCCGTCCCATGATATGTTCCCGAAAGAACATCCGCCGTGGCCGAGAGGGTCGTATGCCGCGATCTGCATTGGGGATCATATATCTTCCAGCATCGAATATATGTAGCGCTTTCTAAGTTGCCGGGAAGGGCCGCGCAATGGGCGGGGGAGAGTCGCCACGCCGAACGAGAGCGGACAAGAAGCTCTGGCTGGTGGACTTGGATCAGTGAAAATACCAAACTCGGAGTATACGGAGGAAGGAAGCGACTTGGGGTGGAACTGTCCTGAAAAAATAAGAGAAAAAGTCCTGCTAATAAGGGTAGCCACCCCACAAGTCGGGATCGTCATCAATTCCAGGGACCAAGACTAACGTTACAGGTTCAAGCGTGAAAGCAAAAGGTTCGTGATTTCTGGCCCAAGAGCCAGCAAGGCTGTTCGTTGCCGGGCAGTGCAGTCTTGTCTTGGTTGTCATTGATACAGTGCGCATGATGCCAGAAGGGGCAGTTCGTGCAGCGTCAGGCAAGCCAAAAGACAGACCTGGTCCGGACTGTGCGGCATTACTTCTCACACGGTGATACATGGCAGCAACCTCCCTCTGGACACGCCCAGCGGCCCAGCCAAGCAGTTGCCCCAGTTCCCCAAGTTCTTTTTGAAAAGCAACCCAAGCCCGCCATCCCTCCTCCCTGCCGTCACACACTGGGACTGGGTTCATTTTAATCAAACCCGCAGCCGCTCCTACACGACGCGGTCTGGTCAGAAAACCACCGACGAAAGAGTTACTGCTCCGTCTGCCAACCGACCCCTAACTGAGCTGTCGAACGCGTCCGAGCCCCCCCAGGTTCTTTTTTGCATCGCTGCTCGCAGAACAACATCCCAGCCCTTTCAGCGCTTTCGCTTTTGACTCCGCGATCAGCCGCCGCACCTTGCCGCCGACAAACGGGCACCCCCAGTCAGGTACCGCATCGCGTCGCAGAACGTCGGGGCAATCGTCTGCCCACTTTCACCTGCACATACACACACACACACATACACAGAGACAGAGAACCCATCTCGATCCGATCCCGACATCCTTGAACCTGGCGCCCCCGAAACACTACAGCAGTCTGCCCAGCGCGGTGGCATCCCATCAATCGCCCACCGTCGCGACGCCGCAACCATGACGTCCGCCGTACAGCCGCCGCCGCCGGCGCTCCAACAGGCCGCTTCGCAGTCCCAGCAGCAACTGCAACAGCCGCAACCCCAACAGCCGCAGCAGAAAGCGCCCGCCCCGAATCCTCCTAGCACCCCCGTCGCCGCGCAGATACAGGCCGCCGTCTCCCCGCCCAGCAAGCGCGATTTGAAGTCGTGGTGGAAGGGCTTCAAGCTCCCCTCCAAGCACCAAGAAGTACATGGTACAGCAGCCCCGTCTCCTCTACTTTGTCTCAAAATCAAGCCCCCGATGAGAGCCACCATATTTGCCGAGGATGTGGATGGCGCTTTCACTCAGCGACCGTCTTCCGAAGCCCGCCTCCAGAACATCGTGTTGGACAACCAAAAGCCCGCAGCTCATCGCGCAAGTGCAAGCATGAGCCCGCCGTCACGACCAACGCCAACCGGGGCGCCCAAGTCGGGCGTCCTAGCCCGTATCGTGGCTTGGCGATTCGGGATGTCTCCTCGTGAACTCCGTCCGAAGTCACACAGGCTGGGAAAAAGACTAACCGTCACAGAGCCCCGAGCCCAAGGAATATTCGGTGTCCCCCTAAGGCAGAGCATCACGTACGCCAACGTTGCCATCTCGCTCGTCGACGAGGATGGCAAGAGCTACATATACGGCTATGTCCCCATCGTGGTCGCAAAATGCGGCGTCTTCCTGAAAGAGAGGGGTGCGTATAACACCCACCCCGTACCTACCCTCGTCGCGCCCCGCGGATACTGACGCACTGCGAAGCGACCGAGATCGAGGGCATTTTCCGCCTCAGCGGGTCCGAGAAGCGAATCAAGGAGCTCAAGAACATTTTCGACTCACCAGACAGGTACGGCAAGGGTCTGGTCTGGGACGGCTACACGGTCCATGATGCTGCCAACGTCCTCCGCCGCTATCTCAACGACCTCCCCGAGCCGGTGGTCCCTTTGGATCTCTATGAGAAGTTCCGGGAGCCACTACGGGGCGCCGCAAAGCCCAGCGCCGGCGATGCTGAGGGTCCTCAGTTCTTCGACCACTTCGACATGGACGCCGCCATCGTGCGATACCAGCACCTCATCACGGAGCTGCCTCCTCTCAACCGTCAGCTGCTACTGTACATCCTCGACCTGCTCGCTGTGTTTGCGGCCAAGTCGGATCAGAATCGCATGACGTCGCAGAACTTGGCGGCCATCTTCCAACCGGGCATGCTCTCCCACCCCAGCCATGCTATGGCCCCCGAAGAGTATCGGCTGAATCAATGCGTCATCATCTTCCTCATCGAGAACCAGGACCACTTCCTCATTGGGATGCAGGGTACGGCCGCGGACGAGAAGACGGTGGCCGAGGTGCAGAAAGGAACCCCGACACCCAAACCGCCGTCGACGCCGACGCCCAAGTCCGGCCTCGTCCGCTCTCCCTCCACGGCAAGCGCTGGAGCGGAGAACGTTGCCAAGGATGGCTCGATCCGGAGGAACAAGTCAACGTCCTCGAAGCGATCATTCCACTCGAACGGTTGCCCCAGCCCTGCAAGCCCGGCATTGGTTGCCACCCCGACCAGCGGACTGGCTAGGAGCAACACTCTCCCCTCGAAGAAGTCGCCGGCTCTGCAGTCTGGGAGGTTTGCGTCTCGAGGCGATGCACACGTGTCCCCTTTGACCCCCGTGGAGGCGCCCTTGGGTACGCCCGTGGCGGCAGTCGTCGCCCCACCGGCGGTAGTGGAGGAAGTCCCCACTCCTCCCGAGGAATCGGCACCATCCATCACAACGTCAATGGCCCCCTCAAGTTCCCAACCTGGTCTGACCATTCCCGATGCGAGAAGCCAGGAGAGGCTTCTCGGGCCGCCTGTCCCGGAGGTCACTACGCCGTCGAAGGAGCGGAAGTTGCCCATCTTATTCCAGAGGATAGCATCGGGCGAGAGCGACGGGCGCCAACCTAACAAGTTGAGAAAGAAGAGACTGCCGGGCAGCGCAAATCCCAGCGCTCAAAGTTCGACCACTTCTCTCCCGCATTCAACGGCCGCTTCTCCCAATGCCGAGGCGGGAAACCCCCTTGAAGCAATTCCGTCGGTTCCTCGCGCTGTGAACATTGGCGCTCCTGTGGTACCGCAGACGGCCGATACAACCTCGGAATTGACGCCACGCGCATCACAGGTCCCGCCCAGCGTGCCCGATCTGAGCAACACAGATGAAGGTGGCAAGAATCCAGTCAACGCTGAACCAAGCAGTACCGTTCATCAGGCCAGCCACGCCGACACTACTACCAGTAGCGCCCGCATCGATACGCTGCATCCCGGCGCCAACCTCGCTGATCCTCGGCCGCAACCCAGCGGTGCACATGCGGATACCCTACATCCCAACAGCGCCCACGCCGAGACGCTTCATCCCAACAGCGCTCAGACGGCGCTCAAGTCCAAGAAGTCGCCTCCTACTTCGTTGCACAGCTCATTCAACGAGGGGTCCGATCTCGACCAGGTCGAGGAGCTGCCAAGTGCTGCTGCGGAGGTAGCCGTTCCGGAGACGCCCAGCGAAAAGGAGAAGAAGAGGCGGTGGAGGCTCTCGCGCAAAAAGGAGGAAGCCCCGGCGCCATCATTCCCGCCACTTACCTCACCGCGGCTTGGGGCGCATGCGACGGCGAGCGCCAGCGGCACCTCGATCAACAGCTCCGGCAAGCTGGGGCAGAGCCTGACGGGGGATACGACGGACCGCACCACGCTCAACACGGAGGCGCCGCTGACCGAGGTATCGAGCAAGGAAAGCAAGGACGAGTCGAACAATAAGATCTCCAACTGGATCAAGAACAAGTATCGCGAGCACAAGGAGAACGTCGAGCACCGGCGGAACAAGTCGCCTCCACCTCCTCCTGGCGAGCGAACCGTCTCGCTCGGGTCCAGCTTGATGTCGTCGTCGCGCGGCAAGAGCCTGGATCTCAAGCGGGCTGAGGAGGAGAGGCCGGTGGTACCCCAGCAGCAGCAGGCAGTGCAACCCCCGCTGCCCACCCAGCTGCCCCAGCAGCAGGTAGTGCAGCCGGCGCAGCCCACGCAAGTTCCCCAGCAGCAGATAGTGCAGCCGGTGCAGCCCACGCAACTCCTCCAGCAGCAGCAGCAGCAGCAGCAGCAGCCAGTGCAGCAACAACAACCCCTACAGCAAGCGCCATCCCAACAAGCACCGCCGTCCCAACAAGCACCGCCGTCCCAGCAACCGCTATCTCAGCAAGTTCCCCCATCCCATCAAGCACCGCCGTCCCAGCAATTGCCGCCACCCCAACAAGCGCCGCTATCCCAGCCATCCCAGCAGCCAGCGCAACAACCTCCGCAGTTGTCACAGCCAGGGCAGGATGATCCAAAGGCGCAATGATAAGCCGTCTCCCCCAGTTATTCTGTATTCTGGGACCGGATCCTACCATCATCACGAACGAGTTCAACGCAGTTACGAATTTTACCCCAGCAGCATGTACCCTTTTTGTTTTCTCCCTTTTTTTGGTTTTGATTTGACTTCTCAAATCCCGATATTTTCTTCTCCTCTTCTTCTTTTTCTCTCGAGAGTGCGGGTGCCGGGGTAGGGTAGGGTAGGGGTATGGGGTAGCAGTAGAACCCTTTTTAGTTTTATCATGGCATTTTGTGTGTGTCAGGGTGTTGTTGTGCCTCGTGCTGTTTGTTTGGGTCGGGGAGAGGGATGGCTGGATGAGAGGGAGTTGGTGGATGAGGAATGGATGGATGGATGGGATGATGGCAGACAGACAGACGCAGACAGGACAGGATATGACAGACGGGGTTTTTTTGTTGTTTGGAACTTTGAACTTTTGGCGTAGTTAGTTAGCTCTTCTCGAGAGAGATTCCCCCCCTGGCTGAACGTGGATACCCCCAGACTTTTTCTGTTTTCTTCCTCTGATGTTGTTTGGTGGTGGTGGTGGTGTTGTTTGGTGGTTCGGTAACGTGATAGGTGGCGGGCAGGTTGATGGGATGGTGGTTTTAGGGTTGTTAAAAGAAAGATTCCCCTGTTCTTTTCTGGTTGTGTTGTGTCTTGAGGATGTTTTTCGTTGGTGATAGGTGGATGGATATACAGTTGTGATGTGTAATTCTTCTTGATGCTGGTACAAAAGAACCTGACACTTAATGCTGTGTCGGTCAGCATCATGGCTGGCTGACTGACTGGGGTGTGTCCCTTGTGTATGTGTATCTCGACTCTCGTCCTCCTTGAAAGGGGCCCAGGCAGAGTATCTGTATAACTGCCGTGATTTGTCTGTCAATTTCCCGGAATTCGAGTTCGAAGAGTGCGGAATTTGGTCCCTGATCGTTGTTGTCTCGGTCTGCTGGAAATGGCATAGCCCCCAATATCCAAGATCCCAAGACCGTCGCAAACCGTTGCCACGGCACTGGGCGAAAGATGGCACCAAGCTGGGTGCTTGAGTTCCAGGTTCAAGGGCACTAGTCGGTTAGTTATGAGTGGTTGGTTGGTTGTAATTGTCTTTCGGTTTCGTTCAAGGGGAGCCAAGAGCAGGTTCAGGGTCAGTTTCAGTGCGGGGTGTCTCCACCTCATCTTTCCTCCCCCGCAAAAAAGAGGACACGGGGTGCGGAGATGGGGTGTGTGGGCTCCCTGTCTGTTGGTGGTGTTGGTGTGGGCGAGCCCGTGGGCCTGGAACCATGTCTTTGGCCAGGCTCGGGGAAAGCTTGGCCTGGCTCTTGACTGCGCTTGCTTGGTTGGGGGTTGCTGGTTCAAGCCTCGGGCTGACTAACGGCTGCTGGTAAGAGGATAAGGATGCGACTTCCTTCTTTGACGGACGATGCACGAATACCTCAGGCTTTCCATAGGTTCCAGTGTCACTCCCAGTCTTCTCCACGCAGCTGACAGAAACTCACTCCAGGGCTCCCTGCCTTGACTCACCTTCGCAAATTTGAAGTTGTTGCTCTCCACACTTTTGCTCCGGTTCCTCGCCGGCCCCAGCGTCTCCGGCAGTTTCTGACCGGCCCGAATGGGGCAGCTGGATCGTCTGCCGGACCCGACCATGTTGTTCAGAGTTGGATCAAGGCAACGTTATTCTCGACTCACATCTTGCGAGTGCCTTCCATGTCGAGGGCATCCCGCAATCCGCCTGAGAACAATCACCAGGTCCAAGAAACCTTGCCACACAGCGGCATCTGCATTCGCATTCGGCACTGAGACGACCCCTGTGCGGCAACCACATGCTTGCAACAGTTTCCCCCATGGCCGACTGTAGGCCGACTCGCACTGGCCGAAAGTCGGCAGCGCAGCGCTTGGCAAGCTAGAGAGACTGGAGTTGAGAGTCCACTCTATTTTAGTGGACTGTAAACCAGCAAACCCCAGCAACGCCCCGACATCGTTTTCTCGAACTATTCGTGCTCGCGCTCTCGAACTTGACTCCGTCCGCTCGTCCGGGTTGAGAGTCTGACCCGAACGCGACTTGCTTGGTGCCGAGCTATCGTCCTGCCAAGCCGCGGGCCGCAACCAACCGGAGCGACACCGGTTCGACGCTACCCCACGACCTTTGGTTAACTCGATGGGTGCATCCATCGTGCGAGCGTGCCAACCCGCAGACTCCAATTCTTCTCTGCATGGACGTGGACCTGGCTACGCGCGCTGCCGCGGCTCATGGAGCGGATCGATCTGTGGCGTACAGTACGCCACCAAGCAGACGCTGAAGGTTAATGACCGGGCCGCTGTGAACGTCAACTGCTGCTAACTGCCGAGAAACCAACTACATACACCATGTCGTCCAGGGGCTGGCTTACACAGCTTGCACAGCGGCCATGTGTAAGCACCATCGCCACCACCATCACCACAACCACCACCGTCAAAATGTCCAGAACAAGCAATGGAATGTATTAGAGCTTATGTACAAGTGGGGACAGCACAGGCTCGCATCTGGTGGATTCACATCGCGCAAGGTTGCTGACATGGTTCCAGGTCCCCTTGCCTGCCTCAATCCGGAAGGTGGTTTAGACACGCATCCCCGATCCCGGGCCAGTGGCATCCCAAGGTCCCAAAAATGCGGAGGTGAACGCCGATCACCAGCGAGCTCGTCGGCCAGCCCCGTCCGACGGGCGTGACTGTGTAGTATCCCATCCTGTGTCTCGCGGACAGTTATATATCCGCCGTCGTGTCACTTCGTGTCACCCTCGTGGTCGCCGTCCTCTCGCTCTCGCTGCTCCTTCCATCCTCCCTTTCCGCCTCCTCCTCCCTCTTCAGTCCTGGCCCTTGTTGACAAGCTGCCGGCGGAGATCATCGAACCTCGCTGGACTTGAGCCCTGCCCGGCCGAGAAAAGCCACCAGCCGCAGCCATGTCGGAACTCAAGCATAGTATGTCTCAAGCCATTTACATGTCCCTTCTCCATGCGCCGTACCACTGCCTCTCTTCCACCAAGTTTAACATCAACGATGTCCCATCAATCCCTACCCGTCCCGATACCCTCATCCGGTCCCCATTCTTCACCTACTCTCATCCCAATTCACCCCAATTCCGTCCCATATCAATGCACACGACGGAGTACACCGAACCCAAGCACCTCAACCCACATACATGCCGTCTTATTCCCGTCTCCTCATGCTGCACCTCCACGTCCAGCAGCCTGTTCCTAACACCCCGCAGCATCCGACGAAGAGGACGTCAAGAGGCAGGCCACCGGTGCCGCCGTCCAAGATGGCGTTCCCCCCTACGACACGGCGTCCGTCTCCTCCGCCGAGGTCGTCTGCCCAGCCCACACCACCGACCGCAAGATCACGACCAGGATCGACCTGCACATCGTGCCTTTCGTCGCCATCCTCTACCTGATGGCCTTCCTGGACCGCGTCAACATCGCCAACGCCCGCGCCTTCGGACTCGAAAAGGACCTCGACATGGTGGGCGGCGTCAAGTACAACACGGCCCTGACCATCTTCTTCGTCCCTTACATCATCTGCGAGATCCCGTCCAACATCATGGTCAAGCGCTTCTCGCCCCGCATCTGGCTGTCTATCTGCTGCATCGGCTTCGGCCTCGTCACCGCCCTGCAGGGCCTCGTCCAGAACTACAGCGGCATCCTGGCCACGCGCTTCTTCCTCGGCGTGTTCGAGTCGGCCATGTTCCCGGCCTGCTTCTACCTGCTCTCGACCTGGTACCGCCGGAACGAGGCCCAGAAGCGGTTCTCGCTCTTTTTTTCGTCCACGTCGCTGGCCGGCGCGTTTGGCGGCCTGCTAGCTTCGGCTATCGGAAAGATGGACTACATGCGGGGCTACCGTGGCTGGCGCTGGATCTTCATCATCGAGGGCTGCTTTACCGTCCTGCTTGGCATTGTCTTCCTCTTTACGTTCCCCTCATTCCCCGAGCAGGCGGTATGTGTCTTCTTTTTTTCTGTCGCGTGAGCCCCAGTGTATAGGCAAAAAAACAACGATACTAACAAAACCACCAGAAATGGCTCCGTGACGACGAGCGCGAGTACGTCAAAGCCCGCCTCAAGGCCTCGCAGGGCCACAGCGCAGCCGAGCGCAAGATCACGCTCAAGGACGTCAAGACGGTCATGTCCGACTACAAGATCTGGCTCGGCGGGCTCATGTACTTTGGCCTGATCGTGCCCGCCTACTCGTACGCCTACTTCGCCACCACCATCATCCAGAGCTACAAGTACGACGCCATCACGACCCAGCTGCGCTCCGTCCCGCCGTGGGCGGTTGCGTTTGGCTTTGCCATGATTGTGGCCACGGCTTCGGACTGGGCGAAGCACCGGTTTTTGTTTATCCTCGGTGCTATCAGTATTGCGATTGCCGGGTTTGGGATCTTGATTAATGTCCATGATAACCTGCCTGTGCAGTATTCTGCGCTGTTTTTGATTTGCATGGGTACCTACTCGGCCATGCCGGTCATCGTGTGTTGGTTCAACATGAACCTGGGCGGGCATCACAGGCGGGCTATCGGCAGCGCCTGGCAGATTGGTAGGTCCACCCCTCTCGCCCCCCCCTCCCCCCCTCTGTGTGAATAAGGGGCTGACCCGTGAGGCACAACCAGGCTTCGGCAACATCGGCGGCATCATCTCGACCTACTCGTTCGTCGCTACCGACGCGCCCCGCTATACCAAGGGCTACGCCATCTGCGTCTCATTCATCTGCTTGAGCGTGCTGGCGTGCGTGGCGTATGCCGTGGCCATCACCTGGGAGAACAGGAAGCGGAGCAAGCAGGTGCATGACTTAAACTTGTCTGAGTCGGAGAAGATGGATCTCGGGGTGAGTCTTTCTTTTGTTTCCTGGTGTTTTTGGTTTGAGTCAAGTGCTGACGATTGCTTGCAGGATTTGAACCCCGAGTTTAGGTATATGCTTTGAGTTGTTATGAGAGATGACCTGCGATGTATCAGCGGTAGACGCTCGAGATGATAGACCGTAGAACGGTATCTGCTTGCGTATATAATGATGCGAGGCTTGACCTTATGAATATATAATTTTGGACATTCAGTTCTTGGACTCTGCCGACCTGACATTGTCCAGATCCTGGATTTGGGCCATCCAGTTGGGTCAACGTCGCCGGGTTGCCAATCTTTACTTGGTAGTGGTCACAGAGCAAAGATGCCCTCGCCATTTCAAATCCTCCTGGAAGTGACAAAAGAAAACGCGAGAGCGCGATGGACAGAATCTGCAAGAATACCCCAACGCCACACAAGACAACACCGCCAAGAGCAGGCCATCGAGCACGCTACAAGCCCGTCGACACAAAATCCACCGCATCAAACGGCACCGCGTCCCCCGCCGCCCCGTCGTCTTCTTCCGTCCCCAGCCGCGCAAGGAGCTCCTCGATCTCGTCAACCTCTGCATTAACTTTCGGATCCCCCAACGCCCTGAGCATGGCGATATCCTCCTCGGCCGCCCGTCTCTCCTCCACCGTCAGCGCCCTCGCCCGCTCCCTCTCCAGCGCCTGCAACGCCCCAGCCTCCCTCTTCCACTCCACAATCCCCCCGTCTCCTGCCACCGTCGACACCCGCTCATTCAAATACACCACCCCCCCACTCCTCCTCACCACAACAACCCTATCCACCCCACCACCACCACCCTCCTCAGCAGCACCACCACCAACCAACGCATCAACCCCCGCAACCGCCTCCCCCACCCCCAAAAAACTCCCATCATGCACCCCCCTAGGCGTCAACCTCCCCGGCAACCCCCTCCCCCCCGCCTCCGGCCTCCTCCCCCAAAACCGAACCATCACCCCCAACCGGCTCAGCGGAGCCGGCACGCCCAGCACAACCACCCTCGCCGCATACCCCTGCTGAGTCAGAACCCCCAACAGGCGGGTGAAATCGGCTGTGCCGCGGGGGCAGGCTGTTTCGAGCAGGATGGGGGTGATGCGCAGGGGGGGGGATGTCGCGTGTTGGAGGGTGGAGTGCAGCCAGGAGGAGGCGGGGTGGCTGGCGAGGCGGGAGGGGAGCCAGGGGGGGAGATGATTATTTGGGGGGGTGTTGGTTTGGGTTTGGATGAGGGAGAGGAGGGGGAGGTAGTAGGGGTGGTAGGGTTTGTAGGTGTCTGCTATTAGGTGGAGGGGGGGTGGTTGAGAGGGGGGTAGGGCGGAGAGGAGGCGTGGGGTGAGGAGGGTTTTGCCTGCGCCTGTTTGGCCTAGGATGAGGATTGCGAGGGGTTTTTGTTTGGGATTGGGAATAAGAGGCAAAGGGGGGTTCGGCGGGGAGAGATAAGGGCCGAGCTCGGTTGGGATGATGACCGTGTTGAGGATGTGGGTGTGTTGGGCGGGGGTGAGGCGCCAGGTCTCTAGGAGGCGGTCAATTTCTGACGGGGTTAGGGGAGTGGTCGGCGATGGCGGGATAAATGGCGGGAGTTGGTTGGGGGGTTCTTCTGGTTGATGGGCTGGGGCTGTGGTCGTGTCTTTTGGAGGGTCGTCCATGCTGGTTTGCTTTGAGCGCCGAGCTCAGCTGCTTTAAGGGCCTGAGTTGCGCCGGCGGCTTAAAGGTTGAGTTGGGCTGGCTGGTTTGAAAGCTGAGTTGAGCTAATTTAAAGTGGTCGGTGTTGGTGTTGTTTGAGTATGGAGGTTAGGCAACGGGGGCGCGTGGATGTTGTAAAGTGTCTGGGCTTTGAAGCTGGCGGAGAACGACGTCTAAGTGCGTCAGCAGACAGCTCATCCGGTTACACTGGACAGGAAAGCAGAGTCTGGGCAGTGGAAGGAAGTCAAGAAGATACCTCTGGCAGGCCCATGCAACAACACCCTCGCGTTGTAACGGAAGCGCAGAGGACAGTTTCCAAAAGCCCTAAAACTCTTTGAGGCCGTCTCACGATGAGAAATCCAGCAGCATACCACCACATATTCACGTTACTTTATACAAAACAACCCCCTCCACCCTCACACAAGCCAGTTGGTGGTTCCTTCGTCCCAAACAACCCAACAACTCGGTAAGGCCACCTCAGCGAGCACACAACATACGTGCTGTAGTACCCAGAAGCGAAAAAAAGCCACCCCCTCAGATCCAGGGTCCTGGAATGAGGAGTAAATCGGGAAGATCAGCCGGCGAGTCCACCCCCACCAGATCTCACCCCCTCAGTAGCCTAATAAGGGTCAAGCTTAGGTTACACTCGACCCCAGATTCAGCTGCCGCCTGCAGTTCGGCATGTGCTCCCGCGCGTGCGGGGTCCGTCACGGGTCGGCTCAGGCCGAGACACATGCCAAAGAGGGTATGCGGGACATGCTCCGTCGATCAGATCCACAGATGTTATTCTAGTTCTGTTTTGTCGGGGTCCCTCACCTCTTGTCTTGTTGATCACACTCTCCTGGATCATGAACATAACTGTGAATCACAACTTTCTCTGAGTTCGGAAGGCAGTGGCCAAGAGGCGAGATTTTTTGCCCGGCGAACAACGGGAAGGCTGACTGCGACCATGAGCTTTGGGAACGGGCACTTGAACTTACCCCTGGGCATCAGCAAGACTGGCTGCTGTCATTCTCTTGCTCACAGGAACTTGACCCAGTTGGATTTGTTTATTCATGATTCCGTATAAGTGAAGAGGATCAGCCAACCAACAACCAAATATAACCTCTCCAATATGAAAGCCAACCGCGCCGTTAAATCCCCTGCTACACCACCAGCCCCAAGCATCACCAAGCCAGCACAACCCCCCTTCGCACACACCAGCAAGTAAGTACTATTCAGAAAGACGCGCGAGGTTTGTTCATACCTGGACAGACGGGCAGGTCCAATCCGACCCACCATCCTCTCCCCCTTTAACAATCACCAAACACAGAACGAACCAGGAGGAATGAAATAATCCAAAAATCCTGTCAATGATAATAATAATGATAATAGTAATGTCACATCCCTAGGTAACCCAACCACCATATTCCGGTCTTCAAAACCCCCCCTCAAGTCCGTCACTCCATCACTCCGTCAGCCAGTCAGCCAAGCTCCAGTTCCAGTTCCAGTTCCCAAAAACGCCCGGATGATCGATCCCTTCCTCTGGGGAAAGGCACCCCGTCCATCCTTCTCTCCAACTCTGCCGGTGAGAGCCAGATTGAGAGCGCAGAATCTCCAAGAGCAAAAACCCAGAAAAAGTAAGTATAATAAAAAGAGACAAGAAAAGAAAGGAATATGGATAGAGCAAAAAAAAAAAAAGAAGAAAAGAGAAAAAAAAGCCAAAAACACCAACGCCGATGCATGACCGCCCCCTTACCCAAACCCATTTGAAGAAGAACGTATTTCCCAGGACCCCGACCGCAAGAAAAGCGCAAAAACAAACGGAGAAAGAACAAGAAAGAAAAAAAAACCTTTCCCCCATCCCTTGTCGAACCAGACGACACCGTAATAGGGAATAGGGATGAAGAAAGAAGAAAAAGAAATGCAGCCAGCCGTGGGGTGGCGCCCAAGCTCCTCCCAGCAATAATAATAATACTGCCCAAAAAAATGATAAGCTCTCCCACACTCCCTGCTATATGCGTGCGTCCTCAACACACTTCGTTACTTCATGAGAGTTCTTCATAAGCAAAACCCCCCCCTTGCCTTGTTTTCTACCCCAATCTCTAGGTCGGCATGCTGCGCGGCGTGACATCGCCGCTTCGTCTCCGCACCGCCATTTGATGCTGCTGCTGTTGTTGCTGGGCTTTGGCGGCGGCGGCGATGGCGTGCATCCTCTTGCGGAGACTGGAGAGTCTGCTGTTGATCATTTGGATCACTGGAAAAAAGAGAGAAACGTTAGAAACCCGACAGACACTGACTTCTTGGTAGGGGGAGGACATACTCTTCTGCACGGTCTGCTTGTCGTCGTTGCTCATCTCGCCCGAGGAGGCGTCCTGAGCAGCAACGACGACGGGCTGTTTTTCCTCCCTGGACGAGACCGACACGCGGCGCGAGGGGAGGTGGTCATCGTCCGAGTCGAGCACGGCCTCGAGCATGCGGATAGCCGTGACATACGAGATCTCGCAGCCGGGGAGGTCCTCGCTCGCAATCTCGTTGATGGCCGCCGTGCGGCTCATCTCGACGGCGCGGTCGTACATCAGCTTCTCGGCGCTGATGCCGGCCGAGAGGAACACACCCTCGACGCCCGAGTTGGTCACGGTGCTCGTGTCGGTGGGGTGGTTGCTCGGGTGGCTGGGGTGCTCCTCCGGCAGCTGCTTCTGGGCCTCGATCAGCTTTAGCCGGACGATTTCGGCCTTCTCCAGCACCTCGTTGAACCGAGACCGGATCCACTGGACGGCGGCGTTGATCTTCAACCCGAGGGCTTGGGTGTTAGCCGAGTCCCCCCGGACGGAGTGGGCGCTGTTGTTGTTGGACTCTGGCCGACTCTTGCGCGACCACCACAGACTGGCAATGTCCATCGACTTGGCAAGAAGGGACAGAGCCTTGACGTATAGAACCAGAGCCTCTTCCGACAGCGACACCACCGCGTCCACCGTGAGCCCCTCATCCTCCTCTCCCATCCTGTCGGCTGGAACACCGCCGAGACCGTGCTCGATCGAAGGCGCCAGCGGCACGAGCTGCTTGTACTTGACCTCGGCGAAGCCGTAGACAACATCGCTCCGCGTCGCGTACTCCTCGATACACTGGGCAACCCGCGAGTCCTCGTCCACCGGCGCGCTCTGCTTCCCATCCATGATCAAACCGGCCGGGACAGACGGTGTCGGGTAGGCTGGGAACGGGCTATAGATCTGCGGTGGTGATTGCCCCTTCATCAGCACCTGTGGCGAATACTTGAAGCCGAGTAGCCGGAGACTGGCATCTTGAATCGCCTTGGAGATGACCGACGTCGTGCTGCCAGGACTGCTGGACAGGGTCTTGTCGTATGAAGTCTTGCGGTAGTGGTCGTTCCGCCCAGCCTGGTTCCTGGAAGACGAACTGGGGACGGCACCGGTGGTAGAGGTCGGATTCCCCTGCTGGGTGGCGCGCCTGACGATTTGGCCAGACTTGGGCGACTGGGGTTGAGGGTAGAGAGAGATCTGGTCGGCGAGCGCGTTGACTTCCACGGCCGTCTTGTCAATAAAAATGTAGTCCCGTTCGAACGCAATGTCTTGAGCCGCCTTTTCTTCGTCGGTGAGGGGTCTGCTCGCCGCGCTCTTTGTCCTGGCACGAGTCGAGAGCTCCTGTGTCGGGGGTTGGATATCCCGCGGTGGCGCCTTCATCGAGGCGTTTGAGTATCGCCGGGTCCGGTCAACGTACGAAATCGGCCGAACGGGCGCTGAAGTAGACGGCTGGACTACAGGACGCCGTATCCCAAGACCTTCCTCGGCTTCCTGCCGCGGTGAGTGGCTCAAACGAGGGCTGGCGAGCTGTTCTAGCGGGTTCGGTTTCGGTTCTATCGGGGTTGCAAGGGGGGACGACCGCCGGGGCTTTGGTGACGAAGGTGCTCCAGGCTCGCGGCCGGGTTCCTGCTCAGTGGGGTGCCGCCGAAGCGACTGTCGGCGTAGTATCCCCAAGTCATCCGGTTTGCTTGGACCCCTGGTTTCCTTCGGGATATCGTCCTCAACAAGGCCCGGGATGGGGCCGGTGATGACTATGTGCTCAAAAAAGTCCTCAAAGCTTATCCGTTCTACCGGATTCCGCTTCAGCAACGCCCGGATGAGGGCCTTCATGTCGGCGCTCACGATGGATTCTCGCGGAAACCTAATGACGTCCTCGGTTGCCTCGATTTTCCGGAGAAGCTCCACGTGGTTTCCAGCGCGGAATGGCGGCTTCCCCGTCGCCATCTCAAACAGGACGGTTCCGACGGACCACAAGTCGGCCTTGGCGTCGTACCGCTCGTAGCGGAGGATCTCGGGGGCCATGTACAGCGGCGACCCGCACAGAGTCTCGGCTAGCGAGGTCGACGGGAGCACGCGGGCAAACCCGAAATCGGCGAGCTTCAGCATCGGGAGCGAGGGCAGCCCTGCAGCCGGGGTGAGCGAGTCTTGGCTGGCGCTGAGAATCTGCTTCACCGTCTTGTTCGCCTCACGCCATTGCGGCGAGGGCAGCAGAAGCAGATTTTGCGGCTTGACGTCGCGGTGGATGAGATTCGAGCTCCTCAGAAACTTGAGGGCACTTGCAAGCTGCTTCAAGAAGTGGCGGGTGACGACCTCGTTCAAGCCCGAGTTCGGTGCGACGGGGTATTTGCGTGCCAGCTCGTGGGTGGCCGTGTTTGTGATGAGCTTGTCTCGCTTTCTGATAAATAACGACAGATCGCCGAGCTCGCAGTACTCCATGATGAGGTTGATATGGGTGCCCGACTCGACGCAGTCGTGGAGGGCAACGATGTGGGGATGGCGAAGCCTCTTGAGGATCTTGATCTCGCCATAGAGATTCTCTTTTAGCTTCTTGTTGAGACGAGCGAGTTCAACGGATTTGATGGCGACGAGGGCGCCGGTGACCTATCAAGCAAGCAACGCGTCAGCCAGGGGCACGAATTCCGTGGAGGATGGAGCTGACCTTGTGACGGCCCGAGTACACCTGGGCAAAGCTCCCCTTTCCAATCTCCTGTTCGATGACAAAGTTCCCGATGGCATCGTTGCTCGTTGGCCTTGTCCGCCTCGACGAGGCCGAGGGTATTCGTTCGGCCATGGTGCCCTTGTGAAGATTGACGATAGCAGGGGCGGCTGGAGGAGAGGAGAAACAGCCCGAAGGCCTACGCTATCCGAAATACGTCGGAGGCCGGCTTGATCGACATGTATACGAAGGGCGGTATGGTGTTGGGCGAGGCGCAAGAAAGGGGTTCTCGCAGGAGGCAAGTAAGGAAAAGTCGAGACCGAGGCAAGGAGAGGACGCAGGGCTCGAGATGCGGACGACTGTCGTCAGGCGCAAGGGCGTCTAGAGGGGCGCGTGCTGCCTGTGCCAGCGGGACGGGGGCGGCAGGTATCCGATAGGTCGGGTTGGGTTCGAGGGAGGCCCGTCTTGGCAGGCGGCGCGGGCGGGCGATGCAAGAGGAGAGATGGCGGCGTTGGGGTCGAGGTGCCTCGAGGTTGAGGTCAAACAGGCTCAACAGGTCGAACCAAGACTGGGGTGACGGCGAGATAGCCCCGGCGATATCGGACGGGTGACAGGATGAGCACCGAGGGGAGGGTGGCGGGCAGCGTAGGAGGACAATGTTCGAGGGTCGTTCAAAAGGGTGGGGAGGGGTGTGATTCGTCTTCGAACTGCAGGCCACGGGAGGCAGATGACGGGAGATGGGCAACAGCCGGGCGCCAGCAAGTGACTGCTGTGTTCTGTATGGTGTTGTTTTTTGTTTTAGGGGACAGGGTTCGTCGTCTTGGGCAATAAACTAGCGAGCGAGCGAGTGTGCAGCACCAGCAGCAGAAGAAGAGAAGCTGTTCATCGATGCCTGCCAGGCAAAAGGCAAGGTAGCAGCGGTATGCATGAGGTGGGCGAGGCAGATAACTAAGGCAGCGGATAAGGGATAACGCAGGGTTAACGCTAACGTTAACGACCTGAGGTAAAGGTAGCTCCACACAGCAACTCTGACGTCCAAGGTCAACTGAATGACTCAGACTCGATCGGGTGCTGTCGAAATGGAGTGCCGGCGTGGGGTTTTCCAGCAATTAGAAATCCACGCGCGACGCAGCGAGAAGAGGAGAATCTGGACACAAAGTTGATGCGATGCGGTGGGCGGGTGTTGGGATGGAAAAAGAAAAGGGAAGAGATGGAAGGAACCCGCGAGGAACCTGGGCTGGATCTGGATGGGGAGAGTCTGAGAGGTGACGGGAGTGACGACGGGCGACGATAGGCCCTGTTCCTGCCTGTTGCTGGTTGCTGGGCGGCCGCTGTGCAGTGCGAGGCAGGGCAGGGGGGGAGCTGTCCGTGTGGGCACAGGTGCAGCGGTGCTGGAGCCCAGGCAAACGCACTGTGGCACGGGGCTGAAGGGGCTGTCCGCTGGTCAGCGCTGCTGGGACCTGGAGTGCGAAATGGCGCGACTGACACGGTGCTCGTGATGCAAGAGAGCTCCACAGGCCGCCCGGCGAGCAGAATGGAAGCCAAGCGGAACGTGAAGCTGGAAAAGCAGCCGGGTACACCCAGGTAGCACTTTTCGACTCCCCCAGTCAGCAACCCGCGATCTGCAGCTCAGTGAGACAAAGGGGGTACAAGACACCGTTACGTCGTTGGGGCGTCTGAGACGCGCTAAAACGGGGGATTCGATAAGGCTCCGCGATAGCCAGCGATAACAGCGAGCCAGAGCAGCACCCACTTCCATCCAACGGTTCGACACACGACGCGCTCTCGCTCGCAGCAGGACCCGACATCGATTCCCTTCACCATCCACCACTCCTCTTGCGTCTTCGATGGGGCGACTGATGAGATAAGCACAGGAGTGCATGACGAGCAGCCGGGGAGAACAGGCAAGCGGACATGTTTGCCGCTGGTTGGCCTTGGATGTCCCGGTTCCTTCCGTCATGCCATCGGCTCGAGGCTGCTTGGCTGGCTGTCGGTGTCGAGCCTGTCGCTCTGCCTGGCTTGTTGTCGTCCTGGTTGTCATTCACCTGTCAAGCGCCCATCTCACTGGCTCTGTGCTGTGCATTGAGGGTGCATGGGCGAGGGATCCACCCAACGGGAGCCGAGGGTTCGCATCCGTGGATCATGGAACGGGGCGCCTGGGCTTCTGACCCACTGGATCCAGGTTGACAGGAGTGACAGCCAGGGCGCAGCAACGCATTTCATCGACAAGCCAAAGACGGAAAATGCCACAGAACTAACGTCATCTGAGATGTGAGATCTCCGGCGTCTGCTATTGCCGCAATATCCATACAAGATACCCCGGGATGCAAGACGGGTCGCACAGAGAACGGGTGCTTCTGTGTTGCGTTCCGCCGGATCTCTTAAAGGAGCGAGCCTCGCAGCCAAAGAAACGGAACCTTGATGGACTGGGTCGAGCGGTCGAGCATCCACCTGGATGCAGTCAGGTGGTCAACGCAACGCGCGCCGTTGTTGCAGGTGGCCCCAGGAACGGCTGCGACATGGAGACGGACATGGATGATGGAACGGCCCACACAGTGGACGTCCAACTTGTCGACTTCCAACACAACGAAGGCGCACACGCAGGCCTGCCTGCATCATTCCTTTCCGCCTTCCAGTTCCAGGCAATCCAGGCCATCCTCCCGAAGAAGCAAGCCTGTGTGGTTCGGGGGATAGTACATATACACGAGGTTGCGGATTGTGCAGATCAGAGATGCGATTGAACAAATCTGGCAGTGCCAAAATGCGCCATGCATTATCAATTCCCAGGATCTGCCTTATCGGTTTGCCATCAAGGTTGTTTGGAGCCCAGGCTGTCGCCCGCCTTATTTGAGGCCATCCATCGGACATGTCGACAGGTTCGCCATGTTTTGGATGCAAGCGCCCTTCCATGGCCGAGCAAGGCACACCTCAGCCATCAAGCATCCCGCTTCCCAGTGTTACTCACACGGCAACACGGCAACTCCGCGTTCTTGGTTTGTGGCGGTCAATCGACGCCTCTCAAATCCAGGGCCAGTGCCAAGCACTAAATTAGAACCAGAACCAGAACCAGAACCAAAACCAGCCTGGCAGAACACAGTTCCCTCTTCTGGGGTCCATGTCTTCTGGGAAGGCCTCTTCAGGGTCTGGAAGTCGTTGCTGCGGCTAAAACGGCCGCTATCCAGACAGGGTGCTTGCAAGAGGGTGCCACGTCTTCGATCCATGGGTTTCTCGCCGTGCCCTTTGACATTATTTGTTGCTGGCCAGAAAAAGGGAGGTTTGTACAGGCAGGGAATCATGTGCAATGGTCAGCAGACACTGCCAAAACAGCCGGCGAACGTTGAAGAACCCTCGACAAACCCCCGACCCCCGTCTCTTGCTCTTGACCCCCGCGCCGGGGACCTACTCCCACGCGGCCCCTTTTTGGGGTCAGGCACTCACTGTGCAGCGCAGCCTCGCATGGGGGTCCATCTTAGCAACGGAATGTCCAAAAGGGGAAGTGGTGACAAACCGCCCCCCCGGCCACTCGCCACTCACACTCACCACTCACTCACACTCACACCGAGCCAATGCCGTCGTTGCATTCAATCCCGCCGCCCGCCAAGGGCTCTGACGAGACCGGCATATTTTTTGATGCCTTTCTCTCTCTTTTTCTCACAGACGCGAATTCGAACTCTGTTGCAGCAATCCTTCCTAAATTAGTTCAGCCTGCCCAGGTCAATGTTGACATGACACCCGTCTCGGATGGTATCAACGGACCCGGAACTTTTCCCACGAGTGGCCCCTGAGAAAACAAGTCTGCATCGAGATATCTGAGATCTCCGACGGCGGCCAAGATGTGTCGCCGTGCCATTCGAGAGTCCAGGGGTCCAACCAGGCCACAGACCTGCAGGTCGCTCCCGAACGAGAGTGAAAAAGGAGGTAGAGAGGGCCTCGAGAAGCTGGTCCCCATCTGTCTCGCCGAAAATGGACTGCAAAGGCATCGAACCCGTCATTACAATTGGTCGCCCTGGACTGCAGAGCCCCTCATGCCAACCACCACTCACCTTTCCTCCACGTCGTCCTCATCCCATCCCATCCCATGATCCCACTCACACCACAACACAACACACGATAAAACCTGAAAGAATATTCCCGTACGGAATGAGGTACTTTACATATGGCAGGCTTACAGCCCATGCAATGCACATGCACGAGCCGTCTGACGGAGACCTCGAGTCCTAGATTCTTCAACCTCTCACATCCTGTCATGTCATTGGACTCTCACCCAGCCAATAATCCAGAGCCTTTCGAGTGGTGAACTCTACTCCCATTCCATGCACATTTCCAAACCAGCCAGGCCCAGAATGAACCTCCCATCTTGACAGACCACTCCTATTAGTCGAATGTGGTGGGGTTGAAGAAGAGACGAGAAGGAAGCCTACAAGGCAACCATTTTCATGCATGTCAAGCCTGCAGGACACCATGCTGATCCTGAGCGCCAACAAGGCTCCAACTCAAGACAGAGGACCGACCCAGAGAAAGAACTAAAACTTTGTGAGGACTGGTTCTAGCCCCGGGGTTCGTCGATGAGATTGATTTGACAATGGGTAGGTCCAGCCGTGGAAGCGAAACAGCTGGGTTGGACGTTGCCTACCTGCCTGCTCAAGTGCTCATCACCCCGCACTTCTTTCATGGAGCTCCGGGGGGGCCAGTTACCGAGGTACCTAGGTAGGCAGACATGTTTGGCGTTCAGGCAGTCGGCATATTTCATCCATGGATGCTCTGGCCCGATCTGAATCGGGTTCATCGCATGTTATCACCCAGCCAAGGCAGGTATATGTGGTGAGCCTTGCTACTGTCAAGTGCGGCATTAACAATCATAGTTAATGATGATGATGACGACGAAGAAGAAGTGAAGACTGCCAGATCTCCGTGATAGCCACCTTGAATACACGCCGAATTAAATCCGATCTGAAGCCTGCTTAAGTCAGGTTCTGTCCCATCGAGGATTCGAGAACTGTTGGGTCATTGAACAGGGGCAGCATGAAGGCAAGGCTGCCTAGCACCCCTCACCTGCCACTGCTGCCAGTGGTCGCGGGAGATTCGGTTGACAGGTGGAAGAATGAAATGCTTCATACATGTACGGTGAACCCACTGTGTAATTATTGCATGTCTGTCTGTACACCTTGTAACATCATGAACAAGCCTGTGGAACTACACTCCGATCTAAATTGAAGATTTGCTCTTGGTTAGAAACGCTGGGCAATGGCTGTTGGGGGGATGATAGTTATTAATCAAAGAATAGAACTTAGAAAAAGGGGTCAATATGAGCTCAAAGACATATTCGGATTCTGCTCCCTCCAATGTGAACCTGCAAGATCCCCATTTTTCACGAGTCCCTCAACTCCCAATGACATTGGGTTCCATGTAATCTGTAATTCAGGCACATCGCATTCCAAGGCTTCTTTCGGTTGTTAGAGGTCGATTCCCAAATTCCAAACCCATTCCAACTATCTAGGTCAGTTTCTTGACACCGTGCCACTCAAACCCCTAATTAGACCTACCCAGCGCGTCCACGACAACCTGGCCGATGGCGAGCACCTTCTCTTCCTCCAGTCGACCACTGAGAATCTGGACTGCCGCGGGAGCACCGTGATAGATTTCCGGGTCATCTTAATATATTAAGTTACCTATGTGATTAGTTCTCCGCTTTTTAGGAATAATCATTTGGGGGGGGGGGGGGGAAGGGGGAAACAGGGGGAACGTACACGCCTCCCAGTTTTTCTTGTCCGCTTCCCCCGCGGGGACGTAGTCTGGATCTGGTTGGTCGATTGCTCGATCTGCGTGGGTGACAGGTACGACGAGGGTTGTGAAGTCGATCACGTTCACCGCCGTGATGTAGTCTTCATGGTCGATGTTGATCTTAGCATCGAGCAAGACATTAAGTCAAGGGAACTGGAATTACATACCGTAGTGGTATAGCAATTCCGGTATCACGGCTGCAGAAGGGATGACGGGCATAATAACAGCATCAACCGGCCGCCCTTTGCAAATTCAACGGCAGATTAGCGTCCCGTCGATCCAGGTTGAGGGCAGTTTGGCTCACCAGTGCCGGTATCGTTGGCTGTCGAGAGCCAGTATTTCCGATACCTGACTCTGTTCTCGTTCATCCTGAGAACCGTCTTTTCAATCTCAATTGCGTCCATGACACGGCCGGGCTTCCCATCGGGAAAGTCAGGGACCAACTGCGGGATCATTGGCTCGCCGAAGAGCTTGAGGTTCTCAAAGATGTCGTAGTTCCCATCGGCCGAGGTGATGGCCCCCTATTCCGGCTTGTCAGACATGACCTGTTCATGGCGGCATCGGTTCCCAGATGTCAGGGGAGAGAGCCCACGTGAATGGCCATGACGTCTGCATGGGGTGGTCCCTTCCAGCTGATGACCTTTTCTAAGGGTTAGCTTCCATTTCCTGTTGACCGGAACTGGTAATAGGGTAGTGTAAGGACGACATACCTCGTGGCCCACTGCTTTCAATGCTTCCTTGACCATGTTCAGGGCCCGAGTGATTGGGGGATGCGGTCTGACCGCACCATCAAAGTCCATGAACCCGAATGACAACTTTGTTCCCTGGTCGATCTCGTACGGCGCCCACCAAGGTATTGGGAGGACACCCGGATCGGTGAGCCAGGGCTCACTTGAAAGAAGCACTTCCATGCCGTATCGCAGCGACGCGGCTGACGGGCCAAGCAGTCCCGGAACGGTCGGTATGATGGATTGCCCGGGTGACGATACGAATAAGTGAGTCCGGGTATCAATTGAACAGGTAAGAAGTAGTCTCGGAGACTCACTGAGTTGGGCATACCCAAGGTTGGGAGCCAGCCTGTCGAAGGCTTGATGCTGAAGACGCCGTTGAAGGCGGCGGGAATGGAAACAGATCCGCCTGGTATTTGTCAGTACAAAGGGGACATACATGGTGGAAGCAGCCCTTGACTTGCCAGACACACCAATGTCAGCTCCGAATCCTAGTGCGCTGCCTCTCAATGCTTGCATTGCGCCCTCTCCTGTAGTGTGCCCCATATGTCAGCTCATTCAAAGGGCAAGCTGGAAAGATCAAGTCATGCTTCGAACCTCCTGAGCTCCCCCCCGGATGAGAGATGCTGGTTTCTGGGATTCTAGTTATATCCCAAGATATTGTTGTTTGTTTCACCGAACTGTCACTGTGAGCTGGGATCGGAACACAAGGTGGTGGTAGTTAAGACCCTGTTGACTTACCCATAAGGTCTGGACCAGAGTTGTCTAAACGGCATATGGTCAGAAGGAAGAACGGCAGACCACAAACAGGCTGGATGCGTACCATTGGCGATGACGATGGCTCCCAGGGACTGGAGCCTTCGGACCAGCTCGCTCTCGGTCCGGAGCTTCAGCCCAGAGGATTTATCGCCCTCAAAGCTGTCAATTCAACCAACGTACCCCATCGTCGTGCTTATCCTCTTGACGTGGAACTGGTCCTTTATGGTAACAGGAAGGCCATGTAGCGGCCCCACCGGGCGCTGGTTCTCTTCCCAGAAGGCGTCCAGCTCCCTGGCTCGCTCCATGGCTTTGTCGAAATCGATCTCGAGCAGGTTCTGGTTCAGCTGGTGTGCAAAGCACGGCGCTTGCAAAAGGCTGTCGTCAAGCGGAGAGCGGTCAATGACCTGTTGGCTGTCATTGACATCAGGGCCGGGGCGTCCAGGTTGGTGAGGAACTTGGTTTCTGAGTCCAAGAGCCCATCAATGAAGCTGTCGGCGATGCTCCTTCGTTGCTTGGCCTGGTCCAGGACATGTCGCGGCAGCCTCCACTCGACCGGAATCTTGTCCATATCTTGCTGTCGCTTTTGGGCAGCAATTGTCTGCCACGAGGCTGTCGTCGCGTGCTCCAACTCCATTTCGGCCAGCCTCCTGGCGTTCCCTGGGTCACCTGGGTGCTACCTGGGTGCCTCCTGAGGAGTAATTACTGTATGTAGTAATTCGATTCCCGTCACTGGGTAAGTTAGGTGGTAGGGAGGTGGGCTTCCGCATTGGGACTAGGTACATACATGGTACAGTACACACCCTCTGGTTGGGGGCTTCCATTGCTTGGCTGGGAGCATTGCTTTGGCTGTGGTTGGCCTGTGAACCGGACCACGTTCGTTTAAGGGAAATCAGAAAGGTGGCCCGTGGGTGATTGGGGGACCTTTCACTTCAACTGAATCTTCTTATCATATCTGACTTCTCAGTCTGAACCAAACCTCAACCGATGCGATGCGAGTCACCCGAGCCATTTTAATTACCTCCATGGCTCCCAGGTTCCCGCGTGCAGTTCTGGCGCGGGTGCAGCCAGTTCGTGGCCTTCTTCCCTATGCCCACAACACCTCTTTCCCACCGTGGCTCATGCCTCTCGCCGTGCCATCTCAATCTCCCGTTTTTTTCTCGACAAAGCCGGATCCCAAACCCGCAGCTTCGTTGTCAGGCGCCACCGCCGCCGCCACGCAAAACACAGAGTTATCCCTATTAACAACGGCTCTCCAAAACAAGCCCAAGTGGACACGCGAGGCCGTCGAGTCCCCGCTCGGCGACGCCCACACCATTAAGGACGCCCTCGAGGCATACCACCTCGCCGAGTGGGGCTTCGTGCTGTTCCGGTGCACGTACCGCTCCCAGGAGAAGTGGGACAAGTTTGTCTCGCTCGTCCAGGGCCACGCGCGCGAGGTGTTTGAGGAGGAGGGGCTGCTGGATGTCTACGACCGCATGCGCTGGACCGTGTTTGAGGATCCGGCGGAACCGGAAGGCGGCTATATGGTTGAGATGACGCGTCGGTTTGTTGAGTGGGTGGAGCAAGGCCCTGGCAGGTTGGAGCTGGAGCGCAGTGTATTCGAGCCGAGAATGAATGCGGTTGGCACGGCGAGGCACAATTTCTTCTTGTACGTCGACGAGGAGAGCTTGGAGAGCGTGTTGAATGAGGCGAAGGCCAAGGAGAAGGGCGGGTACTTTTGCACGATGGTGAGGGCGGACAATGTGGTCGGGAATGCAGTGGTGAGGGATCGCGAGACGGGTGCGTATCATGCCCGGGGGACGCAATTGACGGAGGAGGAGGAAGTGTGGGAGTTGGACGAGGAAACCCTGTGGGATATGAAAAAAAGCGTCAGGATCGATGACCTGGTTGGCTTGTATGCCAGGCTCCAAGTCAGCCTAGACAGTTGGTATTCCCTCAGGTGGTCTGACGACAACATTTTCGGACCCTGAGTAGTCAACCGGCCTCGATTAAAATCATATCTTTTTCATGCCGTGAGACACATCTCGAGAGGCTGAATGATTTTGCTCGCCATCATGTCACAGTCAACCTCAATAGAGAGACATAATTATATGGATTCGAGTTTGAAAGCGAACAAAGGCAAGGAGTGTCCACAGGGCAGAGGCGATCAAATTATTATCTACCTGTAGCTTGACTAACGGTGTCAAATGTTAGGTAGGCAGATATACCTAATGCCCCTGCATGTCTCCCCTGCCTACTACTCTAGGTCTGGGGACTGCCATCAGGATTCGAGGTGCAAGCCCCCGTCGGATAATACCCATGGTTGTACACGTAGCTGCACAAATCAATATAAGAGGCATCCAATTCCGCCAGCGGGTATCCGGCCACCCCGGTGATGGGCGGCTCAGGGACCTGCGCGCCGTATGCCAGACAGACGCACGGCCCCGCGGGGCAGTATCCGTAGTGGCAGGCAAACGAGCATAGGCCGGCCTGGTTGGCGTTGCCCGTGTCGCTGCCGGAGATGCAGACGGTCCCGGGGGCGGAGGTAGCTGGGGCTGCGGAAGACGAAGTCGGGGTGGACGTGACTGAACCCGGACTTGTTGCCGGAGTCGTTGTTGTTGCCGGGCCCGTCCCGTTGCCGACACGAATGCAGAGCGCGCGGTCGTCGTCTCCAGTGAGGTTGGCGAAGAGGCCAGCGTCGCAGTCGGCGCCGAGCCAGGGATTCCAGGCTTGCAGAGTGACGACCGTGGTCCGGAACTCGTCTGCAAACCCTTGGCAGGTTAAAAAGCCGCTGTCTAAGCCGCTGATTTGGGTGTAGCAGTTGCACAAGGGAGTGGTGCCCGGAAGGATAATGGAACGGTCGACGTCGATGCAGCGACTAGACGACAGTTTTTCAGAGGTTTCGGCTGCGTCAGGTCGCAAACTATTGTTAGCCAAGCCGTTCACAAGAATAATTAGGATGAATAGGAGGGAGGTGCGAAGGATGTTGACCTGACTGGCTGGACGTCATCACTTACTGATGTTACCAAAGCTCACACAATAGCTGTACCCGGCGGCGAGGGCGCAATTTGCTTCGCTGAGGCTAGGGTTCCAGGACAGAAGATCGTCAAGCAGAATGTCGTTGTTCATGGCGACAAAGGTACAGTGGTTGGCCACCTCAGTGAACAGCACGGCCTCAGGCTGATAGAAGCGGTCTTGAATGGTCACATCTTTGTAGTTGACATATCTTTGGCATCCTGTCAGCGTGCCTGGCGCCATGGGGAGTTGTGTTTCGACTGGTGGGTCGGCGGTCGGCCAGGCGGTAGCGGTCGCAGGAGCCGTGGCGTCGGGCACGGTGATGTCGGGAGTCAAGAGCCCGTCCGGGCGGCTCAGGCAAATGTACATGCCAACGACTGTGTGGAGGTTGGAACACACAGCGTTGATGTTGGGGTTCCAGGCGACAAACATGCTGGGGCTGACAGTAATGCCGGCGCCCGCAATGATGGAATCACACGTGTCGGTCTCTTGTACCTGGTACAACAGACACTGGCCCACAAGACACAGCTTGGATCCCGCGGGCAGATTGGAGCAGTCGGTGATTCCGTGAGAGCCATAGACGGCGAAGGTGCTGACGTTCTGCGCCAGAGCAATGCTGTTGCAAGTGTCGCCCACCTCAGTCTTGTACAGCGAGACACAGCCCGGCTCCAACACATCGGTGGGCGAGGCCGATGCCGATGAGCTCGACGGCGACGTGCCCGTGGCAGTAACGGTGTATGGCGGCGGTGTCGTGAACGCATATCCCGTCTTGGAACAGGACGAGGTAAGCGATGCAAATTCCGACGCAAAGCCGGCGTTGTATCCAAAGGGCGAGTTGAGCTGCAGCTGGACCACGCCAAGCATGCAGTCAGAGCAGTCACGGTCATGGCGATCTGCTGCTGGGATTGATGGTTGGTTGAGCCACTGGGCGAAGAGCACGTCGCAATACTCCTGCGTCGTTCTGTGGACAAGGTCAATAAAACACGGTCAGAGATGGAATCAAACCGTGAGGGACGAAACGTACGAATCACGTCGGCAGTTGATGCCGTAAGTGTATATGAACAGATCCACGAGGTACGTTGCTGGGTATGTTCCAGTGCCCAGCGTAATGACATCGGTGGCCAGTGTGCATGCCGCCTGGATGGTCACCTTTGCATCGTTGAGTGAGGGGAGGCAAGAGGGCGCGCACAGAGCTGCGAGGTCCTCAAGGCTGAGACGCGGCTGTTGGCTGGGGGCAATATTAGTATCAATAAGTTCCAATCATCCCTATTTCAACGACAGGGAGGCTGACAACATAGAGGCACCAGCTCAACATACTTCTCTGCAGATTCTACCAAAATCCACGGACAATCCACGGTGGTGTTCAAGGCTGCGAGGCAAGCTGGGCTGATGCCCGGCCAGACGTTCGACAGCGGGTAGTCGGCGAAGGTTTGCGCAGAGACAGTCGCCAGGAGCGAAAGAAACATGAACCAGGCCTTGAGAATCCGAGTGAGAGGAGTGAATGCCATCTTGGCAGCTTGCATGCGAGCACCAAGTGCACTCTCTGCAGAGGTCACTGTCTTTCCGAAGGCAAGAAAATGAATGGGTGAATGGCCCCTGACTCCTGAGTGACGAGTCTGGCTTTGGGCTGGTTGCTGTGGGTTGGCAGACTCTGTCTTTTGGAAAGAGGAAACGAAGAGTCCACCTCTGTGATCTCCCTCGTGTCTTGAAATGAGGAGAAGCAGAGTGGTCTCTGATGAAAGAGCAGAGACGAACCACGTCCATCTGTTCGAGCCTCGCACTCTGGGCGGGAAGCCGACCGGTTTCGGGACGTGGAGTTGATCACGCTAGGGGGCCAGGCCGCCGGAGAAGCCGGAAGACAATGATGCCAGCATTTTCAAAGGATTCACGCAGATGACCTTACCTCAAGTCTAGTGTCATGACAAGCCCAAGGCGGCTCTTGATACTCGCTCCGTGTTCAGTTCCTTTGCCCCCCCCCTCCTAACTCGCATATTTGTGCCGGGCGAGCCGATTGCTGTTGGTGCAAGGTGACATCCATGAGCAATAGTTGGGACAGTGGAACACTTCTTACCTAGTTTGAAACTTGGCGACAGCGGTCCTTGTGGCCTAAAAATTTTTTTTTGTAATGGACCGGAAAAGATGATGTCTTATGGGCAAAGGGAAGGCTACCTATTCAGAGCGGTTGCAGTTTTATTGCATGAAATCATGGGTTTCGTTGCTCTTGCTGTGTTGAGTTTTGGGACTCGAGACTTGAGACTTGGACCCTATTAATTACGGTATCATTCTCCTCGACTTGCCCGCTCGCGAACGTTTTCAAGGAGAGGATTGGAAGCCGCACTGCCTCAGTGTGACCCCAATTTAAGTAATGCAGCAGTATCTAGCTACTAGAGCTCAAACGTTCCATGTCAACCGGTTGTTCGTTCCTGGTGCCCAGACCCCCACGTCCTTCACTCACTTAAATCGCATCAAGACCTCCATCTCATCTTGGGCTAACCAGGGGAGACAATGCGATGTCGGTGGTTTCGCACCACCGGAGACGGTCTAAGTGGATATGATTCGGGCTGTCGGACCGGGACACGGGATATGACTCGGAAACATGAGGCAAACTGGAGGAATATCGGAGGCATCATCCACGACCAAGGGCCGAGGAGCGGTGCCTCCCTAATCTCGTAAGAAGGACGAATGAGAGAACCATATAGGTGCCATACCTCGGCCTCCGAGCTGCTGATCGACGATTCTTGAACACTCAGCCCACCTACTTGTCACCGACTCAACTGGTTGCATCCCGCCCGCTCTTCAAAGTTTAGGCTACTTGGTCTTCCTTCTCGCCTTTGTTCTTGACTTCCCCTCTTCCATTCAGTGCGTTTCTTTCTGTTGGCTGCCCGGAATGCACTCCATCATTCCGTGGCTCCTGGCAGCCTGCCTTCTCGCTGCTGGCCAGGCCAGGGCCAATGTGAAGGCTGTCTTTGCCCATTTCATGGTGGGCAACACCGGCTTGTACACGGTTTCCGACTGGGAAGACGACATCAGCAAAGCCGCAGCTGCCCACATTGACGGCTTCGTTCTCAACATGGCCGCCGGCGAGGCCACCAACGGAGCTTCCCTCGCCAACGCTTTCACTGCCGCCAACAAGCTCGGGTCAAGCTTCAAGCTGCTCTTCAGCTTCGACTACGCTGGCAACGGCCTGTGGGACGAACAAGACGTCGTCGCCCTCATCAACCAGTACTCCTCAAATCCGGCATACTACCGTCGCGGTTCACAGCCGCTTGTCAGCACATTCGAAGGCCCTGCAGCATCGGGCGACTGGTTCTCCATCAAGGCGGCAACCAGCTGCTTCTTCATCCCGTCCTGGTCATCCCTAGGAGCTGCTCCCGCGTGGGCCAAGGGCCCAGCAGACGGACTATTTAGCTGGGCAGCATGGCCCGAGGGACCAAACAGCATGAGCACCTTCACGGACCACTCATACCTGGACGCGCTCGGCGGCGCGCCTTACATGATGGGCGTGTCCGCTTGGTTCTATACCAACATGCCTGGCTACCGCAAGAACTGGCTGTGGAGGGGTGACTCGCTGTGGTTTGACCGGTGGGTGCACGTCATGGACCTCCAGCCCGAGTACGTCCAGATCATCTCGTGGAACGACTACGGAGAATCCCACCACATCGGACCCCTGAGAGACAAGGCGTACGTGGCATTCGACAGCTCACACGGCCGGGCCCCCTTCAACTACGTCCTGAACAAACCACACGACGGTTGGCGCACCTTCCTGCCCTTCCTGATTGACATGGCCAAATACAACACCACCACCTTCAACCAGGAAAACGTGGTGGCGTGGTACCGCGAGACCCCAGGCTCTGCCTGCGGCACGGGAGGCACGACAGGAAACACTGCAAGCCAGCTGCAGCCGACGTACCCTCCCTCCTTCTTAGCCCATGATAGAGTTTTCTACGCCGCCCTGTTGGGATCGCCCGCCTCGGTCTCCGTCTCCATCGGTGGGCAGTCCGTGGCCGGCACCTGGGACATCACCCCCAGCGGCGGCGTCGGCCTGTACCGCGGAAGCGTGCCCATGGATGGCCGTACCGGCGCCGTCGTTGTGACCATTACTCGGTCAGGCTCGGGCGTTGTCCAGGCATCGGGCAACCCCATCGCAGCCACCTGCACTGACGGCATGACAAACTGGAACCCCAGCGTCATCTCGGGCAGCCCCCGCAGCATTGCTCCCGCAACGCCCTTCTCCCTCGCGGGCTCTGTCTGCACCAGCGGGTTCGGCGACGCGAAGTACCTCGATCTGTGCTCGTTTGCGTGCCGGTACGGCTACTGCCCCCAAGTGTGCACCTGCACCTCCCTGGGCGCCGCGACGGAGAGGCCCCGCCGCGCTGGACGTCAACGCGTGTCCCAAAGCTGGGGTGGACAGCACCTATCTCGGCCTGTGCAGCTTCGGGTGCAACTACGGCTACTGCCCGCCGAGCCTCTGCGAGGTCCACCCCGCCGGCCACGTCTGCACGGCGCCTAATCCGACGGCGCCCCCGGTTCCGGTCTGCGTCTCCGGTATGGCCGACGGCGCCTATGCAGAACTCTGTAGCTTTTCTTGCTACTACGGGTTCTGTCCTCCGGAGATCTGCACCTGCACCCAGGCCATTTCCGCCGCTGGGGCTCGCGCCCCGCCGCCTGTTATCGACATGGCCGGAGCACCAAACGGCGTCGCAGTTGACTATGGCCTTTGCCAGTGGACCTGCCGGCATGGGAACTGCCCCTCTCATCTCTGCACCTGCTTGGGCGGCAGCTGCCCCGGCGGCGGGGGGCCTCCAGGCGGCAGGTTCTTCGAGGTTCCGAGCAAGCTGGCCGTCACGCAGTCTCTCTCGGGCCATCTCATGGGAGGCCTTGGAGTTGAATTGGACAGGCCTCTGTTTTCAGGTGGTGGATTCATTGACGCATACGCTGGTACCCTTGTAAATGGACCAGTCTGTCGCCTGTCCTCTTCGTGCACTCGCCAGGACCTGGGCTTTGACTCACGGTGCGGCCCCGACGAGATCAAGCTCGGGTGGGACAAGAACGGATGCGAGGGCAACAATTACGGTCGTTCCATTTGCTGCGACGCCTCAGAGGCCGTGACGAAGTGTGTGTGGCGCGGTGAAGAGTCGGGCGGCGGCTGCAACGGCCAGTGCCATGCTGGTGAAATACAGCTCTGGAAGTCGTTTTGGGGTGACAAGCCGGACAGGTGCAACAGGGGGACCAAGGCTTTCTGTTGTGAGGCAGTTACCTACTCGCTGGTCACGCGCGGGTGCAGCTGGAGGAAGTGTGGCTTCGCCTGCAACTCGGGAAAGAAAAGCGGTGAATTCTGGAAGGTGACACACGCCAGGTCCTGGATCAGCTGGATGGACGACTACACCTGCCTCCCGATCAATCACTACTGCTGCTCTGGAGGCAGCCTTCTCAGGAACTGCGTCTGGCGAGGCACAGCTCCTGACTGCGGTGACGCCCAGTGTCTTGACGACGAGATCGCGGTGGACTTGGACCCGTTCGGAGACTCGGAGAAGCGTTGCCAGAGTAAGTATTATTGACTCCCAAGTCCAGATAATATCAGGCGCATGCCGGCTAACACTCGAGTTAACTACATCCAGCGGGGAGGAACAAGATCGCCTGCTGCCAAGTTGACGCCCCGCCGGATATTTCTACGGCGCCATCGCGGCCTGGGGATGTTTGCGAACCCGATTTCGACTGGTGTGCGGCTAACCCCGAGGAATGCAGTCTTGAGGACCTTGACCCCCCCGAGTTCCCGGATAATTATGCCGAGGCCGTCACAGACGCCGCCGCAGGCCTGCATATGTTGGCCGAGCGTGGGTCAACAAGAAAGATAGGGGAGCTAGCCAGAGGTGTCGACAAGATGCTTTCCAGGCCCTATCCGTCACGAGGGGAGTTTATCAAGAAAACGCTGGCAAAGACAGGCTCGGTTGCTTGGTGGGCAGGAGAAAAGGTGTGCGACAAGTACAACACGGGCATGGCCAAGTTCACGGCCACCAACGCAGCCGTCGTTCCGAAACTTCTCGATACCGAGCACCCCGTTGACGTACGCCCCCTCCGCCCCCCCTTTCCCCGCCCCTTCCCCAAGTCACATTCATGTTCTTCAAGGTCCTTCATGCTCCGCTCGCCTTGATTTCTATGTGCACGTGGTGGTTCGACTCGCCTATGGTGTCCCGCCATTAGAATCCAGACTAATTCACATCAATAGCTGCAAATCCTCCCCAAATTTGCTCAGACTTGCGTGACCGGCATACTCCCTGGCGGCATCATATCCAAGTTCCCCAGAATGCCCGCCGCATAGTTCAACGGCGTCTTCCAGCAAGACGGGATGCTTCCTGCTGGCCTTCCCCGAGTCTCGCCAACGTCGCCTGAGATCCGGAGTGCGGTGAAACGCCTCTTCGAGGCCTTTGGTTCCGACACCAACTTGTTCAACCTGTTGCTTACAGACAGGCAGGTGAATCAGGCCAAGGGCAACCTGTTCAGGCTCATAAGCCCAATGGCCGAGAAGACCTTTACCAAGGCCTTGAATGACGGGGCGGCTGGCAATCGTGAGGCTGCCATGAACGCAATGTCTGCCATCAAGGGGGTGAGTTCTTGTCCACGTCACAAATGTCCATTCCGTCCAGTTCCAGTCATGTCCTTGTTGGAGGTTCATGTTCAGTTCTCAGCTCTAGTGCTCCGGTTTTGACGGGCTGACTGACCAACTACCTGGGTAATTCCCTGGGCTTGCTTTGCAGACCTTTAGTGTTTTCAACTATCTTCAACAGCCACCAGTTTATGCTGCTTTCCAAGCCACCGCCGACAGCATCCGTAAGGAATGGGTCATCGTTGCAAGCCACATGGAGGGTGTGTCAGACCTCGCTGAGCGATGGGACGAATTCTTTCCAGCCCTCCTGGCGGCAATAGTAACCCACGGGCGCGCTTGGTCGGCTGAGCGGCTGATGGAGGCCGCTCAGCGTTATAGCCAGTCTCATGTAGACTCCATCATCTACGCGGAACAGATGCGCCTAATTTTGTATTTCAGCTCTCGACTTGGCAACATGTACCTCAAGTTCAACGACAAGTCGAATTCCTGAGTCTGGAGAGTTCTTCCTCATCCACATATACCTGTATATATCTCTCTACCTTGGCAATGCTTTTTGGAGACAATAGACTGCATGTATAACGTCCTTGGGTAATTACCCCAGCTCCCCTTCTCCGTGAATATGATTGCCACGTCAAAAGTTGTAGCGCCCCCCGGCAACCTGCAGTTCTAGTCCTTATGTATTCCGTGCGCACTTGTACCTGTCCAACCTCCAGTCCCCAAACTACCTTGAGACCTGCCTGTGTGCGCTTGATAATATTCCAACGTTCATCTGAACACGGCAACTATCTCTGTATCTACCTACCTAATACATACCACATGTCCTGGCACGGCGACTGGCGCGCCTTTCCCTCCCTCGACGCCTTCCCACAAGTGCCTCCCGGCACAACCGTGACCCCCATCCCGCACAGCCCCGAAGTCGACGAGCTGTGGGCCAGATCCCAGGTGCTGCGCTATGGGGCGGACTAGCATGTCAGGCTGCTTGACCCAAAACCCGGAGAGGACTCGGAGGAGGAGGAGGAAGAAGAGGAATTCACTGTTTGCAAGGTCGCCGGCTATGCTCGTCAGAGACGGTTCATTGTGGATGAGTTTGAAATCCTCCACGAACTTGGGTCGACCGGCGCACCTGTCGTCCGGGTTCATCCGGAGCCGCTTGTTGATGGGGAGGGCATGTTCGGCTTCAGAATGGAGAAGCTCTCCGCTCTTGGTCCGGACGCTATAGCTGGCGAGAGCGAGTTTGTGAGATGTACTGAGCAGATACACGAGAAGGGGCTCGTTCATCATGACTTCCATTCAATGAATGTCATGATGAATGGGGAAGGGAAGATGGTGGTGATCGACTTTGGGCGTGCCGGGCGTGTTGGGGACAAGATCCCGAGGGAGAAGCGAGCGCCTTGGTGGCGGGGTGAGGCGTACTCGTGTAAAGTTGACTATATCTCATTGGACGTGTTCTTTCATCTGCCCAAGACTTGATTGAGGAGCTTGAAAATCGAGGACAAACTATTAGTTAGAGTGGCAAAAACGAGGAGGTCTCGCGTGCAGCAATTAAACGAGAAAGGTATTGCAGAAGAGCCGAGATTTGCGACCTTGGTGCCAGCTTGAATTCGACGCACCATACCCCGTGTTCAATCATGCCGAGAGCCCAAAGACATCGACGACCCAGGAGCGAAAGGCAGTATCGATCCAGGCCCCGAGCAAGCGAAGCACGGTGAGCAGCTGGTAGATGTTCGGGAGGTTGTCAGTCATGCCAATCTGCATCGGGCCAAGGATCTCGATCCTGTCAGACAGATCGGCTGCAAAGTAAAGAGACCATTGGTGATCGTGAGTTAGGATGAGGGGCAGCGTGGGGAGGTAGCGCCATCTTTGCCCGCCGCTGACACCAAGGGTGTAGATCCGCTTATACTAGGCTGCTGCCCATATACCCAGTTGCCGTCGTCCTTCCTCGCGACCTGCCGTGCCGGCTTTGGTCGCGATAGTTACAGCCGTCGGAGAGCGCATCAACGGGGGATAGTTGGTCGGGCTGATGCAGAGGTGGTCCGAAACGAGTCCTAGCGACTCGAGTTGCTTGAAGTCGGCCAGCCTGGCGAGCTTATTCTGGATAGCTGTGTCGAGCTGTGATTCGGAGCCGAGGTTAGGCGCCAGCACAAAGTCCACCATCCTCCCTTGAACCATCTTGCCTGTGGCGAGGCGCGGCAGAAAGCAGGGCAGGATTCGGGCCGGGGTGGCATTTTCGAATATGATGGATGTATGCGGCTTCGACAAGACAATCTCCAGCAGTAGCTCGTGAACCTGTGCATTCCATGCTGCCTCGGCGCGTTGGAGAGCCGAGCACGCGGCGTTGATAGCGCGGATCTTGTAAAACTCAGCCTTTGCGACGCGGCTTGAAGGGAATCTCCCTCGTTTGTGCCGGCAAACAGAGAGGAGATGGGAAGGTAGTCGAAGAATCTCTCCTTCTCTTGTCCCGCTCCGTTCTTATCGTTTTCTTCCTCCAGTTTGCGGTAGGCAGAGTCTGGGGGTGAGCTAACCCCGTGGAAGGCTTCGATTTCAGTGCGAACTTCAGCGGGGTAGATTCCTGTCTGGTATTTCGTGGTGTTAAAGATGTCGTAATAGAGCTTCCATACGTCTCCCCCGAGTTGTGTTTGGGCGGCATTGTCATCGAGCGAGCCGAAGACAACGGGCTTATCAGGTCTGTCCCCGTCCATCTTCTGCCTCTTGGGTCCGCGCGACGGGGAGTTGGTTGTCAGTGACATTACTTGAGGTCGGCAGACCAATGTGGTCGTCACCGCTCGACAGGACTGGAAGAAAAATCGAGCGACCCGAGCCCACAGAAGGCGAGATGGTAGGCAATGGCGACGGGAGGCGGATGGTGGGGTGGGGTTGTTGAATGTTGAGTGAGCGGGTTGAGGTAGCTCAGGTGTAGAAATTTTGAAGAAACCATGGAGATCGGAAAGATACCTGCCCAGGTGATTCGTCGATCGCGGTTTTGGAACGGAGGGTTGGGGTGAAAGTGAAGGTGTGGTCGACCGACTAAGAAGGCCAGGATTTTCTTATCAGCCGACCACATCTTTCCTCTCAAGTCTCGAGACAAGACCGCAGTGCACCAGAAATTGAGGAAGGCGCAACTTCACACTCTTAACGCAGAGTTCACTGATTTCGGCTTGCCGTCGACGTGACATTGAATTCGTCAACTGATCAACCACTTCAGGTGTGAGCTGTTGAAAGCCGGTTGGCAAATTGCTTACATCTCTCGAAGTTCTGGGACTCGGAAGATTCAAAATGGAACATATCATTCTTGGCTACCACTCGCAGGTAAGGTATTCAACAAGAGGCGCTCGGCGATGGAGAGCCCTCGGAGGTTTGTTTCCGGGACTTTAGTTTCTCCACGGAGCACCAATATTCCAGAACCCCTGAACTAGCCCAGGCATCAGCAGGCAACCACGTCTTCCAGGGGGGATCAACCAAGCAGACTAAAATTAAACCACTCAGGAACGTCGCGTTTTACACGAGCTGAGCGCGTGCACAAGGTCCATGCAGTAAACCTACTTTCCTGTCTTCCCCTCTCATCATGTTTATTTTAACCGAAGGCAAGTCCGCTCCTGGCTGGGGTTTTGAACTCTTTTTTGTTCTTCAAACTAGCAGCAGTCTGTCATTTCTCTCAAGTTTCTCCAAAAACCTCACACTCGTTCCTAGTCTAGTGTGATGAGACATCCACATCCACTCTCTTGAACAACCCAAAACGAAATCCACAAGACCCCCAAAAAATACGACCAAAATGGTAACAACCAAAACCCCCTACACCGACGCCCTCCTAAGCAGCAACTCCCTCCTCCCGCGACGCATCTCGTCCATCGCCCTCGTCGCCCTCCTCTACACAGCAGCGACGCCCTTCTCGCCCATCTCTTGGCTGACGGGCCCCGTCGCCCTCTCGGGCACCTACTTCCTCGACCGACTCGTCGCCGGCCTGATCCTCTTCTGCGCCTTTTACTTCCAATGGGCCATCGCATCGCTGCGCGCAGCGGTCGTCATCTCGGTGCCGACGGGCGGACGCACCACGACGCAGGTGCGCAACGGGCGCGTCGAGCAGGTCCGTAGCGGCGGGGATGTCCCGCTGTGGGTGTGGCAGACGGGGGAGTACTGGCACTTTGCGCTGGCTGAGGCGGGGGTGTTGTTGCTGGCTGAGTTTGTGGGGAGTGAGATGCTGCGGAGGATGTTGGTTAGTGTTGTCATTTTGGGGGTTTGGGTTGTCGGGTGGTCGGCCACGCCGGGGAGCTTGAAGCGCTGGGCGTGGGAGCATATTAAGGTGTATTTGTTTGTGCTGGTGCTGGACGAGCTGCGGAACGTGGCCGTGCAGAGCTTGGGCGGCGGGCGGAGGAGGCGGGCGCGGTGGTGATTACGGGGGTGATTACTGGCATGATAGCAGTAGTCTCAGGTCTGTAAGAGTCTCGGAGGGTGTCTGAGAGAGTCCTTGATGAGTGGAAACTGGAGAGGACCTCATCCTCAGGGGAGCGGCGGGTGTTGTAGGGATGGTGTTTCAGTATGTGGGAAGAAAATCGAATCACCGAAATCAGTGGATATTACAATAGTCTCTCTCATTCTCCAATCCGAAGATAAACTGTAGCTCAGGCAGGTGACCAACCCACGAGGCTGGGCCTGAGTGAGATTGACCTGGATCTGGTTCCTGCATGTGGATGCATGTAAGAGAGTGGCGCCCCACCCTCGACCAAAGAAGGTTAACGTTAACCTTAAACCACTCACAGCACGCTTCTCTCGACGTCTCACAACCACCACCCATTCCACTCTCATCAGAAAAAAAAAAAAAAAGAGAAAAGAGAGAAAAAAATATGGGCTTCATCCGCGACGCCCTCAGCGGCAAGCTCTCCACCCGCTGGCGCCAACCTCAAGACACAGACCCATCATCCTCAGAACACGACCACCGACCCCCCCACGCCCTCGACACCCTCCCCTCCCTGCCCATCCCCCGCCGGCCCATCACCCCCCTCCCCCCCTCCCCGCAAACCCTCACCTCCCCCTTCTTCCACCTCCCCCCCGAACTCCGCCAGCAAATCTACCTCCTCCTCCTCTCCGCCCACGAATTCCACCTCGACATGCACTACACCCGCGCCACCACCTCCCCAGGAACGCCCCACACCACCGCAAACGCAACCCTCTCCCCCAACGGCCGCACCTGGCGCTGGCGCAGCTCAACCTGCCACCGCGCGCCCCCTCCAAACCCCGCCTCCCCGCTCCTCGACCGCTGCCCCTGGGGCGGCCGCTCCCCGCCCACGTCCTGCTCCGCCTACTCCACACCCTGCACCATCCCCCGCGAGGCCCTCGGCCTGCTACTCACATGCCGCTTGGCCTACCGCGAGGTTGTAGCCGTGCTGTACGGTGAGAACACCTTCCATGTCAGCACCGGCGCGTTGGTGCTGTACACGCCCCAGCTCCTGCCCGCGGAACGGGCGCGGGCCGTGCGGAGGCTGGTGTTTCGCGTTGCGGAGGATAGTGCGTGGACGTATGCGACTGAGCATCTGGGGTTGCCCCGGGCCGGGGTGGAGGCGTATCGGGTTTTGTTGGGCAGGTTGCCGGTGGCGTTTCCCGGGGTGGAGGGGTTGGAGGTTGGGGTGAGGGGGTTGTTGCGGGTTGGGTTTGTGGCGGTGGGGGATGCGCGGGTGAGGAGGGCGGTAGGGGGCGGGATGATGGGGGAGGAGGAGTGGGGGACCGAGAGGGGGCTTGTGGAGGCGAGGGAGTGCGTGTTGGGTGCGATGGATGGGGTGGTTAGGGGGTATCAGGGCAGGCTGCGGGAGTGTGTGCTGACGCTGGGCGGGGAGGCGTTTGATCGGCTGATGGGCGAGGAGAGGGCTGCGGCGGACAAGGTGGAGACGGTCAAAGTGGGGGGGTGGTTGCAGTTCTGGCGGCCGGTGAGCGTGGTTTGTGCGGGGGAGACGGTCGAGACGGGGTACTGGATCCGGAGGGTGATCGAGGACACGATCGACGTCGAGATAGACCGGCAGCTCGAGGCCTTGTCGTTGTCGATTTGAGGGGCTCGGACCATGACAGATGGGCCAGAGACGGAAGCCGTCGTCGTCGTAAGCCATCACCACCGCACTTGTCCTGTACGTAACCTCTTGCACCAGCAGCAACACCTACGAATATTCCGAGGCCAACCTGTCGGTTCTATATATGCCTTCAACCGGATGCGCCTGCCCTGGCCACCGCTGCCCACTGCACAACTCTATCTCCGCCTGAACACGTTCATGCATCAGCCAGTGGGCGGCACAGACAAGACACAACACAGCCTGCCCAACATCTCACAATGGACGCCGACGGCACTCAGCAGTTCACAACCATCGACAAACCTTCACCCCAAACAAACAACAGCACACAAGATACAGCCATCCGCTAGTTATATTCCGCTTCTTCTTTTCGCTTCATCAGCTGGCAAGATGAATGCACTGGGCAGGCAGTCTACATGTCCATGTCCATACCCAAACCTGGATCTAAACCAAGCCCCAAGGACCCTCTCATCCGGTATCCAATATGTACCAATGTGGTGTGGTATCAAAAAAGAAAGAGGGTGAAAATGACACCGACCAGCGATCAGCGGCAAGTTTGCAAACCGCTCCGCTCGCCCTCTCCTACCCTCGAACCAAAAACGACGCTCAATGACCCTCGCTCACCGTGGCGGTCGGCAGCTCGGCCAACGCCTCGCCAATCGTCTTGATGGCGCCCCGGAGCTCCTCCTCGGTGATGACCAGGGGCGGGGCAAAGCGGATGATGTTGCCGTGGGTGGGTTTGGCCTGAAGTTATCCAGTCAGCAATGATTCCTCGTCTTTTCACACCTCACACACCCTCCGCCCAAAGAGAGAGAAGGGAAAACTCACCAAAACCCCCTTCTCCTTCAACAACAAGCACAAATCCCACGCCGTCCTCCCCCCAGCCATCCCCTCATCAATAACCACCGCATTCAACAACCCCTTCCCCCTGACCGTCCTCACAATCGGCGACTTAAACCCCTCCACGCCCTCCCTGAAAACCCTCCCCAACCTCTCCGCCTTCTCCACAAGCCCCTCCTCCTCAACCAACTCCAACGCCCGAATCGAAACCGCGCACCCCAGCGGATTCCCCCCGTACGTCGACCCGTGCGTGCCCGGCTCAATAACCCCCATCACGCTCTCATCCGCAAGCACACAACTAACAGGGTACATCCCGCCCGACACGGCCTTGCCGAGCGTGACCATATCCGGCCGCACGCCGGACCACTGCGAGCAGAGCATCTTGCCGGTGCGGGCGATGCCCGTCTGGATCTCGTCGCAGATGAGGAGGACGTTGTGCTGCTTGCAGAGGGCGGCCGCGCGGGAGAGGTAGTCGTCGTCGGGGACGACGACGCCGGCTTCGCCTTGGATGGGCTCCACGATGAAGGCTGCTGTTTCGCGGCCGTGGGTGGTGAGGACGGCTTCGAGGTCTGGGATGGAGTTGTAGCGGATGGGTTGGTGGGTGGTGGGGTTGAGGGCGCCGGTGTTGGGGAGGTAGGGGCCGTAGTTGTCGCGGGATTCGGGGTCGAGGGAAAGGGAGATTGCTGTCATCTGTTTGTGCGGAGTTAGGGGGGTTGTGTTTCTGAGAGAGAAAGGGGGGGGGGGGGAGCAAAAGCTTACCGTCCGCCCGTGAAAGTTGTCGGCGGCGCTAAAGACCAGCGCCTTGCCCTGCTCGACGCCCTTGACCTTGTAGGCCCACTTGCGGGCGATCTTGATGGCCGTCTCGACGGCCTCGGCGCCCGTGTTCATGGGTAGCACCATGTCGTACCCAAAGAGACTGCGCAGCTTCTCGGCCCACACAGGGAAGACGTCGTTGTGGAAGGCGCGCGAGCTCAGCGTCAGCCGCGACGCCTGCTCCGTCAGCGCCCGCACCAGCTCCGGGTGGCAGTGGCCCTGGTTGACGGCGCTGTAGGCTGACAGGAAGTCGAGGTAGTGCTTGCCCTCCGGGTCCCACACGTGCACGCCCTGGGCGCGGGCGAAGACGACGGGGAGGGGGTGGTAGTTGTGCGCCGCGAACTCGTCCTCGGCCGCGATTGCGCTCTTGGTCGACGCCGCGTGGTACCGGTCCTTGGTGTTGTTGCCGGCGCCGCCTCCTCGGGAGGGAGAGCAGTCCTTGTCTGCGTGGGGAGCCATTGTGTGTTTGTGTGTCAGGTGTTGGAATGTATTCTGTGTAATGATGTTCCGGCTGCTTGGTATGGGTGAGTTGAACCCAATTGATGTCTGGGACGGCGAGTGACAAAGAAAGGGTTTTGGTTTCTTGACGATGAGAGGGGAGGCACAGTCAGTCAGGTCCGAGTCGTGCCCCACTGACGGCAGAGATAAAGATGCAGGTGGTAAGTGTCAAGGTAAGGGCAGGGTATCTGGGCTGTGATAAGAGATTCGGGCATCTGAATCTGAATCTACAGTGCAACCTCGGAGAGATAATAGATTGGTCAATTGCCAAAATAAAAAGAGAAAGTAGAAGAGAGGTCACAACCCAGCCCACGAGGGGGCGGCGGACATCACTCGGTAATATACCCCGTTTCTTACTCTGAACCTTCTGCTCTTCGGCCAATTCCATTATTAACATTATTAACCTTGACACACAACACAGCAGCACCCTGTCGGCCGCCCTTTCTTCGGTCTCCCTCGGTCGCCCAATGGAGCGTGCCAGTGGTGCCAATGTTCGTGCTGTGGGTTGTGTGAAACGCCACCATACCCCTAAGTGCAAGTGGAAGCGGACGTCACTGACAATGACGGCAGCGAACAAGCTCACGTGGGGCCGGAATCCAGCAGACATCCCTGAGACATCCCTGTGTGCCGATACAGAGCGGTCCCGATCGTCCGCTTCTGGAAGGCGTGCAGCTCGTGTGCAGAAACGCCGAGCAAGGGCCCCAGGTTTTTGGCTTTCCAGGCTTCCGGCTTGGTTCCAAAGCTTCCAATTGCCCTTCCCTCTCCGCCCAATGCTTTCCCAAGTGCCGTGCCCCAGTATAGTGTACATACGTAGATGCGCCGAACCCCCCCCCAGCCCTGGTGGCAAGGGGACCAGGCAGAGACCAGTTCGACACCGCTCTGTGGACCAATCATGCCCATCGCCGGCCCGTGGTGGATCTCAAAGGTCAGATTCGTGACGCGAACGGTGAGTCCCCCGGAGCACCCGCCGGAGAGTTCCAAGTTGGCGGTGGAGCCATGGACGGGTGCCGGAGGTGTGCGAGCCTGCGAGGTGCAGGGGTCGTGGCGCGACTGGCCAACTGCAGCTCAGGTGATTAGCCAAGCCAAGCTTGGTAGGGCTGGGGCCAGCCAATCACGCGACCACTCCCGTTTCCCTAGCGCGATGCAGGCCGGATGCAAGCAGGGTTCTTTGCTCGGGTGCCACCTGGCCAACGGCCTGCTGAAGACAGCTGGGCACTGCAAACAGACATCATGGCTCATCCGAGGAGACTGTCCACTCAAACACAAGACTCGCATCGTCAACAACGGCGATGGAATCCCAATCCCACTCGACTGCCGAGGGACTGCGGAAGCGGCAGCAGCACAATTCGGAAGATGCGGTTGACATAACAAACCCGGCCAAGGGGGGAAATGTCCCCGAAAAGGGGCAGAGTCTCAGCTACGGAAACCCTCAACAAACCAAACAGGTCCCGGTGCAGGTCCACGCCCAAGTGGCCTCAGCTCAGGTTGCCGATATCCTCACCGTCCTGTTGGCCTTCCGCTTCGTCAACTCCCTTTGCGTGCGCACCTTCTTCCAGCCCGACGAGTACTTCCAGGCCCTCGAGCCAGCATGGCGCATCGCCTTTGGCAACGACAGCGGCGCCTGGCTGACCTGGGTAGGCCCTGGCATCCCCCTTTTTTTCTTTTCTTTTCTTTTTGCCTTTTTTTTTGATTTAGAGAAAAAGATGGGAAGAAGGAAAGGAATGAACAACTGACATTGCAAAACCAGGAATGGGAATACCAGCTGAGGTCCTCGCTCCATCCCGCCATCTTTGGCCTGGCCTACAAAGCCGTAGACGGCGTCATGGGCGCCATGAGCCTGTACCCCCCCTTCCGGGCCCTCATGCTCGTAGCTCTGCCCGGCGCCCTGCAGTCCGTCTTTGCCGCTCTGGGTGACTTTTACACCTGGAAGCTGGCCATGGACATCTTCGGCAGAGAGAGCAACGCCCCCTGGGCTGCGGTGAGTCCTGTTCTGCAGTCCCCGCGAGTGGCCGCCGCAGCAAGCTGACCTTCTCAGCTTTGGATGACCGTGCTCAACCCGTGGCAGTGGTACTGCTCCACCAGGACATTCTCGAACTCGCTCGAGACCACCCTGACCATTGCCGCCCTGTGCTACTGGCCCTGGGAGCTCCTGGCCGATGCCAAAGCAACTAAGGAGGCACCCTTGCAGCGGAGAGGCAGCGTGTCTAGGTGCGTTTCTGTGATGTATGCCAACGGATGGTCACTCCTGCTAATACCCAGACAAGCCTCCGTATCTCTCTCGTCCTTGCGGCCATCGCCGTGCTGCTCCGGCCAACTAACCTGCTCATCTGGCTGGCCGTTTTGGGCCTTTCCCTCACGCGACTGACTCTAGCCGGGCAGTCGCCCCTCACCACATCGACCATGCTGGTGCTGTTCCGAGAGATCATCATCTGCGGCACCGCAGCGCTGGCCGTCTCCCTCGTGTCCGACCGCCTGTACTTCGGCTTCTGGACCTTCCCGCCCTACAAGTGGCTCTATTTCAATATTTCCCAGTCGCTGGCCGTCTTCTACGGCCACATGCCCTGGCACTACTACCTCTCCCAGGGGGTGCCGCTGCTGACGACCACATTCCTCCCTTTTACTCTGGTCGGCATCTACAAGGCGGTATCGGCCGGCAGAGACCTTCCCGTCCTCCAATCCAACATCCTCCGGACCCTCGCCCTCACCTCACTCGCCATGCTGACCGTCCTCTCCATCATCGCCCACAAAGAAGTCCGCTTCATTTACCCGCTCCTCCCGCTCCTCCACATTCTCGCAGCGCCCTACATCACGGCCTTCTTCGCAGGCCCCTCCACCGCACCCAGCCAACCCGCCTCCTCCGCCAACCCCCTCGCCCTCCGCCACAAACTCACCCTGACCAACCTCCTCACCCTCAACCTCCTCGTCGCAGGCTATCTGACCCTCTTCCACCAACCCGCCCCGCTCTCCGTGCTCACCTTCCTGCGCGCCTCGTTCGAACACCTCCACCCCGACGCCCTCGCCCTGGGAAGTAGCGCGACGACGACGCCCTCTCCAGACAACTCCGCCCAACCCCCGGAACCCGAACTCTTCGCCCTCTTCCTCACCCCCTGCCACACCACCCCGTGGCGCTCGCACCTCGTCTACCCGGCCCTGCGCGCCCGCGCCCTGACGTGCGAACCGCCGCTGCACACGAAGCCTGATAGTCCCGAGAGGAGGGATTATTTGGACGAGGGGGATCGGTTTTATTTACGGAAGGCTTTTTCTTCGTTGGGGGTGGGAGCGGGGGCGGAATACGGGGTTGAGTTTCTTGCTGATGAGATTTGGCCTGGGCTTTCTTCTGGCACTGCTTCTACTCCTGGGGATGGCAAGAGCAACGACGAGACCAACGAGAAAACCAGAACCAGAACCCTCAACAAAGAAGCAAAAGAGAAAGAAGAAATCCCCCGGTATATAGTCGGTTTCGAAGGCATCGAGCCCGTTCTCGAGGCTTTCTTTGGCAGCGGGGGCGACGACAAAGACACAGACACAAACAGCCACGCGCCTCCCGGCCGAGGAATGGGCGTCAACCTGACCCGCGTGTGGTCAGCGTGGAACGGCGCCTTCAACGAGGACTGGCGGAGACGGGGGAGGTTGGTTGTTTGGGATACGGGGGTTTATCCGGGGGGTGTGTTGGAGTCGTCAGCGGAGAATAAAGGGGTTGGTGGAGAGGGTGAGGGTGATGATGACCAGAATGAGGACGATGGTGAGATCAGGAGGGTTCTTGATGAGCTTTGAGCTGTCTTAACCTGCCTTACAAGAGTACGCTTGGGTACGTGGCTTAGTTAGGGGTAGGGCTGGTTGTGTTGTTGGTATTGGTTTGCATGCACGTATGTACGATCTCGGTGTCGCATTGGCGTGGATAGAAGAAACGGAAAATGTAATGTCACCATGTCGATAGCCAAGGGGAAAAAAAGATATCACTTGGCCAAGCCAAGCCAAGTATGATGAATATGGGTATTTGTTCGGCTGCCTGTCTGCCTGTCCAGGAAAGAAAAAAAACCACCGCAACTTTTTTTTCAACCAGCCCCTCCCTCCCGTACTAACTAACACGCGAATGCCTTGACTACTCCAACGAGCAAATTCAAACCACCCGCCCCATCAACCCGCTCATGATAAACGTCATCGCACCATCTCACACATCCCCTATACCCCGTCGAGGATCACACACCCCACCCCACAGCCGGTCTTGCTCCTTCTGATTACGACCTCGCAGCCTCCAACTCCAGCTCCAGCTGGCGGATGCGCTCGCTCTGGTCCTGGGTGCCGGCCCCGACCCGCTTCTTGAGCGTCTCCACCTCAGACGCCAGCCGCGTGATCATCTGCGTCTGCAGCGTGAGCTTGTCGCTCTGCGCGCTGATCACCTTGGCCTGCTGCTCGAGGAGCTGCTTGATCTGCTCCAGCGACGCCTCCACCGCCGGGCTCTGGGGCGCCGCGGAAGCCGCGGGAGAGGCCGCGCGGGGAACACGCGAGACGGGCGACGAGACGGCCTGGGGCGAGCGGATGGGCGATGCGGGCTTCGACTGGCCAGGTGTGCCGGTGGTCGAGACGGGCTGCGGCTTGACGGGGAAGCGGGTCTGGGCGCTGCTGTGGCGCGGCGTGGGACGCGAGACCTCCTCGAAGCTTGAAGTCTCGGCGGCGTCGTCGGATTCTTCCTCCTCCTCGTCGTCCTGGAACTTGTTCGCCATGGCCGAGATGGAGCTCTTCTGGTCGGCCATCGAGACCGACGTGCGCACCGGGGCAGGTGCCGGCTCGGGCTCCTTCTTGGCGGCAGGTGCGGGCGCCGGAGCGGGCGCGGGTGCAGGCGTAGGCTCGGGCGCAGCTGCGGCGGGCTTGTAGTCGGCGGGGACCTCGACGGGCGCGGTGCCTTCGTACACGCTCTCCAGATCGATCTTGGCCGGAATGGCCGACTTGCCGTCGAACCACTCCTTGGCAGACATGGCAGGCTTGAGGCCGGTGGCGGGAGGGAAAATGTCGGACTGGAAGGTCTCGGCGCGGCGGGGCACGGTGAAGGAGATGGGCTCGATGTACGTGTCGTTGATGGTCTTGTAGGCGCGCATGACCTCGTTCTCGTGGACGTTGATGCCGCGGCGCGGCACGAAAGCAATTCCGCGCTGGGGGTCGGCCGACTTGTACTCGGACAAAAACTCGAACTTGTCGTTCTCGTACTCAAAGTAGCGAATGTTGCCGTCGCTAGAAGCAATCAGCCTCTGCCATTCAAAAACTCGGGAAAAAACAACCTACCCCTTGCCTGCAAGATACAGGCAGTTCGATCCGTCGTCTACCGAAAAACTGGTTAGAAATTATCCCTTCAAAATGAGGCCATGGAAAGGCTCACCCCAGAATGGCATGCAGACGCCGGAGATGGAGTCGAGTGAGGTGAAGCCGCCAATGGGGTCCTTCCGGCCGGGCTCCCACAGAGCAATCTGGCGCTCGCTCATCCTCGAGAAACCGGTGGTGGCAATGCGGTTGTGCTCGCCCATCCACACGGCGCGGCTGTTCTTGGCGCCCTCGTGGCCGGCATACTCGTGGACCGCCTTCTCCTGGCGCACATCCCAGACACGCAGCTTCTTGTCTCTCGAGGTGGTCACCAGCATGGACCCGTTGGCGCTCCAAGACATGCTCTGCACAATCTCAGCGTGCTTGAGGGTGATGGCGGCCTGGCCAGTGGTGACGTCCCAGAGCTTGATGGTGAAGTCGCCAGAGGACGAAGCGAGGATGTTCTCGGCGGCGGGGTTGAAGAGGACATGGCCGACCTTTCTGGAACACGGTGAGCACAGTGAGCACAGTGGGACAAGACCAACAGAGAGTATGATGCGTACCTGGAGTGACCAGGCAGCTTGCTGACTGGCGACACGCTCGGAACCTCCTCGGCATCCGTATAGAGGGTAAAACCCTTAGGCACCTCCCAGATAAAGACCTTGCCATCGTCGGATGCCGAAGCAATGATGCGGTCATTGAAAGGGTTCCTATCCCAGGATTAACGCCTTAGTCTTTATCTCGGAGGAAAGCGGTCGGGGGTGCCGCGACGCACCAGTCGGTGTCCAGCACGGCGGCAGTGTGGCCTCGGAAGAGGGGTATTTGGTCGGGCAGCTTGCCGCGCTCGTTCAGTGGGATGACAGCGAATGCACCACCGCCGCCGGACTCCCAATTGACCGAGAGGTACTCGGGGTTGACCTGCAGAATGCGAAGGGCGAATCGTCAGCAGCGGGTCCGGGGTTGCGACTCGGCGGGGCAGGACATGAGAAGGGGCAGATGGAGTGCCTAGGTACCTTCACCAAGTTGGTGTCCCAGGCATTGCGACTGATATGGAGGTTGTCGTAGCAGAACTCCTTCTTGGTGGACTTCCCGAAGACGTGTCCTGGTGAGAGGGTCGGTCAGCAGCTGTCACATCATGGCATGCGTGACCGCTTTCCGGTCGCAGCGGCAGCAGCGCAACAGAGCGGAGCAGCGAGAGACGGGAGCTGAGGGCGCCTACGGTATTTCGACGCGCGCACGAATCGACCGGCCATTGTATCGGTATCAGACAGACAGCTAAGAAAAAAATAAAATCCTAGAAGAAACCGGGTTGTACAGAAGAGATTGGCGGCGGCAGCTCCTGACTGGTCCCGGGACTGCCAGAAAGTTTAGGGGCAAGACGGAGCGACAGGTCAACAAGTTGACGATGCGGGCAACTCCATCCTTGCTGGGTCGGGTCTGCTTGGCGAGGCTGTGGCCCACTAGCACCCGTGTTAGTTTTAGCGCCCTCAGGCGCCTTGGTCCGTTCACCCCATGTTCCCAGCCAGCGATTGGCGGGCCGTCTGGGATGTTCCTCCATTGAAGACCATGGTTCCCAAAACCAACAACTGAGGGAGGATTGCACATCAGGAAGTGGGATCCGATGTTCACTCTGCTTTGAGAAAATTCCATACACACATTGACAGTCATTGAGAGGAGAAGATATGCCTCAAAATATCTAAATCACAAAGGGCAACCAGTATCAAATACGCAGGGTAGAAATGTTAACTGGGCGAACATAGAGGTTCTGGAAACGTCAGTGAAATCTTCCTCGCGTTGCTGCCACGGCCTAATGATAAGCTGAAATTCAAGATTGTCCTATCATTCAACGGTCGGCTGGTGTAGTGGTTATCACGTCTCGTTCACAAAGTGAATCAAAATGGGTTTCTTCCCACCGAGAAGGTGCCAGGTTCGATCCCTGGGTCGATCATCCTTTTGCTTTTCTCTCCTTGACCTTCAGTCAAGGAATCTCTTCTTTTTTTCTTTCTTTTTAATACGTTCAGAGTCTTTGAGTTTTGTTTCTCGTTGCGTTCAAAACTCATGGTGAAATGCATCCAAGCAAACAATGAAACATTAAGTGGTTGGGTTAGGGTTAAGCAAGGCAACTGCCCACAGATGGTCTTGAACCTCAATCGACAAGTGACAAGCACCGAGCTTTGACCAACCAGGGAATCTCCAAATAAAAGCAGGGAAGCTTTGCCTCAGCAACCAGGCCTACACGCTCCCAAGAATAAGATGCCGATGCTCTTTTCTCCCGACGGTTGCCAGAGACAATATTGCGAGCCCTGAGCCCTCCAGTTGGTTCTTCTGCAACCACGACTAGTTGATCAATTCACGACACCACCCGTTCTCCAATCCACAACAACCTTGCTCATGCAATGGCAAGCAAACCCAAGTCCCGATGGGCAGACGACGAGGCGGACGCGGCACTCGCGGCGCAACTGAAAAAGGAAAAAGAGGAGAAGAAGCGCCTCAAGGCTGAAAAGGCGCGCAAGCTCGAAGCCGAAAAACAGGCTCGGGAGGCTGCTGCAGCGGCCGCGGCGCAACACGATGGCGAGAGCACCAACGGACCCCCAACGAAGCGACGGAAGATATCACCAGAGCGGGAACCTGCGCAAGCCGCCGGCGGCTCCAATGCTGCGAATAACGCCCCCAAGCTGCTGCGCTTCGAGGGCGGCACGTTCGGCAGGTGCCGCAGCGTCGAGAACTACGACAAGCTCAACGACATCGAGGAGGGCGCATACGGATGGGTGTCGCGGGCCAAGGACATGGCGACGGGGAAGGTGGTCGCGCTGAAACGGCTCAAAATAGACCCCAAGGACCGCGGGGGGCTGCCCATCACGGGACTCCGCGAGATACAGATCCTCAAGGACTGCGACCACCGGAATGTGGTCAAGCTGCAAGAGGTGGTGGTCGGCGACGACACGAGCAAGATTGAAAAGTACTGTCCCCTCAACATCATGCAAGAAGCAGAACCCCCATGCTAACATCACCACCCGCAGCATCTTCCTCGTCCTCGAGTTCCTCGAACACGACCTCAAGTCCGTCCTCGAAGACATGCCCGAGCCCTTCCTCGCGTCCGAAGTGAAAACCCTCCTCCAGCAGCTCGCCGCGGGCGTGTCCTACCTGCACGACAACTGGATCCTCCACCGCGACCTCAAAACCTCCAACATCCTGCTCAACAACCGCGGCCAGCTCAAGATCGCCGACTTCGGCATGGCCCGCTACGTCGGCGACCCACCCCCCGCGCTCACCCAGCTGGTCGTCACGCTCTGGTACCGCGCCCCAGAACTCCTCCTCGGCGCGACGCGCTACAACTCCGCCATCGACATGTGGAGCGTAGGCTGCATCTTCGGCGAGCTACTAACCCGCGAACCCCTCCTCCAAGGCCGCAACGAAGTCGAGGAACTCACAAAGATCTTTGAACTCTGCGGCATCCCAACAGACGAGTCCTGGCCATCCTTCCGGCGACTACCCAACGCGCGGGGTCTGCGCCTACCCTCCTTGAGCTCCAACGCTAGCAAAACAGCGACGGGGTCCATCATCCGCGCCAAGTTCCCGCTGCTGACCTCGGCCGGGGTGGGCTTGCTCAACGGCCTGCTGGCACTGGACCCGGACCGGCGGCCGACGGCCAAGGAGATGCTCGCGCACGAGTATTTCCGGCAGGATCCCAAGCCCAAGCAGGAGGCCATGTTCCCGACGTTCCCGAGCAAGGCCGGGCAGGAGAGGCGGCGGCGGCGGGAGACGCCCAACGCGCCCGCGCGGGGGCAGCAGGCGGCGGATCTTGGCGCGGTGGATTTCAGCGGGATCTTCTCCGGGCGGGAGAGGGAGGAGAGGGGAGGGGGGTTTTCGTTGCGGATGGTGTAGCGAAAGAAACTGCCTACTCGGTTTTTCCAAAGACAACCCGCTTGGTTAAGAGGTTACAAGACAGACAGCAAGAAGCAGTAATGCTCATGATAATGGATGCTTCATTAAGCTATCTGTATAATTATATGCAAGACGTCATGACAAAGAAATAACAATGCATTGAATGCCCCTCTCCCTGTTCTTCCACCCCCTCTCCATCATCTTTTTTTCGAGTCCCCCTAGTTAGGCAACGGACCTAATCCAAAGTGAAAAGGAAAACAAAAATAAAATAAGTAAAGCAATACTGTGATTCAATCCAACAACGCCCTTCCCCCCCACCGCTCTTTGCACTCCATAATTAGTGGTAGACTCTCCTCCAGCCGCCTTTCCCCAGCTGGTCTCGAGTCGAAAAAGGGAGAACAAAAAAAGACACATTACAAGACATAATCCGCTGCTGCTGCCACCAAGACCTCCTTCTTTCCTCTCTCCTCCCCTCTTCCTCACTCAAAACGCCACGAGATCAAAGCAACGCTCCAAACCCAGAGACAAACCAGGTAAAGCTGAGGACAGTAACGGTGCTCATAACGACCGCAACACCAACTGCGCGGTTATCCAGGAACGACATAGCGCCGCTGCACGACGCACACTGCCAGCCGTCATTGGTATCCTGATAATCCTGGCGCTCGTACATGCCGAACGTAAACCCGGAGTAAGGAGCGAGATAGCCCGACTCCGGGGTGGCGCTGATGCCGCCGTCGGCGTCGGCGATGACGAGCGTGTACTGGTAGGTTCCCAGCTTGGCGGTGGCGTGGTCGATCTGGAACTGGTGGGTGTCCCAGGTGTACGAGCCGACCTCTTCGTACGACATGTTCTGTGCGATCGTCCACGGCTGCGGCACCTTGCTGTACTTGAGGTACAGGTCGATCGCCGTCGGCGTCGCCTGCAGGTTGGTGTAGTTCCAGCCCCAGGTGACGTAGTCGCCGATCTTGTACAGCTGGTAGCCCGCTGTTACTGCTGGGGTTACCATCACCACGCCGCCGGCCGGGTCCCGCGGGTCGAACTCGGTCTTTTGGGGCGCCCGCGTGCGCGTGCTGTTGCCGGACCCCCGGCCCGTGCCGGTCGGGTCGTCGGAGCGCGTGAGCCCGCCTGTGTTGAGGTTTGTTGTGATGGGGTCCTTGGGGCCCTTCTTGGTCGTCGAAGAGGATGATGACGAGTCACCGCTGTCTTGCTTGGCGGTGGTGGACGGTGGCGCTGTTGGTTTCGGGGTGGGAGAGGGGGACTCTACACATGCCAACGGTTAGAACGAACCAACGTACGACCGGCAGCTGCGTGAGTGATGGTGCAGTTTTTACCTTCTTGAGATGACTTCTGTTCCTGCCGGACAACCAGCGAGTCGATCTCGGGAAGCCACCTCGGCCATGCCAGCGCAGAAACCGCTGGGGATAGCGACAGCAGGGCCACGAACAAGTGGCCTGCGGATACAGGAGACTTCATGATGGGAGATATCTTGTGGGAGTCTTTCTGGGAATCAACCAGTGACGACGACGGCGCGCACCAAGTCACACCCACAGGGAATTGAACTCCCTAACAACCACTCGATCCGGCCCAAGAGAAGAAAAAAGAGAAAGCCCTGTTCAACGCCGGAAAATTTGGTCTGTAGTGACCAAGTTGGTGAACGGACGGTCCGGTCGAGGACGTGGCACGGCGTATGTTGCGGCAGCCCCTATTATTGGCCGGCGACCAGAAATCAGGCCCGCGCGAAAAATGGCGTGGAGAAAAATAAGACGATGGGGGAAGACACCGGATGAACCGTTCGGACGGGTGTTAGGCGACGAGGAAGCAGACGAAGCGAGCGTCGTTCGTTCGGATGGTAAAAGCGAGTGTGGTGATTGCTGAAGAAACAAGTCTTGGGTGGGGGGGTAACGAGGGGCCGAGTTGGCACTTGGGAGAAAGCAAAGCAGGATGCTGCAGTGATCGGGAGACGGGAGACGGTTGGAATGCAGATTGTCGCCAGGTCAGATTTGACTGGATCCAGCACGTCCTTGGCCAACAGATGGATCCATGGACGCACTCGGACCAGTCCTGGCCAATGGCAGGCGCGGGACGACCGGGCTGAGCCCAAGCCCCGGGTGGCGCTGGGAAGAACCCGGTCGTGCCAGGTCGCTCACTGAGATGCCCAGGAATCCCCCAGGCCAACACGGCATTCGTATTTAGGCGGGGCCATGCAACAGGCTACCCACAGGACCACAGCAAGGAGGAGCACTGGGTGGGCATGTGCCATGCCCAGCATTATTTTTAGGTGGCTTTGGTGCCTCGAACACGAGAATGGAATATCCGCAGAGCTTCCAGACGCATAACACCCATGGATGGTGCTGACAATCTCATCCCATGAAAAGCAGGGAGCGGCCCATTCCGGCCGACATCTGCTGCTGGACGACCAACCCTGCTGCTTCCCCGTGACGTATGTAATGCACATACGGACATTGACGACGGGACTGTGTACGTGGTGTGGTGGTCTCGAAAAAAGGGCCTGTTTTCCAGGTTGGGGAGTCAGAGGGAAAACTTGTGTCTGGCGCTCAAACATTGTCTCTTCCTTTTCGCTTTTCGGTGGAGGCGATACGAAGCCCGCCATGCCCGCAGCCGTGAAACCTTTGCCGCAAACTCGGTCCTGAGACGGACCGTGCTCGCTCGCAGGAGCACACGGATCCGTTTTCGCGTCTGCTGCCTGCTGCTGGTCAGAGCCCCAGAGAAGCAAGCAGTGTTGAGGCCCGGGACATGTGCCACCGACACCACCACCGCAAACGCCACAAAGTGGTTGCAGCATGCCATGCCACCTGCCCGTCCCTACCTGCATTCCAACAAGCGTGCCGTGCTTTTGTTGTCATACAGGATGCTTGGCAAAACCCTCCGATCTTGTTCACATGCAGGGCATCAAGCCTTGGCCTGGGTCTTGCTGTGTTTTTTCCCGGCCGGCTTCTCCATCGCACCGGGCAGGGAGAGGAGGCGGGTGGTGATCGTTCAATCGTACATATATCTGCGACACGATCAACGCGGATCCTCGGGTTATGCCGCGCAAGCCTCGCAGATTGTTAGTCGCCAGCGAAATGGCGGCCGGCCCGCAGAGATTGAACGTTTGATCTTGTTTTCGTAAGAATAGCCGTACGGCGTACCGAATACGCAGGAGGGCGGCCAGCTGTGCTGGACACAGGTGACATACGGCAGGAGTATTAATGAAAACCAACGATCTTCTCTTATCTGTCGGGAACTGTTGAGAGGATAATAAAATAAATCATACTACCAGCACCGGTCGATCGTGAGAGAATTGGTCATCCCGAGGCCAGATGGCACAATTCGAAAAAAGCACCAGACGCGTCTCCCAGACTGTGCCAGCTCGCCCCCTCTTCTCAAAAAGGTGGACCTTTAGTTCTGAGATGCCGGACCGAGAAAACACGGATCTGGATGTTGGACACGATGCCCTTTCTCTTCTGTGGTGCGGATGTCTAGGGATTTTTTTGAGCGGCTGTGGACGTTACATTGCTGGTGAATGACAGACGGAGAACAGTCGCCTCAATCTCGCGCCAAGATGAAGACGCTTCGCTTGGGATTTTAAGTGGTGGTCCGTGTGCCCGTTGCCTCGACTAGCGCGCCAGATGCCTGCCAAGTGCCTGCCGCTGCGGCCTATCAGGCGCGCAGATAGGGGCAATCGCGATCCAGGATAGGCTGCGTGGGCGGATACCGCGACCCTCTCACTTGCAGCTTGATCTCCCGTCACAGTGGACGCCGTTAGAGGTACCTGACTCCCGTCTGGACTGAACCTTCTGGCCCAACCAATTCAGTCAGGTATCTCTGGGCGCGGGCGGCTGCTTCTTGGGTGAGGTCCTTGCCAACAGCCAAACAGGAGATTTCCCCTCCAACCCACGCTCACTTCTTCCTCAACCTTCTTTTTTTCTGGCTCGCGGGCAGCATGTCGTCGTCCAACGGCTCCGCGGTTACCATCGACCGCGAGTATTTCGATACCCTCGTGCGAAGGTACGTTCCATTGCTATTTCCCAGGTTTCTCCGAACGGTGGTGTCTGGACCTTATCATTATTCCATGCCGCCGATGATCGGTGGCTGTCCCGCACTTGTATCAGCCAAAACGCCCAACAGCTGACACGCACCTCAACACCACACAGGGCACAACTTGTAGGTCTAGAGCATCGCTGATATCTCGAGCAAGCCGTGTGTCCTGACGGTCGCAAGAATACCGAGTCACCCAAGGCCAGCGGCCATGGGCACCTTGCTTCTGTGGTCATTTCGCGGGCCGAATATGACAACCTCACCCTGGTTGCTAGACAATATGGTATGCCTCTCCAAAAATGTCTGGCTTGGGAAGTCTGGTGGGCTGACCATGTCAGGCAACCTCAGAAAGAACCTTCTTCGCGGGGGTGTCGGAGAGGAGACGGTAGATGTATGGTCCGCCCGTTCAATCCATCAGGGCTGGTCCAGCTGACGCATGGCAGCTCCTGAGTCAAGACGATGCGACGATCCAAGCCGGGCACACGGCCGCTACACCCCCGAGGGTAGAGCCGAACGAGGACGGAGGTGCCCGCCTGCACCCGTCAACCCAGCCCGGCCCCGCCACCCATGGCCAGCAGAAAGAAGCGCCACGCAACAGCCCACACCGTCGGCCTCAGGGACGGCCTACATGGGCTGATCACGATGAGGATGAAGACGAGGAGGACGAGAATGCCGTCAGCGAGACCGACTCGCCCCTTGAGGGACCCCCCGGCGCCAACTATGCCAAACCTCAGGGTCAGCGTCCGCAGTTTGAGCGGCAATGCGCTCGCACCCTCCAGATTTTGAGCCTCGCAGACGGCACAACTCATGCCGACATCACGGGTGTAGTGCGTGGCGGGCTACTTCTGGATGTCTTCCTGCGGGGCCATGAGCGCTCTGCCACGATCTCTTTCCTCAACTCGGCCGACGCCAAGAGATTCTACGATCATGTGCGTCGGCACGATCTGTACATCAGGAACAAGAGGGTAGGTAGTTTTGGGTCATGCTTTCACCGTCGATGGCTGTGGTTGACACGGTGTGCAGGTCGACGTCAAGTGGAGCGACCGCCAGTTCGTTCTTCCGGGCCACGTCGCAAACAAGATCGGCATGGGTGCCAGCCGCAACCTGGTGATTCAGGGGTACGACAACAGGCACACTGAGGACGTAATCCGCGAGGACCTGGATCACATCCACAACCTGGTGGTGGTCAAGATTGAGTTTGTCGGCGGCAACTGCCACATTGGTCTGAACTCGGTCCACAATGCCATCTATGCGCGGCAGTGCATGCTGAGTCGCCTGTAAGGAACCTCTGCTTTCATGTTTGTGGGCGAAGCTAATCATAGCAACAGGAGATATAAGGGCAAAAAGATCAACTACGATGTCGACGAATGCGCTCAGCCATACCCTTCCCCAGCACCCAAGCTGCGGAAGGAGGTGGCCCCACCCAAGAAGCCCCTCGCCGCAGTGCACAATCGTTTCCACCTGCTGAACCTCGACGATAGTGAGGAAGATGAGATCGCCGCAACATTCCAACCGAAGAAGTCGGTAGGAATAGTGGCCTAGGATATTGGTGATGCATTATTCGGCTGGCATCACCTTATAGGAGCCATGCGGGCGCGTCGTTGTAAGAGGCGCGTGCGGTGGTTGGGACTAGACTTTGATGGAGGCATCTGGGCTTTTCGAGACAAAGCCCAGACCACACAACACAACGGGAGGAGGCATGTTTTTATTGCACCAGCGGCAGGCGTTAAGGATACCCATGATTAGTTTTCCGCGCGATTTGAGGCAGAGGACCCCTGGGCAGGAATCAAGAAGAACTGCGCGGGTCACTGCGGACGAATATCAAACACGCCACCATTTTGGTCTCATCCAAACGAGCTTAAGAGAGTTCCTGCTGCTGTCTTGGCATTCTTATGTCTCAGTTCACCTGGGTTCTAGAATTCGTTACGGCCGGGGCCAGCCCGAGTTCGGGTTCTCTGTGTAACGCCGTCTCTGCTACGACATGGCCTGAAGACGGGTCTTTAGGAGCATCTCCGAGATATGACAGTCCAGTCCCGTCCAGGTAAACGTGATGGGCAAGCGAGGTTGACAACGAAAAGGTATCTCACTACAGAAGGGGTAAACTCCATGACCATTGCTAGGGGCGATTCTAAAACTGCCACCTAGGCGAGTTCTTTGCGCGGCTGTGATGAGGACCCAAGAGTGGCAAGCTACAAGTGTGCACGAAGGTATATGTACATACCATTTGCGCTCCAGTACGGCCTGCTAGTGAAGTGCCCTCAAAAGATCGCCCGTTGCTGGGCCCCCATATGAAGACGAAGACACGGAAACGCAAACACAAGAACTGGTTTGTCCGCATCCGAGGTGGGCAACCAACACTATATCTCAAACTGACCAGGCTGGTGGGCGGGTAAGTGAAGCAGGAGAATTGTGAGAAGGGCTTCGAGACGTACTATCCCTCCTTTCTTCTTCGTCTTTTTTTTTCTTTCTTCTTTGTCCTTTTCTTGATACTATTATTCATCGATATCTTGCAAAGCTAACAGCTGACTAACATACAACGAGATATCAAGCCAGCATATCTTCGGATCAGAACCCAGAGCAACAAAGAATCACGAAGAGTGAAAGAAGTACACGCTGGAGAACAAGACTGCTATTGGAGGAGGAGGAGAAGATAATGGAAGCGATGGAAGGTGTTTGACACGGACATACATGAAGTCCTGGCACGTTCTCCCCCAAGGCGAAAGACAAAGGTTGTAGGTAGGTATCAAACCAGACTTGGAGGGTTGTCTGACTTCCGAGATACTCTTCCCACAACTGTTAGTTCAATTGGGAAATGTGACAAACAAAAGATTGGAGGGAAAAGCATCACTCCGGTCTCATCTCGTCTGTCGGCATCCACTGGCAGGTCCCGTACACTGGAGTATTTGGAGGGCGTTCTCAATAACTGGGGGACGCACCAAGAACGGAAAACAAAATCGGTCTGTCTGTCTTATGCGAGACACTCTCACCTGGATGTCAAACTTAGGCATCAGCGGTTGGGTTTAAATTATCCATCCACCAGTTGGGTATAAAAGACACCAAGCAACGATTCTGGAAACACACTCACGCCAATGGGAGTGATGATAAAGGGTTGGCAGCAGCAGCAGCAAGCGGAGGCAGGAAAAAGATACCAGACTCCTCCTCCTGCCAAGATGGACGCGGCAAAACCCAGGACTAGAAGATAGATGACACAGAACGCGAGGTAGGGAACGAGAGAAACAATGCCGTCAAGTCTCTGGAACATCAAGATTGACCACTTGCAGGATAAGACGAGAGATGCCACTATGCTGGGGCCGTTTGACAGAGCACGTCCATATGAGATAAACAGACATGCAATCGCTCAGTTCGCAGTTCGCGGGAGGGAAGAAAACGATATGTGCTCAGCTAAGATGCCAAATCATTCCTATTCCCAATCTCACGCACCCCCTAACCTCCCTCCCTCAAATCAACACTCACCGCACCCCCCTCCCCCCCTTCAAAGCACCAAACAACCCCACGCAACACAAAACCAAGCAAAACCCCAAGACTCCAGATGATGAGATAAAACGAACGGCGCCATCCATCCAAACACCCCATTAAAATGCTTCAACCGCGCGCCCACCTACCGCCCCGAATTCGTAACCGACTCAAGGTACGAGAAAAGGAAGCTCCGGTCCGCCGGCGAAATGGGCGTCTGGCTGCCGCGGCGCGACGTCGAAGGGCTGCCGCCGCCAGCAGACTCGTTGCCGGCGGCCGAGGCAAACGAAGCCACGCGCGAGCGCGGTGTGCCCGGTCCCGACTGGTTGAATGCCGCCGCCGCGGGCTCTTTGCCCTTGCCCTTCTCCTCGGTTGAGAAGCCGGCTGGTGCGGCTTGTTGTTGCTGTTGCTGCTGTTGTTGTTGCTGCTGCTCCTTGCTAAAAAGCGAGAGCAACTTCTGCTTTTGGTCTGGGTTCGAGTCCTTGCGTCGCTGGAGCACACCCATAGGCTGTTGTTGGGGGAGTGCTGGAACTGAATGCGTGTTGGACGGTGATTGCTGCGCGTATGGGAGGCTGGCTGCTTGGGCAGCAGCGTAGTTGAGCTGGGGCGACCGCTTGGCCTCTTGTTCCATCTGGTGCTGCATGAGGGCGCGCTCTCGAGGGGAAGGCATGCCCTGGCGGGCGGCATTCCTGTTCTCTTGTCTGGGCGAGCCAAGCGGGCTGAAGCGATGGTGCAGACGCTGCATCTGTGCCTGCGTGCTCGCAGCTTCCTGCGATTTGGCCTGGTCCGCCTGCTTGGGTCGGCTGAGGATTTGAACAGCCCGATACGGTAGGTTAACCTCCGGGTTCATTCTCACCGGTGCGCCGTTGGCTTCCGAGGCCGCTGCTAAGGCTTCAGCGGCAGACGGCGCCTTGTAGGCAGGCTCGTCGGCCCTAGCGAACCCCGGACTCTGCTGTATTTTCCCAGACTGCATCCTGATCTCGTTGCTCAGCGGAGACTTGGGGCCCGACTTTTTGAACATGTCAAGCAACGCCGTCCGATGTGACTCGGCCGGCTGGGGGGCCTTGGGCCCAGCTGGGGCCTCTTGAGGTTGGACCGCGCGCGGCGATACCCCGGTCGGCGCACCGGGTGCCATGTGGCGTGGCAAGTATTGCGCCGCAGGGTTTGGCGGCTGCGTGGTCGGTACAGTGGCCCAGGAAGGAGACTGATACTGGCGTTGGTGACCAGCCTGTAACGGTGTGGCGTCCTGCGGGGTATTTCCGTGGGGCTTGTTATCGGTATCTCGAGGGCCATTCTTGAAAGCATTCAGGAGCGTCATGGCATGGCCCGTCAATGGAGCAGACTTCGCAGCTTGCTGTTGTTGATGTTGTTGAGGAGCAAAGGCGTCATTTCTACGGGGAGCGAACGGGTTTTCGCCACCATGCTGAATGTGCGGGCCGCCTTGCTGAATGTGCGGCCCAGTTTGCTGAATATGCGGCCCGCCTTGCTGAATGCGCGGCCCAGCTTGCTGAATATGCTGACCACCTTGTTGAAATTGAGAACCGCCTTGCTGAATATGCGGAATGCCTTGTCGGACTTGCGGCCCCACCTGCTGGTGGTGCGGACCGCCTGGACCCGACGTGTCTGGAAGACCTGGAGTTGGGAGGATACCCCGGGTGAGGATGGATTGTTGGACCTGTGGCGGCAGAGGTTGCGGGTGCAGAAGGACGGGCTCGTGCCGGTGCTGCTGCGCCGGGTTCATGAAAGGATTGCGACCATAGACCTGAGGCAGCACTTGGGCGGATGGCTGTGTGTGTCTCGGATAACCAGAGGACTGGTTCTGGACGGAGCTAGGGGGGATGGGAAAGTTGGGTGGCGGTTGATAGTTCAAGCCTGGCAAGCGCTGGACCGGATGGTGATGATGCGGGGTGTGCGGCTCGGGAGCATTCGTGTAAGTAAGATCCAGTGGCGTGTGGAGAACCTGAGCATGAGGATGAAGCTGGTGTTGCGGGCTATGTTGCGGGGGCAAATCGGCGCCCTTCTTGAGAAGCGCCATCAGAGCCTCCCCCTTGTCTGCACCCGAGACGGACGGGCTCGCCTGAAGCCCCTCTGTCGGCGGTTGGACCTTGAGCAGGCGCTGGAGCTCGCGGGTCGCACCCTCAAGCGTCTCTATCGCTGGTGCCCCATTTACGGGCGGTGCGACCGGCTCCGTCTGCGCCCCGATGTCATCCTCAGTCAGAGGTTCGTCGACTGATGCATGAAGAGCAAGATGGGAATTGGCGGCCGTCCGGACGCCGTCCTTCTTCTTCTGCTGCAGCACCCACTTCTTCAGGGGTACCAGAAACGGCGCGACCATGTAGAATTTGTTGGCGTTCGACGCGGCGGCAGCGTCGTCGTAGGAGTTGCTGCCCTTCTTGCGGAAGGCGGGCAGCTCCGAGAGTTTGTACCATTCGACCTTGCTGATCTCTTTGCGCGTTTTCGGCTCAAACACGGTGTCCATGGGGATGTTGCGAAAAACGTAGAGGCGGATCTGCTGCTCCCTCATCGAGATCTGGATGTACTTGACCTCGTCGTCCCGAGGCACCAACCCCGCCTGCTTGATGTCGAAACCCGTCTCCTCGTATACCTCGCGGACGGCGCAATCGAGATCGTCTTCGTCCTTGTTGATCTTGCCTCTCGGGAAGCTCCAATTGGCACCCTTCTTCCAACCCTTGACCAGCACCGTCGAGTCCATGGCCTCGTTAAGCAAAATGGCTCCGCGGACCGGGACGCGGGTCTTGTACTGCATGAACTCGTCGAACGCGCGCATGTGGTTCTCGGCGGAGAAGGGTGCCAGCAGCGGGCAGTGCTGGAAGATGCGGAGGCAGAAGCTGCGGAGGGACATGGATGGCAGGGTCGGGTCCAGCGGCCGGATGAAGTCTTCGTAGAACCATTGTGCCTCTTCAACTTGGAAACAGATACGGGCGACCGACGAGAGGTCCTCCTTTGGGAGGTGGATGATGAAACGGACGCAGAGGTCGTCCAGCCCTGGCGGCGCGCATCACCAAGTCAGCGAGTCAGCGGGACACGATCGTATGTTCTCGAGATGAGAGAGCAGAGATAAGGAGCAGAGCGCATTCAATGGGGAGAACCCACAGTCCTCGAGTTGCATCTTGAATTCGGCCATGGCAATGTCTTGTATCGAGCATATTCCACGGCGGTGGCTGGTGGTTTGCGGTTGAGAGATGGGGGGATTGTTTGGTTGCTGGGTTGATGGCTGTTTGGGGATGGTATGGGTTTGGCAGCCGAATCGCGCAGGGTTGGATTCGCTGCTTGTCGTGGTTTAGGTTTGGTTTTGGGTCGGAGAGCGGGGCCAGACCAGCTGCGATCGATGCAGCTGTGACCGTGACTGACGTTTCCCCACCGAAATGCGGCCCAGAGACAACAAAACAGCCAACTGACGTTGATGATTTATCGTTGACTTATCAGGTACGCAAGCTTAAATCATGTCGATATGCTGCGGCACAGCGTTCAATTCAGAAATTGGGATTGGGAACAGATCATAGTTCCAATTTTTCGAGATGGCGATAGTTAGGTACCTAGCTTGGGCACCGTGAGCAGTGACGGACAACCAGAATTGGGTTACTGCGATATGCGACGTGTGCAGCCGTGAATGGCATTGAGTTGGCTCCACTCCATCGACGGGACGGGAAAGACCTCATGGCCTGACGGTTGTGTTGCGTTGCGTTCCGCCCGGGAAATTGTGGCGCGCCCAGATAGCAGTCCAAGCTGTCGCCACAGGCTAACGCAAGCTGCGGCAAGCCACGGCATCTGGACGTGTGGCGGTGCAATGCCAAGACTCCAACGGGACGGCAACGCAACCGAGGCCGCCAATCAGCAGCCCTGCCGCCACTGACAGGGGGCACAAGCCAGGGACAGCACGTCCGGGCCTGGGCGGGTGGCCTCCAGGGGCAGGGACGTCATCGCCCAGAAGCAAGCTCGTGAAAGCCACCGAAAGTTGCACCCACAACCGTGGCAGCCCCGCGCAGAGGGAGGTTTGATGATCAGATTGGACACGGCCATGAGACCAATACCAGGCATAAATGAGAAGGGCTGCACCCGGCTGGCCACCGGGTGTCTGTCCCTTTTTTGCTCCCTTCCACAGGCCGCAAAAGACCAGACGACCGGGCTGCCGTTCACTGGACCCGCGCCAAAAGCGTTTCCAAGTCGGGCCTGTCAAGCGCGCACCTGAAACCGACAAAGCGCCCTGCGCCAGCCAATACCACACAGCAAAGCGCTCTCAGCCCAGATCGACAGCCGCCCATCCCAACGACCACAAAGACCGTAACAAAGGAGTCACGTTTTTAATATTTTGTTTATAGGCCCCTCCCCAGCCCAGAAGCTGTCCTCGACTCTCGTCGTCTTCCCTTTTCAGTTGTTTCATATATCCAAAAAAAATCAACAATCACCGCCAAGGTCTAAGGGAGTTACTCACTTGCGCCTGAGGAATCACTGTTGCCAAGATGGGCGGCAAGATGGCCATTGCAACCAAGGCGGCCCAACTCGCCGGGGTAGAGACGAAGCCCAGGAAGAAGCGCGACACCAACTCGGATGTATGTGTATCCTGATACACTTGAAACACTGCTTGCTTGCTGACCTGGTTGCAACCACAGAACCCCCACTATCATCGGGTACTTGTCACGGAAAATGGCAAAACGTTCATGAAGAAGGACGTGAGGCCTGTTCCCCCGGGGATCTCGGACAACGACAAGGAGGTACTCAGGAAATTCCGCAAGAAGGCCTACCATTGGGACATGTGGTTCCGCATCCCCTGCACCAACTTCAGGTTCGGGCTGTCGCCCATCTTCGGCATCATCCCTGTGTAAGTTCCCTTGCCCGTCCAACCCATGTCTCAGGGGTGTGCACCGAGCTAACGGCGGTGATCAGCGTCGGAGATGCTCTCGAAGTGCTCGTGTCCATGATGATGATCAAGCAGGCCTCCAAGCTTGACGGCGGCCTCCCGAAGCGGCTGTACACCATGATGATGACCAACATAATGTTGGACTTCGCGGCCGGCTTCGTCCCCATTCTTGGGGATATCATCGACCTGTTCTACCGCGCCAACACGCGCAACGCTTGGCTGCTTGAAGAACATCTGGGCTCGAAGGGGAAAAAACGCCTCGAGCACGAGGCGCGAAACCCAGGCCCTGGGAATCAGCGCGGGATACCCTCAAAGATAGACGACCCGGACGATGCCGATGTTGAGCAGGGCGTGGAAATGGTCGACTCGGTATATGCGACTCCCGCGGTTGCGTCTCCAGCACCAGCGCGAACACACGCCGCCAAGGTTGGAAACATACCATTTCCCTCCAGGCCAGTCCCGGGGGGGCGCAGCTTGACTGGCGGACGACGAGACCCTAGAGATCGTTGAGGCCGGAGAGAGGGCGCGCGCGTTTGGGGCGTTCGACGCGTGGAGGATGTGGGTGGCTTGTCGGGAGGTTGAGCATCAGACTAGACCGGTTATGTTGCGGTAATGTGGAATGTGAGCGAAGAACACGACGACGGCATGGTCATGGCGTTTGGGATGCTGCAATTTATTAGAATCTGGATTTTCAGAGACCAAACCTGTGCTTTTTTTTTCTTTCCATAGAGAACGGCGTGAGCCCAGGCCACAGAGCCATGGGGAATAGCGATGCTTTCGACGCTTCGAGAAACAGCCCAACAGGCGACTCGGATATCCGGGTTCCGTGATTATGTTGCGATTATGCTGCCATGACAAACAGTGAGGCGGGCCCGGGTTTTCCAAGTTCATCTGCGAGTGGGTTTGTGTTTGTCAGGAATAATAACACCCGACGCCCCATCGCGGAAGTCGATGGGGAACTTAGAGACGAAGCGTGTTCGGGAGCCCCACCATGGCCAGGCAGGCATCCCTTTGGCAGAGAGCTTTGAGAAATTCAAAAAAGGGCATCAATCTCCAACAATGGCTGAAGTAGAGTACCTAGCTTTGGTTGCAGAGTTAAACGTTGAGAAAAGAAAAGGAGTTGCAAGAGGATGTCAGCATCAAAACTCGCCAACTCAATGTCCCAAGCACTGGGCTGCTCGAGATACGAGCTTCGAAGCTTGGGGAACTGAAGTGTGTCATTGTGGGGTTCAGATTGGCCTCTCATGGGCCTGAATCGCTTGGACAGCTTCGAGCGCAAAGGATTGCAACCACTTAGATGTCTCGGCCGAAGATCTGATAAAAGCGAGGTAAGGCCGATCAGGCCTCACAAGGCAGCAGTGGATCGATGTCTGGGGTGAGTTCCACGCCAATCCATGGTTAGAGGGAGGAGGTTGGGTGTGTGTTGACGCCGCATTTGCCTGGCTTGGTCCGTCTGGGCCCAAGGCGCGTCCGACGCGAACCCCTGCTGCACAGATTTAGCAGGGTGGGACCGGCGCGCTCAGCGTGAAGAGCGTGCACAGCATTTAAGAGTCTCGCGTCCTGTTCTTCCTCCCCTCTCTCACCCATTCTTTGTGTCTACACAACCACTTTCGCCCACCACATCATCAACAGCAATTGCCTTGAGGACATCTTCCATCAGGTGGCAATTCTTTATCAGCTTCTGTCCAACACCTAATTTCATTCCACACACACAATGGCTGCCCAGGTCACGCCGTCCAAGCAGGTCAGTTGCCCCGCGTCGCCTCTTGACGCGTCCTGGACGCAACACTAGGCTAACTTGGCTTCCTTCACAGGCTGCTTCTGCCATTGAGGCCCTTAAGATGGAGTCCCCCATGAAGAAGCTCGACTTCTCCGCATCCAACAAGGAGAACGCGCCGTTCGACGCCGACCTCGCCACCCTTGAGGCAGAGATGGATGCCAACCACCAACAGACGATGCAGAAGAAGGAGGCGCCCAAGGCTGCGGTAGCTCCCACCATCAAGCCCGAGGAGGCCGACGAGCCTCTCCTCCAGGAGAACCCGCAGCGCTTCGTGCTGTTCCCCATCAAGTATCACGAGGTACGCGACGCGCCCTGACGCGTAAAGTGGGACGCGTGCTGACATGGTCCCTGCAGATCTGGCAAATGTACAAGAAGGCCGAGGCTTCCTTCTGGACCGCCGAGGAGATTGATCTCTCCAAGGACCTGCACGACTGGAACAACAAGATCAACGACGATGAGAAGTACTTCATCTCGCACATCCTCGCCTTCTTCGCCGCGTCGGACGGCATCGTCAACGAGAACCTGGTCGAGCGCTTCAGCGGCGAGGTCCAGATCCCCGAGGCACGGTGCTTCTACGGCTTCCAGATCATGATGGAGAACATCCACTCCGAGACGTACTCGCTGCTCATCGACACGTACATCAAGGAGCCGTCGCAGCGCACGCACCTCTTCAATGCCATCGACACCATCCCCGCCATCCGCAAGAAGGCCGACTGGGCCCTGCGGTGGATCACGGACAAGAAGTCGACCTTTGCGCAGCGCCTGGTCGCCTTCGCCGCCGTCGAGGGCATCTTCTTCAGCGGCGCCTTCGCGTCCATCTTCTGGCTCAAGAAGCGCGGCCTCATGCCCGGCCTGACCTTCTCCAACGAGCTCATCTCGCGCGACGAGGGTCTCCACACCGACTTTGCCTGCCTGCTCTTCTCGCACCTCAACAACCGCCCCAGCAAGCAGATGATCCAGGACATCATCGTCGACGCCGTGCGCATCGAGCAGGAGTTCCTCACCGAGGCCCTCCCCTGCGCCCTGCTTGGCATGAACTGCAACCTGATGAAGCAGTACATCGAGTTCGTCGCCGACCGCCTGCTCGTCGCCCTCGGCAACGAGAAGGTCTACCGCTCCACCAACCCCTTCGACTTCATGGAGAACATCTCGCTCGGCGGCAAGACCAACTTCTTCGAGAAACGCGTCGGCGAGTACCAGAAGGCCGGCGTCATGGCCAGCACCAAGAAGCTGACCCCCCAGGAGGAGGCCGAGCAGCCCAAGGGCGAGAACGGCGGCGACTTCACCTTTGACGACGACTTTTAAGCTTGCTGCTCGTCGCTCGTCTTGGTTGCTCGTCTCCCCTTTTCCTTGTTCTCTCTCGTAATACCCCCTCTTTGTACTCGATATTTGCGCTCTTTTCACCTGGGCATAGAAAGCGGCAGGGCTGTCGGGGCTACCTCCAAACCACCCCGTTCATGGGAGGTTGGATATTCTCTGTCGTATGTACAAACGCGCGCGGGACGGCACCGTGTTGGCATGGAGTTTTTGGCGTTGGAGGGTATGGCATTTGTTTTGTTAGGTCTGGCTTATGATGGCATGGGTGGGTGGGTGGATGGCAAGTCTTCGTGGGTATGTATGTGTGAGACTCATGCTAGGAAATGAAATCAAGCTTGTGGATGTTGCCTTTGATTTGTGTGCGTTGTCTGATTCTATATCGATGCTCTTGCACAAAGATCTACGTGATGGTGGCTCCGCTGGCTCCAAATATCAAGTGACGTATCTGGTCTAGAGAGCAGTGTCCGAATTGCAGAGTGCTATCTAGAGCGACCGCCCTTGAGCTCTAGAAAAGAGAGGCAAAAAGACAGTCTCAGCTCTCAAAGGCGGAAGAGAAGTCACAGGGCAAAAGCTCACCGGCTACCCCCCCTCGAGGGGAGTAGCCAGCTACGAAACCTTGACTTCCCAAGGTTTAACAATTTTTTTGGTCCCCGGGGCTGGGCTCGAACCAGCAACCTCTCGGTACGTGACCGAGAGTTTTTGCTGGGAGGGGACAGCCCCAGGAATTTTTTGGCGGCCACCCATGATGACCGCTTGGCCACTTGGGGGGGTGGCCGCCGTTGAAAGTATGCAACACTGAACTTGTATATTAAGGGCTGGTTGGTTGGAGTTTCTCAAGGGCAGCGGTAAGCGCCGTCTTTGCAGGGTAGTTGCATCGTGTTTAGGATCCGGACCGCACCAATTCCACAAGCACATACACCAGAAAAGCGGCATCAAATTGCTCGAGTTTTTGAGTTGATGAAATCATCCCTCTCGCCCCGGCCTTCCTTCAATATTTGACAAACCAAACCAACCAACCCAACCCAACCCAACCCAACCCAAACTACCTAGATAAAGTAGCCACCTCACCTCTTTCCCTTCTTCTTCTTCCCCTTCCCACCCCCACCACCTCCCTGCTGCCCTTGCTGCTGCCCCTGGCCCTGCTGCCCTTGGGATTGCCCACCACCACCAACAGGCGTGAGCACACCACTCCCCGCCCCCTCCGCTTCGGCAGCAGCTCCAGCACCAACAGCAGGCGCATCAACCATAACCTCATCCCCCCCCTCAACACCAGCCATACGCTTCCCCAACGTCCCAAGCATCTGCACAAGACGCGTCACCTCAGCAGCCTTGGAGGTCTTGTATTTCAGCGTGACGCCGCTGGCTGGGTCGAAGGTCTTGAGGACGAGGTGGCCGCGGGGGGGTTTAGCTTCTTCTTGTTCTTGTTGTTGTTGCTTTGGTTGTTGTTGTGATTGGGTTTGGTCGGTGTCGGATTTGCGGGGTTTGGGGGTGCGGCGGGCGGGTTTGAGGTGGTAGCGGGTTGTGATGCGCGTCTGTTGTTGGGGGTTGGTTAGTGGATGTTTTTGGTGGGAGGTGACGAGCACGGTTGGAAGGGGGTTTGCTGAGAAGGGATTGGGGTGTGGGGGACAACTGACTGTTGAGGGGCGGGCTTGGAGGAGAAGGGCCGACTGGTGTAGCCAGTCTTCAGATTTGGCGTAGTAAGGCATGATGGGCAGTCGTTGGCTCGGGAAGTAGGTGAAATGAGTTGGGGGGGGAGATATTGGGAATGCGTGGGAGAAGCCGGTGCTGCGCTCGTATGGCAGGTTTGTGGTGAAATTAAATATTGATGGTAGCTTTTTCCCTTGTTGTGGGGGTTGATTGGGACGGTGATCCGTGTGCAATGCTTCCAAGTCCTGTCTGGAAGGCAGTGCGCAGCGTTGATGATGTCTGGTTGGAGTTTTGGGTGCTCACGGACAGTTCCGTAGCGCATTTTAGTGGGGTCTGCCGAATGCGGGGAGCTCGCAGCTGAGGTGAGGGGCCCCACCAAAACTTGACCTTGCTTGCTGCGACCGACAGTACGGCATACAGTGCACGGGAATCTCACGTTGTCATGGACACTTCCACTGTTGCAAGATCAGGACTCGATTGTTGCTTTACTTCCTTTTCCCAACCTATTCCGCGCATAAAATACACCCTCCAAACGCCTCAGATGCAATAGGGTATCTCGCAGTCCGTCCAATGCCAACCCAGCCGGTAAAGATCCAGTCATCCCAGTGCCGTTTTCTCTCCTTCCTCTCCGTCCTACGAATTGGGGTCGGGCAACCAAAACATGAGATCCTGGTCCGCCGTGGCAATCATGTTGTACCGCGGATTGTAGGCCACCACGGCCGTCTCCCGCTTCTCCTCCAGGACGTGGGCCGGCTCGAGCACCCTGTCGGCGCCCGGGCTTGCCAAGGTGTCCCACACGAGCAGGTCTGACTTCGCACCGCTCAATACGTAGCGGCCGTCGGGAGCAAAGCAGCATTCGCCGCTGCTCTCGACATTGCCTCCCTCCGTCTCCCCAACGCCCAGCCGCCGGGTGCTAGGGCCGGGCTTCTTGAGGTAGGCTTTCAAGCTCCCGTCGAACGAGTCGAGAAGGAAGTGGCCGTCGCCGCGCGAGCCGAGGAGCAGATGCTTTCCATCGTTGGAGAACTCAAGCTTCGTCCAGCCTCGGAAAGCGGCCTCCGCGTCGGCTGGCCCATGGGCCTTCAGCACGTCGAAGACGGAAAACGGAGCCTTTTCGTAGTTGCGGTAGTCGTAGAGCAGGATACTCCCGCTCGACGGCGACGCGACGGCGAATACGTTGCCTGACGGGTCCCAGGCTGAGAGGTATGGCGTGTTCAGAATCAGCTTGCCGGTCCATTGCTTTGTCCCAATGTTCCAGATCCGAACGGTGTTGTCGACGCTGCACGAGATGAAGTTGTCGCTGCCGGGGTGCAGGGCCAGGTTGGTGACGGCGCCTTCGTGGCCTTCAAAGTAGCGGATGAAGGAGTTGTCGTGCGTCGCGAGGTATCGAATCGCATCTACCAGCCTAGGTTAGTGCCGGCCTTATGAGTGGTGGCGGAGAAGCCTACCGTTCTGCTGCGTGCTGGCATAGATGATGCTCGAGCTTGTATGAGTGAACTTGGCCAGTTTGACGCCATACTTCTTGCTCAGCAGGCTCTTATCATGCCGGCCGTCCTTGACGTTGTAGATCTGGATCGTCTCGTCGCTCTCGGATGTCATGCAGAGCTCGCCCGGGTCGTCGAAGTCGATGGACAGGACGTAAGGCTGGGGCTTGCCCTCTTTGATGTCGTCCCGTTGGAATAGCTAGAGAAGAGTCAATAAAAGGCAGAAGACGCAGGGGAGAACCCCCAGGCAGACCAACCTTGGTCGGTCTGAAAGACGCAATCACGTCGCTCACGGCCGTGGTGCTCGGCACATTGGATCCCAAAGTCCGTGTGATGTTGAGCGATGGAGTAGCTGCCACCGAGGGCGCATCGTCGAGGTCCATGGGTGTGGATGCCATGGTGTGTGTGTCGGCGAGTGCCCGGGGGGCTCAATTGGGTCGGGTGTGCGATGCGACGAGGAGGGATGAGAGAAGGAACGAGGAGCGGGAGCTTTCGATGAGCTCTAAGAAAGGGAACAAGTTCTGCCGGGCGGTGAGGCTCGGACAAGCTTAAATATTCAACCGCACGGTATGTTGACACTGTACGCGTTGGGTCCAGGGGCGGGTCCACCTTTTTATCCCGGCATCGTCCCGTCCGTTTTGGGTCTTTAACTTCTCAATAATCGACCACTCAACACCTCCAGCAGCAACCTGATATTGTGTCAGCCCATGCGCCTCTTTGGCCACTCTTATGTTCAGTCTTGACCATGAGAGCATAACTGCAGTCGTCCGTCATGGGTTCAGCGCACTCAGAAGGGCCAGCATAGCGCCGCTGATGGATGGTGCAACCGTTCCATTAGATCGAACCCAGAAACTCACCATCACTGTGTTTCGAAGTTACTAAGCAAAGCGCGCTGAGATGGTGGGCGCGATGGCCAACAGACGGGAGACGCTCAGGCGCTGGGTTGTAAACGGTCAGTCCGACCACACCCAGCTTCGCTCCTGTAGCCGCCAAGGACAACCTTGACATGAGACAGGCCTCGATGCCAAGAGTCAAGCAGGCTAATAAGTAGTTAGGTGAACCAGCCCCGGCTTTTTTAGGTTGTGTCAGGGTGTCCTTCCCAGCTGAGATAGTGGGAGACCGGGAATCAGATGCCGACCCCATCAGTGTTATGTTATGGACGTTCATCTTGCTAACTTTAGTAGGTAGGTAGGTAGGCACGATGTAATCACGGTAAGTTAGGTTTCTCTCACAGAGAGCGGTCAACTTTTGCAGGATTTAGCCCCCTCGTGTTCCGGGATGCAGCTGTCGATGGTTCGGCGAATCCATTCCAGTGTCCGCTAGTTAACCTAAGCTGCGCCACAGTTTATGTTCGGCCCCCAGAATCCTCGCCCCCGCAGGAGGTAACACCCAGTCCCAGGGTATTTACAGAGTAGGCATATATATTGTCTGGCACCGCCAGGTTACTAATGCCAGCCTCACCCGATCACTCTCCCGTCTTGTACCCCCCAGAAACCCCCTGAACTTCCAGTTAGACTCGAATCACACCCCTGATGATCGTCTTGGAACCTCTGCATTAGAACCTCGGTGCTCTGTGCATCTACCCTCCCGGAACTGGTCTGCCATCGATGCGCTGCCACCGTGAGCGCCGGAATATATTTGGAAGGCCACGATAGTAACAAGACCCTTGAAGTCGGCCTCACTTACGCCTTCTACTCTGCGCTACTGGCCAAGTGCCCACGCGCAACGAGGCCCACGGGCACAGTCCCTCATGAGAGTCAGGTGGAAGCAGCTGTACATTCCAGCTCTCGCTGCTTCAGTATGCGTCATTCTATGGATAGCTTGGGACTTTGAGATTGCCTTCCTGCCCGGGAACCGCGGGCAATGGCCTCGAGGTATGGCTAGCCGAGACTCTAGTATAAAAACTACTGGGAGTAGCAGGACATATTTGGATCCCTAGGTACTCAACCAGCTGACGCGGCGGGAATCTATCTAGATACGTATAAGTGGCGGACTGTTGAACAACACTACCCCCTGACTTCGTTCCGGTCACTCCCAACAGGAACGCCAAAACATCTCCCGGCCGTGCAGGCAGACTTCCCAGCCGAGACAGCGGAAGCACGAGAGACTCGGCTACAACGTCGAGATGCCATCAAGTATGCCTTTCGCCGCGCTTGGAAGACGTACAAAGAGCACGCGTGGCTGCATGACGAGGTGACGCCGGTCAGCGCGGGATCGAAGGACAATTTCGGGGGCTGGGGCGCGACCCTGATCGACTCTCTCGACACCCTGTGGATCATGGGCCTGCGAGAGGACTTCGACATGGCCGTCGACGCCGTTCACAAGAACATCACCTTCGAAACCACCAGCATCACCGGTGATATCAACGTCTTCGAGACATCGATCCGCTTCCTTGGCGGCCTCCTTTCCGCATACGACCTGAGCGGCGACCGCCGTCTCCTTTCCAAGGCACGCGATGTGGGAGATATGCTGTACAAGGCGTTCGACACGCCGTCTCATGTGCCCATCCCCAGGTGGAACTTCCACGCCGCAGCGCGTGGGGAGAAGCAGTCGGACCCCGACAGAATACTTCTGGCCGAGCTGGGCACTCACGTCATGGAGTTCACTCGGCTCAGTCTGCTGACCGGGGACCCCAAGTACTACGAGACGGTGGCCCGCATCACGGACATGCTCAGCGATACGCAGATGGGAACCGCGGTGCCCGGCTTGTGGCCGGCTACGGTTGGAATAACGCGGGACACGATCGACTTGGGCGACAAGTACAGCCTTGGGGCCGAGGCCGACAGCGCCTTCGAGTACATGGCCAAGATGATCGCGCTTCTTGGGGGCCAGCAGCCCGAGTACGAAACCATGTACGCTCGCAGCATGGAGGCAGCGGCCAGACATCTCCTTTTCCGGCCGCTCATGCCCGGAAACGACAACGTCTTGGTCTCAGGCAATGTGCTCTCGAGCGGCCACGGTCAACCGCAGCTCGAACCAGTGGCCCATCACCTGTCCTGCTTTACGGGCGGTATGCTCGCGCTCGGCGGGCGGCTCACATCCAACGCCACGCACATTGAGCTGGCCAAGAAACTAACGCACGGCTGCATCACACTCTACAAAGCATTTCCGATCGGAATCATGCCTGAAGCTTCCTACATCACACCCTGCCCCGACCCGGCCTCCTGCGACTGGGACACGCACCAGGAGGCGTGGCACGCCGCCGTTCGCAAAAGACACAACCTCGACTCCTCCTCCCCCAAAACCCCGAGGTCTATCATCGAGGCGCGCGGCCTGCCCCAAGGCTTCACCGACATCGAGATGCGGGACTACATCCTACGCCCCGAGGCGATCGAGAGCATCTTTGTGCTCTACCGCGTAACGGCAGACGCAGAGCTCATGGAGCGGGGCTGGGAGATGTGGAAGGCCATCGACAAGGCCACGCACACGGAGCGGGCCAACAGCGCCATCTCGGACGTCTTTCCGGACCCGGGGAACGTGCCGCCGTTGAGCGACAAGATGGAGAGCTTCTGGTTGAGCGAGACGCTAAAGTACTTTTACCTGCTGTACTCGGAGCCCGACCTGATCTCGTTGGATGAGTGGGTGTTGAATACCGAGGCACATCCGTTCCGGCGGATGGTGCCGCCCGCGAAGGCGACACGGTGACATCGTGACGGTCGGAGAAGGTAGGAAGGACGGGATCGGGATGGATGGGCTTGGTGGTTGGTTGCCGCCGGCAGGCAGGGACATGGAATCATAGTAAGCACGGAAGGCTGGGCTGATGGATGTGTTTTCCAAACTTGTCAAGCATGAGGGGGTTGGCGAAAACGAGAGTGGTCTGATCGAGGCACTCGGGGAGTGTTTAAGTCACATGACCACCGCCGACACCCGCAACGAACCGCCACGGCCATCGTCCCAGGTTGTTCGTCTTCGAAGCTCGCCACTGCCCGTTCGCCATGGGAATTGTTTTTTGCGAGAGAGTCGTTTTCTATTGTAATGATATAATTCCAAATAAATTCGCCCGTGTGGATTACACGCTGCCTCTTCCACTGCTGATACCACCCTGCTTACGCACTCAGTAAGCACAAATCACATGAGATCCACGTGAGCTGTAACTTTGGGGAAGACTTCCATTTCTTGAAAAAAGAATTCAGGGACCATTCTCACGACCCCACCTATTACCTTTAGGGTGTTAGCGCCCCTGTCAGTCCTCCCCACACCCGCGACTCCACGAAAGCGATTTCAACAAAATTCCCCACCGCGCTTTGCCCCACGAAATCCAACACCAGGAACCCCAAGCTGTAGGCCCCGATAGCCGGAGACTGGACAAGCCCCCGATAGCCGGAGATTGGTCACATTTTCAAGGCTTCGCCTTTCGTCCCTGAGCGCGACGGAAGTAGCCCGGGATCCTGGGGAATCCAGAGACGTGGTCGGGTCCGACTTCCGCAGCGGCAGCGGGTTCCAGGTCCCAGAGAGAGTCCACCGCCCACACCTTGCAGCGGCAGCCAGGGCCGGTAAATTGGGTTCTCGCTGTTACACGTAGCCGAGTCAGCGGCGCCAGTCAGATCGGATATAAGCGGCCTTTCGCCATCGGCAGCCTCACCCACAACTGACAGCCCTGCAAGCTCTCGTGGATCTCTTCTCTCTTTCCTCTGTCGATCTTTTACTATTTCGATCGTTCTTTTTGGGGGCTTTGTGGGTGCATGTCCTGGTGGATTTGTTGACAGTTGGACCCTCTGGATACCTTACCCTCTCTCGAACGCCGAGTCCAACCGGTCTCCCCTAGCTCGTCGGGCATTGGGCGCGAACCTCCGACCGCCGATTCCGGCAGGGAACGAGCTCGACCTGAGTCTCCGAGACACCGATCGAGTCGACTCACACCAGACACACCAGCACACACAACACACACAATGTCGACAACAGCTGGGTAGGTGCCGCCGCGCGCATCCAATTCCACTTCGGACAAAAAAGAAGAGGAAAAGAGAACCGATTCTGACATGGCTGTGCCTCCAGCGCGTTCATTGCGGGCGGCATCGCGGCCTGCGGCGCCGTGACGGCGACGCACCCTTTCGAGACCGTCAAGATCCGCATGCAGTTGCAGGGCGAGCTCCAGAACAAGGGCCACCAACCGCACCACTACCGCGGGCCCCTCCACGGCGTCTCCGTCATCGTCAGGAACGAGGGGATACGGGGCATCTACCGCGGCATCGGGTGCGCCTACGTCTACCAGGTGCTGCTGAACGGCTGCCGCCTGGGCTTCTACGAGCCCATGCGCGAGGGGCTGGCGTCGCTCATATTCAAGGACGGCAAGACGCAAAGTCTGGGCATCAACATGCTCTGCGGCGCCGCGTCGGGCATCATGGGCGCCGCCGCCGGCAGCCCCTTCTTCCTCGTCAAGACCCGCCTGCAGAGCTACTCGCCGTTCCTGCCCGTCGGCACACAGCATCGGTACAAGAACGCGCTGGACGGGCTCCGCCAAATCTACCGCGGCGAGGGCGTGCGCGGCCTGTACCGCGGCGTGGGCGCGGCCATGATCCGGACGGGCTTCGGGAGCTCGGTGCAGCTGCCGACCTACTTCTTTGCGAAGCGCCGGTTGCAGAAGCATCTCGGCATGGAGGAGGGCACGCCCCTCCACCTGGCCAGCAGCACGGCGAGCGGCTTTGTGGTGTGCGTGGTGATGCACCCGCCGGGTAAGTTTCTCCACGAACCAACCGACCGGGGTTTTTTTTTTCGATTACGCCATGCGCTAACCCCAGTCCGAAAACCACAGACACCATCATGTCCCGCATGTACAATCAGAACGGCAACCTCTACGCCGGCGTGTTCGACTGCCTGTCCAAGACGATCCGCACCGAGGGCCTCTTCGCCATCTACAAGGGCTTCGTGCCGCACCTGACTAGAATCCTGCCGCACACGATCCTGACGCTCACGCTGGCGGAGCAAACCAACAAGCTCATCCGGAAGCTCGAGAACCGGTTCCTGGACGTGCCCGCGCTGAAGACAGTATGACGGGGCCGGGTTGTTTAGCATCTTTGTTTTTGAATTGGCGTTTGGAAGTTTGGGTAGAATTCTGCATTTGGTGGGGGGGGGCAGCCTTCTTTTCCGCGTTTTATACCAGGCATTGCGTGGATGTATAGAAGCGAGCGAGGGGAGGGGAGGGGAGGGGAGGGGACGTATCTTGCCGGAGACGGGAAAATAATGAGGATTTTGAAAGCTATCAAAAAAGGATTGAAGCCGTCAATCGCTCCTCATTTCATGGCCTTTTAAAAATAATCTATACCACGCCTCTACCTACCCTTTCTCTGACCCTGCTAGTGATGCCCTCAACCCCCAATCGACCTCTCACAACCATAACACAACCTCCCCCCACCCAACACCTCCCCATGCCCATACCCAGACGCACCACCGCCCCCCTTCTGAATCCCCAACTCCCCCCTCCAGCGCTCATCCCCATCCTCATCCAGCGGCATGCCGCACAGCGCACACCCTTCCCCTCCCACTCCACCCCCTACACGCTCCAGCTTGCCTGTCGTCCGCGCCACGTTGGCCACCACGGACGGGTAGTTCTCCTCGACGTCGGCGAAGTACCGTGTCATGACCTCTTCGATGCTGAGGTCTTTGTGGGAGACTACCGCTGCTGTTGCGGGTGTGGTGGCGGTGGTGGAGGTGGGGAGGGGGAGGAGGGAGGTTAGTGGGGGGTTGAGGAGTTGGGCGTAGGTGAGGAGTTCTTTGCGGAGGGCGTCGCGGAGGGGGTGGTAGATTAGGAGGGGCTGCTGGGGGTCGGGTCCGTTCTCTTGTGGGTGACTTGAGGTATTGCCCCCCTCACTGGCAACCCCCTCAGCAGCAGCAGCAGCAGCAGCAGCAGCAGCAGCAGCACCCTCAGAGCTGAGAGGCGACAGAACCCCGGCAAACCCAGAAGCGAACCCAGCAGCCGAAACAGCCCCGTCCGAAACAAGCCAAGGCACGGCAAACCCGCGCCCCTTGGCCGCCTCGGCCAGCGTCAGCTCCGCCAGCGCCGTCGTGCTGTGCCCGAGCAGCAGCGCCTGGCAGCGGTGGGCGCGCGCGGCCGCCAGCAGCGCCTGGCGCGTCAGTGTGCGCTGGATGTCGGTGCGGGATGCTGCTGATGCTGATCCTGCTGTTGATGTGTCGAAGGGTGGAGGGGGGGAAGGGAGCGGGATGCTGTGGAATGTGAAGCGCGGGTAGCGGGCGCGGTAGGGTTGTAGGGCTGGCGGTTCTTCCTGCCCTGAGGAGTTGGTGGTGTCGATGTGGACGACGACGAGGTCAAAGGGGGCGTTGCGGCCCTTGGCCAGCTGGAACTCGACGTTCTCGTTGAGGAGGTGCAGCAGCACGGTCGACGAGACGCCCAGGGAGAGGCCCAGGAGGTAACGCCGCGTGCCGGTGGGCGGGCCGTTGCCGGTTGTTGGGGGTGGCGGGCGGGTTTCCTTGCCGAGGATGCCGATTTGCTTGATGCATTTGGTGGCGATGAACTTGATGAAGCAGTCTCTTGTGTTGGGGTTAGTTTTATTTCTTCTCTTGTTTATTGTCAAGGTTTGGATAAGATTGTGAATACCTACCTGCAGACAGGCTGGGACCTGCTGTCAAGAGTTGCCTCTTGAGCCCGGCATTTCACACAGGGCCCCGTGAGTGACCCCGCGGATGACTTTGATTCGGTCATGGATTTTGCTGAAGTGGGACAAAAAAAAAGAAACGAAAATGAGAAAAAAAAGACGGTTTCTAATTTGCGGTTGTTGAAATCCCAACGTTGAGGGAAATTATGAGGCTCATCAACTCAATATTTGACGTGCCCAGCTGATGATATGAGACGGCGGTTGTTAGGGTTCAGTGAACAGTCTTGGATTGAGTTCCTTGACTCACTGACAGTGACAAGGCCCAACTCTGATTTTGCTTGGTGGTTTCAGGCAACAAGCAGGTGGGTAGAGAAGGGTTAGGGTTGTGGTGAAAAGGGGTGAAGGGTTGAGGCTTGAGATGGACCACTCTCCAGTCTCCCTTCTCCTGCTGTGGAATGGTGTAGTGTAAACCAACTTACAGAGTATAGATTAAGTTTTTTTTCGTGATAAGAATATCCGTTATTCATCAGATCGTCACCCCTTATTCGTCCCCCTCCCCCCTTGTCCCCCCCTTCACCACCTCTCCTTCTGCGCAACTACTCCCCGATTTGTGTCATGGAAACCTTTCATAAGCAGCCCTCTCCTGATATTCCATCCCCACCCCAAACCCCCTTCCTCCCTCCCTTCCACCTCCCCTCCCAAAATCCCCACCACCTCCTCCAAAATCCCCACCAACCCCCCCCTTCCCAGCAAGATAAGCATCAACCCCCGTATCCATCGCCGTCAACACGGTATTAATCAACGCCCCGGCCAGCGTCAGCGCAGCAACAGCAGCAAACAAGCTCGACGCCGTCCCGCCCGCGCTCACCTCGAGCGGCACGCCCGCCATCACGGCGCCAATCAGCCGCCCCGCCGCGTCCACCGTGGCGCGGTATGCCGCGAATCCCGTCACTGCGCCGGCGGCGGCTGCCCAGTCGAGGCTACGCGCCCAGAGGGCTGCTTGCGCGTGGCGTTCGCGGGTGCGTGCCGTTTTGCGTCTGATGAGGTTGTCAGTGGTGGTGGTGGTGGTGGTGGTGTTGTAGCGGCCGCGGCGCGCGGCGTGGTTGAAGTAGATCTGGGCGAGGTTGGCGACGACCGAGGCGAGCAGCAGCAGGAAGAGTGGGAGGCCGCTGAGCACGGCGAAGCTGGACTGCAGACCGAGGGCGAGGGCGGCGAGGGCGAAGTTGCCGCCGCCCTTGGCGAGGGGGATTTCTGAGGCGAGCTGGCTCTCGTGCTTGTTGGGCTGGAGCGGGGGTATTGATGAGGTGCAGTTGTAGGGCGCCGGGCCGAAGCAGAGACCCCAGAAGCCGATGTGAATGTCGACGGGGAGGGTTTGGCCGCCTAGTGTAGCTGGGATTGTCGAGCGGACTGTGATCGGGGAGATGCCGCTGGCTGAGTCGGTGATGCAGCCGAGGGAGAGGACGACTGAGTGGGCAGAAAAGGGAGTTGGTGAGTAACGGGTTTCGGGGATGTCTTCAGCGGCGGCGGTGAAAGACTTACGATAGAGGATAAAACTGGCAAGGGGAAATACAATTACAAGAACTATTCGAGGCGTTTTGAGAATCCCTGTGACGCTGTCAGTTTATGATCACCCATGAGGAGCAACTGTCGAAGCAGCCCTTGGTAAGACGCACATGAAGGCATAGGCATAGACATTGGCGCCATCATCCACGGAACGAGCCAGCGCCACCGCGTTGCCTTCGTGGTGAAGAGCCCGGGCTGAAGAATAAAAAAGGGACGGTTTGGTGTAGGGATCGGTGGCGGTTATGGCGGCCAGCGATCGAGCATCCTCACTCTCGGCATTCCGACCCGGGGGTTACCGGCTAGCCTCCATGGCGAGGTTGGACCGGCATCACCAGACATAAGATGGGAAGGGCAAGCCCACACAAAGCGGGCACGCAATTGGTTTTAATTGCAGCCGGTGTGAATAAGATGGGTAGCCTGTGATACCTCCTCCACGGCTGGTGATCCCATGCAACAGCCGGTATCTCGGGACTTGGCCGGTCCGGCGCACCACGGCAACTGGGCCCCCCTTGAAATCTGGGGGTTTCAGCAATCGGGGTAACAAGATGTGTCGATCATCCACCAAATTCTTGACACTTCAACACAACCCCTTTCGCGAATGCCGTTTGGACCTCCCACACCACCCAATAAGCACGCGCAGCTGCCGTTTCAGCAGCCAACGCACCCCAACGTCGCATTGACCCTCAACATCAACCCCCAAACCATCCCCCGAGCCGTGCTTTAGCTCGAACAGCACAGCTCACATCACCCGCCGCGGCCAAACAGACAGGCGAGATCGCCCGCCTCAAACCAAGCCCGATCCCTCTTCCACGCACGAAGCACAATATCCTTCCCCACGCCGACGACCTGCCGGATCTGCGTCTCGCTGCCCCAGCCGGCCACCCGCGTGCCCCAGGCGACGAGGTGGGTGCCCACGTGGAGGGCGGCGCGGAAGGAGAAGGCTTCGTCCACATGGCCGTAGCCCGCCGCGAACCCCTCGATCAGCCACTTGCCCTCGTCCATGTCCTTGAACAGTGAAAGTTCGTACATCTCGGCAATCATCTGCCCTAGGTCGGGCGCCGGGACGCCGAACTGGCACATCTCCCAGTCGACGATGAAGATGGGGGTTGGGGCGCCGGTGGGTTCTTTTAGGGGCTGGTCTGGCAGGAGAGCGCTGGTTGAGGGGGAAGGGGATGTCAGTTTTCAAGTCAAATCTCGGATACTGCACCGGCGCAGGGAATTTCGAGACGACTCACTTCCCAGTCCAAAAATCCCCATGAATAACCTGCAAATCCGGGCGCTGCAGCTCCAGGGCCGTCGCATCCCGGATCTGCTCAAATGTCTCCTTCGCATCGGCGAGGACGTCCGGGAAGTTGTCAACCGTCGCGACCAGGTTGGAGTAATTCACAAAGTGCTTGAGCGGCTGCATCGGCGCGTTCAGCTTGACCGCCTCGCGGAACTCGGCCTGCTCGGGACGGGCGGCCCACGCATGGAACTCGCGCAGCCAGACGCCCAGGCTCCGGCCGAGGTCGTGGCAGAGCGGTTTCCGGGAGGCGTCGGGGGCTGGGGAGGAGAAGTGCTTGAGGGCGTACTCCTTCAGGCTCTTCGGCTCTGGCAGGTACTCCTGGATCTGGGTGTTGGTCTCCGGGTTGAAGTGATAGAGCCGGGGCGCGCGGACGGCGTATGCCCCCGCGGTCGAGGGAAGGTTGTTGAGCGCCTTGAGGCACTCGACTTCGACTTGCTAGGTAGGCCGGTGTTAGTTAAAGGACGAGGACATGCCTACCATCTCGGTCATGGATGGAGTAGTGGGCGACGTACACAGCGAGTGGTAGGAATCTGGAACTCCGGCATCGAGGCCACGAAGCCCTTCCCGTGCTTCACGGCGACCTCCCTGGTTCCGTCCGGAAGGGGGTTGGTGAGAGTGGCCCGGAAAATGAAATTGGCGTTTCCGCCCGACAGCTTCTTCAGCGAGGAGCATGCATATTCGGTGCTGCTGAGCTCGCGGAGGACCTCGTCGGAGACGTTGGTGGTCTGGGGACTGGCCATGGTGGTTGTTGATTTTCTTGTTTATCGCCGTGGATGAGGTGTGAACAGATAATCCGTGTTGGAAGTCCGTCTCACTGTCTCACATGGCACTCGAGAACAACTTTTGGTCCTAGTCAGGCGGCGTCTTCTTCATCTGAGCCTGAGGGAGCAGCAACACCCGCTTCTTCTAGGTCCCTCACAAACCCAAATCATCTTATACGTTTCCGACACACACACATCGTAATTCGCGATGCCTCGCTTTGGTCGTTGATGGTTGCCGAGTGGGCCAGGCCGGGAAGATGAGCCAATTATCGCTGTGTGGTGTCCCTTTCCCCTCTTTTTGTTGAAGCTCTGACTCTTTCGCCGAGCCCGCCCAGACGGCGTGGCATCCGATCGCCATTCCATCCCCACACCGATTAAGAATCCCCACAGAAGTTCCAGAAGACAAGTCCAGACAGACATGGTGGGGAACACAGTTGGTGAACCCCCAGGTCGTCAACAACAACAGAGTTTTTCGCAGGGTTTGCAATCAAGGACAACCGGGAAGGAATCGGCTCATCTCTTGGTTCCCTCGGTGCGGACCATCTTGAATTGGCCCGAGTTTATCGAACAAGGGGAGCCAGATGGAGTTGGGCGCGAAAGAAGTTGCAACACCGAGATGAAGTCATGAAAAGGGTGGGGCCTCGATCCCCAGTTCTTCTCCTAGTTTAAATTTAGAAAGAAAACAAAACAAAACAGGATTAAACATTGACCTGCATCGAGATGCGGCTTTGGCTTCGCGAGTCTCTCAAGATACATCCCAAGGTATGGTGGGTGTAAACATGTCGGCCAAAAGTTTGTGAGTGCTGGGCTCGGCGTGAATGGATGAATGCATTAGGAAGATCGGGAAACGGAATCGCAGCAAGTCTTGCGTGCATTCTGGGGTGCTTCCCGCTCTGGTTTGGACCGTTATCACAGCGGCGGCCTAACGTTATTTGGCCCTAATTCAACCTTGGTGTGCCAAGCCCCTTCCAAGACCCCACCAGCACCGCCCTGGCCTGACACAAAAAGGGCGGCGTCTGGCCAGCGAAGGGCGACCAACGAGTGGTTCTCGGTGTTGGGTCTCGACCTTCTGAAACAGTGGAGGCCAAGCCAGCTGCATTCCCCCGTCACCCGTCACCCGTCACCCGTCACCCGTCACCACTCGCCGCATGCGCATCACCCAGCAGGCCACACAACAACCCCCACGAGACAGCGCGACGCATGAGAACACCCCCGTCTCGACTCTCGAATGCTTCTGTCCGCCATCAAATGGCTTCTCCTGTCCCGCCATCTCGAAACGACCCGGACTCGTGCCGGCCAAGCGATTAACCTTAATCATCAGACAAGTCCGAACTTTGCGGAATAACTCGCTTCGCTTTACGGATACTGTCCACAGCCTTTCGACATTGTTGACTCCTGGCCAGTCATTCGCGAGACATCCGGCATTCCATGACCGACGTATGAGCGCCGCGTGGTTCCCCTGGCCGGGGTTGTTAACGTGTCAGTGACCAACGTTAGCGCCGGCTGCTGACCGTTTGACGTTGGGGTTTCATCAGTGGGCGAGAGTGAGCGCTGGGGTGCAGCACCACTGCATGCACCAAACAGCTGCAGCCCTCTTCTTCCCGTCTTCCGTGCATACCTCCCTCGTGTTGGGTGTTGGGCTGTCTCTGCTTCTGGTCGCCCCGAGAACCCGCCTGGCGAAGCGACAACGGGCCATCAACATTGGGCCTGACCAGGGTTGCCCAGAGACACACACGCACACACAACACGACACACCCTCTCCCTGGGGTCGGGCGCATGTCGCTGCCTCTTCCTAAGAGGCACATCATTCAATAATAATCCATCCATCGGCAGCTCGCCCTTGCTTACACACACTTGGCCTCACCCCACCTGCAGGTGCTGCCTGCCACGCCCTCCCGCGCCCTTCTCTGCCCTGCCCTGCCACTTTCCGTCTCGACCACGCCCTCGACGCCCGTCATCTGGACTTGATCACGCCGACCTCACTCTGGTCTCACTTTCTTCCCCCCCTTTCGAAGGTGTCCCTCGCTAGAATCGCTCTCCCTTCTCCTTCTCGAACGAACCCCCCACATCACACCTCTCTTAACCTCACCAATACGATCACCGATCACCGCTCGCTTCCTTCGCTTGTTTACACGGTCGCAACATCATGGCGGGAGTGCATACACAGCTCGCGGCCTTGTCGATCGGCGCTAGCCCACGAAGCGACGACCACACTACCCAGCCAATCCCTGTGCCCCCGCAAACGACAGCACCCAGATCGACAACTCGCCTGGCTGCCGACACATATTCCCCCGTTAATCAGAACGGCAGCTTCGAGTTCGACCGCGTCATCAAGAGCGGCTATGTGCAGAAGCGCACCCAAAAGACAAAGGTAGGACTCGATGCGCTCGGTTCTCTGGTCGACTGAAAATGGGACGCGCATACTGACACGCACTGGCAGACATGGCGAACCATCTACCTCGTCTTGCGACCGAACTCGCTGTCCACGTACAAGTCCGACAAGGAAGAGAAGCTGCGCCGCAAGATCTATCTCTCGGATCTGACCGCCGTGACTCTGTTGAAAGACCCAAAGCACAAGCGGCCCAACGTGTTCGGCCTCTTTTCGCCCTCCAAAAACTACCACTTCCAGGCGCCGTCGGCGAAAGACGCCCAGGAGTGGGTTGACCTGATCCGGCGAGATGCCAGGATAGAGGAGGAGGAGGAAGAGATGTTCCTGGCAAGCCCGGCCGTCCGCCATCCCTCGTTTCCCCTCAGCCCCCACGTCGGCAGCCCCGGATCGAACCTCCTCGTAGCCTCGCCAGACCAGTTTCTATCGAGCTCTCCAGAACCCCCCGAACCGCCGATACGTCGCATCGGAAACTCGTACACCCGACGGCGGTCGCAGATCGATTCGTCGGGGCTTTCGGGCGCCGAGCTTGCAAGCCATTCCGACTTTTCAGACTCGGACATGCACCGGATCCCGGGCGCATCCTTTGAGAGCTTGGCGGCCCCGCAGCCTTCGACGTCACCTGGCCCATCCAGGCCCAGTTTAGGCGCCTTCAACAGCAACCGACTCAGTGGCACGCATCTGGACGCCGACCCGGACCGCGTCATCTGGCAAGGTTGGATGTGGTTCCACCGCAGCAAGGGCGGAGTGCGGCAGTGGAAGAAGACGTGGGCCGTTCTGCGGCCCAGGAATCTCATCCTGTACAAGGACGACGTCGAGTCGTCGGTGCTCTTCGTCCTCTACATGTCGTCCATCGTCAACGTGGTCGACACAGATCCCATGAGCCGCACCAAGAAGCACTGCTTGCAGATCATCACGGACGAGAAGAGTTACCGCTTCTGCACGTATGACGAAGAAGCCCTGGTGCAGTGTCTCGGTGCCTTCAAGAGCTTGCTTGCCAAGCGGCGGGAGCTGGAGGCCAGAGTAGGCTCCGCGAGCGCGATGGTGACGGCGACGACGGCTGCGGCAGCAACAGCAGCAACGATAACAACGCCACCCGCGTCCGCAACGCCACCCGCCATCGCGACGGAAGCTCGCTCTCCACCAGCGTGATCAGTTACAAAATACACCGCTTCAGACACCCCCCCCACCTCTCCGAGCCAGACACCTCGGCGAACCATCAGTACTTGGGCTTCTTTCCCCGCCAATCCCTGCCTCTTTGGCAACCGGAAGGCGGGGTCATGGCGGCGCTTCTCTTTTCATGGTTCATTTCTGACGACTGACGACGAGTATATGATAAGTAGGCCTGTAATTACTACTACTTTCAGGCCCGCTTGGGAACAACCACCCTCGCGGGTCTCTAATTGCATAATTCTATTTTTTTTTGTTGTCTTCGCATTGCTTATTCTTCTGGTCTTGATGATTCAGCCTCTTACAGTCGTACCGTTCAAATACTTAGGAGTGAAAGTGGTGACACTTCAGCTGGGCAGGGTCTGGCGTCTGTGATGTCCAAATTCCGCGGTGGTTTACAATCACAAGGTTTCTTCGAGAGACTGCTACACTGCCTTGAAATCTACAAGGTGCAAGGTAGTTGCTTCAGTAATACCACAGTGACTGGGCAATAAGCTACCGAACAAGAGAAAGTCTGGATTTGACCTGAAAGTCTTGAGCCGCAACATAAATGCCGGCTCCAACCGCGGCTAAGAACCCCCCTGACCCCTGACAACACCACCCCCCTCTTTCCCCCTGAGACCAACCACATGAGTGGACCACATGCCACTCGGGAGAGGCTTTCGGGATAACGTAACTTGGCAGCTCTGAGACCAAACCTTGGAACTTGCATCAAGTCAGACGGTTGAGAAAATGCCATGGAATTGACCTGTCTGCTGAAGAACTCTCTTACCTACCGACGGAAGGGGGGTAGCTGAACAGCTTGTCCGGGCGCCTTCAGCTGCCATCTCTCGTCTCTGCAACAGGCTCACCCCTAGCTAGCAGCATTCGACGTGGTTTGGTTATTAATGTTGGGCATTGTCTGATGGGGTCTACTGGGAGCGGGGGCGCCGCGTGCTTGATGGGGAAGGGTGTGATGGTGGTGATACTGAACTAAATCCACTTGATCTTGGCCCAAGTTCACTTATGTTGGCTGCTGGCTGCTCGCCATGTGCCAATTTGGATTTCATTTGAAAGTGAAAGCACAGGCTGTGAGACGAACACCCCCTGTTTTCCCCCTCCCTCTTGCTCTTCTTGTTTTCTGCATAAGCAAGGAAAGTTGGCATGTGAATGGCTTGCCCTCTTCCGGCACTTCCTACACTTAACACATGAACATCGCCCACACGAGACATATCCAAGACCAAGAGATGGCAATGGATTGCTTGGACAGGGGAGGGGCAGGGGGGGTTTGCTCAATACATCCCATAACTACTACCTTACCTAACTTAACCAGTTATTAGTCAGGTAGGTAACTTTCCCCAGACAAGCCATTCAATTCGCGTTTGTGACCCCTTTACCCATCACATCCCTCAGCTCATGCCAATGTGGGCAGCGGATCTTCCAATTACATGGGGCCCAGGACCGCGGTGCTTGCCTTCTCCTTGCTATCTGTTTTACGAGACTGCCAAAGTCACACACACATATATACATATATACACACAGACACGGACAAGAAGAAACAAAAGAAAAGAGAACCGTTGTTGGCTGCTTGTCTCTTTTTTTTATGGTCTCGTCTCGTGTCCTGTCGTGTCAACCTAATCGGGAAGGTCTCTTTCTCTGTCTTTGTTTCTGTCTGTCTCCATCTTCGCCCTCGGTGAACCTAGATCAACCTGACTCGCTCGTTGGGGTGAGGTTAGTTTCTCAGCCGGGCCCAGACAAATGTAACCAGCCAGGGCAGGGTGACAGCTTAGTAACAAGGAGGGTAGGGAAGGTTGGAGAATTGTCCAAACACGCGGTTGGTGGGAAAGAGAGGAGAGGTAACAACAATACCACCACAGTGTGGCTTGTTTGGGAGGGGGGTTATTGCGTGCCCCTTTTTTGGGAGGGATCAGCCGTCCATTTTGGTTTAGCACTGGCACATAACATACATACAGAGTACACGGCGCAGGAGGTAGGTAGCAAATAGAGTTGGTTATTTAAGTTTGGTGGTTTGGCACCCTACTGCTGTCTTGGCTCTGTCTGGGGGATGGAGTTTGCTTGGTGATGTGAACTCCTTCTTTTCGTCACGCTGGTTTAGACGCAGATTTCACTGCACTTGACAAGAAGAACGGTGCCGCTCGTTTTGTCTTTCTCTGTCTACGCCCTCGCTCTTTTTATCCGGAGCAGACCAGACACCTGTCCTCGTGCCTGTCTGGTCATCCAGAGACCTTGGTCGAGGTCCGACGACGCTCTTTGGCAGAGGACGTCTGAGCTGACCGGTTAGACCCGACCCTTCTGGAAATTTGGACATCATCATCATCCCCAAGCCAAAACCGAAACCCCCTCACACCATGGGTCCTCTCTTCTTCACCACCCTCCTCCTCCCTATCCTCCTCCCCCTCCTCGTCACAGCGACATCCCCACCCCCCGCCCTCCCCCTCCACACCTCCAGCCGCTGGATCCTCGACGCCAACAACACCCGCCTCAAGCTCCGCTGCGCCAACTGGGCCGGCCACATGGAAACACACATCCCCGAAGGCCTCCACCATGCCTCAGTCTCATCCATCGCGTCCTGGATCGCCACCCAAGGCTTCAACTGCGTACGACTGACCTACAGCACCGACCACGCGCTGAACCCAACCCTGCCCGTCTCAGCAGCCTTTGCGGCAGCCGCCAGCGCGGCGGGGGTGTCACCCGCCGACATGGCGGCGCTCTTTGCGCGGGTGGTGGCGCATAACCCGTGGATCGTTCCAGGGCAGACGACGACGCGCGATGTGTTCGCGGCGGTGGTGGATGCGCTCTACGCGCGCGGGGTTGTTACTATCCTCGATAACCGTACGTTAGATTGGCGCTGTGCTGTCTCTTCCCCTTTATGGCAGCTTTATCCTCCCGAGACATCCCCCTTTGCTCCCTCACTCCTCCCACACTGCCCCTTCCACCCCCCTTCAGCCAACAGCCACCTAACACCCCCCCACCCAGACGTCTCCCGCGCAAGCTGGTGCTGCAACCTAACAGACGGCAACGGGTGGTGGGACGAAGCAGGCGGGTACAACGCGTGGAACTCCCGCTTCTTCAAGACGCGCGAGTGGCTGGCCGGGCTGGCGAGCATGGCGGCGTGGGCGCGGGACGGGCGTCCGGGGGTGGTGGGCATGTCGCTGCGCAACGAGCTGCGGGCGTTTCTGCTGCAGGACTGGAATGGAAGGGAGGATTGGTATAGGTTTGTGAAGATGGGTGGGGATTTGGTGCATGCCACGCATCCGGATGTGTTGGTGGTTGTGGGCGGGGTGCAGAGTACGACGGATTTGTTGCATTTGCGGTCTTTGGATGGTGGTGCTGGTGGTGGGAGGATGCTCGACACGAGCGGGTGGGAGGGGAAGCATGTGTGGGAGATGCACGCGTACAGCTTTACCGTGACGTTTCCGGACGTGTTCAAGAGCTGCGACGTGGTCAAGGTGCAGTACGGCGCGTTCGTGGGGTTCGTGCTGGAGCAGGGCAAGGCGTATACCGCGCCGTTGATCCTGAGTGAGTTTGGCGTCGGCATGGAGGGCGGCGAGTACGACGGCTTGAACGAGAAGGACGACCGGTACTTGAAGTGCTTGGTGTCGTACATGGAAAACAACGACGCCGACTGGGCCGTCTGGGCGATTCAGGGGAGTTACTACGTGCGAGACGGGGTGGTAGACAACGATGAGTCGTGGGGGCTGATGAACCACAACTGGACCGACTGGAGGAACCCGGCGTTCCCTGCGAAGCTGGGGGACATGTGGAAGATGACGCAACAGCCCTAGGCGGGCGGTTTTCACCTGTCCAGTCTGTCAGTTTCAAGTCTCTTTTTTATGCGCTGTCCATAGTCAGTGTTCAGGAGAATTGGATCTTGAATGTCTTGTGCCCTGGGGAGCTGCTTCGCCATTCATTCCAATGAGGCAACGGAGGACGAGATGAGTTAGCGTTGAACAGTCACTCAAGACTCATCACCTCGATGCAGAACACACTGTAGGACCCATGAAACATGTTGAAGCCAACCTGGTATCTAGCCGTTATCCTCATTATGCCCGAACTCCGTCGCACCAGCCTCTCCGATCAGCCGTTGAGACTGAAAAACGTATCGTCAAACTCGCCTGTCCCGCCACTGCTGTCGCCCGTTGCGAAGAACATGTCGTTGAAATTGCTGTTATCTCCGTTGCCAAGGTCGTATTCAAGATCCATGTCTTCGATACCCCCGGGGCCGAGGTCGAAGAGCCCGTCGATTTTAGCATCGACGTTGGCATCCTCCTCGACTTTAGCTGCCTGAGTTCCCATCTCCATGTTGGCCACATCCGCCGGACCGGCTGTAAACTGCTCTGCGTTGAATCCTCCGGGGTTGGTGGCATTGGTTCCTGGTGGTTGTGTTTGTGGTTGTTGTTGTGATGCCCTTCTCTGCTGCTGAGGGGCTTGGTTCGGCGCCTGCGTATCACTGGGAGGAGGCGCCAGCGAGAAGGTCATATCGGTAAACAGTCTCTCATTTCCAGCCGCCACTGGAGCCGTCACGGCAGCAGTGGCCAGGCCGGGCGCATTGCTCAGTGCCGGCGTAGATGCCGACCGGTTCGTGGCAGGGACAGAGGGGGCCAGAGCGCCGCTCACTGTCGGTGTCGATGCCGGTCTGTTTATGGGCGGTGCCGCAGAAACCTTGGCTTGCGCCGCAGGGGTGACTAGAGGTGTCTGAGGGGCCGTTGAGGGGCCGGTCGGTTTCGGGATCTGGGGAGGCGGGATCTTTGTCTCCTTCTTTGGCGGAGCGCTGGCGGGTCTGCCTGCTGTGGGCGCCGTAGTGGCCGGTCGGGACAGGTTCTTCACATCTTTGGGTTTGGGCACCGTCTTTGGACTGGGAGTTGTCGCCACCTCCGGGGATGTGCTGCCAAATCCCATGTTCGGGAATGGGGCAACCGGCTTGGTAGCTTGTTTCCCAGGAGGAGGGGGTCCCGGCAAGCCATTGAAGGGCTCCTTGGTAATCATCTTTGGTGACTCCAGGTCGACCACCATGGGTGCCGGGGGAGCGACGGGCTTCGGCTCAGCAGGGGGTGGCTGGCGGCTTGCCCTCAACTGCCTGAGATCCCGCTCCAGGACTGCTTTGGAGAGGAGCTTTGCAAAGTCAACACTTGGCCGTGATTGCCATCTACCAGCAGCAGACTCACCAGGTCGCATTCTAGCTCGTCGAGGAGCGCATTGAACCTCTCGACGGCGATGGGAATGCGCGTTTCCATCAAGGCGGCGGCGGCGGCGGGATTGCCCTTACCATCCGGCCTGGCAGCCCGGAACGCCTTTGCAGTAGTGACCAGCTTGAAGACGAGGTCGTCAGCAAAATCCGAGTCGTCAATGCAATTTTGCGAAATATAAAGAGAACGGTCACTCACCACATCGTTGACCACAGTTGGCAGCGTGTCGATTGGCCGCCGACCCGCCATCTTGAACACTAGCTGCGGCCACGAACGAATTATTACCGGCAATGCTCCTCGTCTTGCCGTTAATGACACCCTTATTTTCTGGCCGTATATCGGGTGTGGTTGACGGGAGGTTGTCAGCCGGACCAGTGTGTTGTATGTTGTGTGTTGTTTGTTGAACCGTTGGATGCTTTTGGGGAGGCCCGCAATCACTCCCCACCCATAACCACCCCCTGCCTACGGACCCCACAACCCCACCTTGCTCTCCAAAGCACAGCCCACCTATTCCGCACTCCAGAGCGCATCCCAGTCTTGGGCGGTTGGATGCTTGGTTCGAGAAAGCGACATCCAAAATCCAGGAATCTGTTTTCTTCAACCTGGCATCCATTTTTGGCTCCCTACCTAGCGAGCGGTGCACAGTGGCGCAACCAGACGTAAAATAGCGTCCTACGCACTTCCCTCCTCCCCCCCGTCCAGGCAGAGCCGTGACTCGATCCGCTACATAGGGTTAGGGTTGTGGCTGGGGGCATATCCCCGCGCTTGGTTGGTTTCTCCTCCGAGTGAGTCTCGCAGGCACCTCGCTTGCGTTCCTCACGCAACCACAAAAGCATCATAGACCCATCACAGGTTGACAACCCCATCACTCCCGTGCTACCCCGGGCTTTAGTTATCTGGCTTACGACGGAATTATCAGAGACATTAGGCGGAGGAAGGGGCTAATAAAGGATCAAGGACCTGTAGTTGAGTGAAGACTGTGTTGGAATTTCGTTGTAATACGACATGAATCATCCATGGTGGAGTGGGATACGAAGTATGAATCTATATTTGATATTCAAAGGACGGGGAAAGGGAAGGGCAGTGAGAAGCAAGAAGCAGGCAAGAAATACTCACGGAGGGGGTGATGATCGCGACCTCACCTACGGACTTCTCATGTATATCGGGGTCGAATCGGACAAGGGGCTAGGCGGCTCGTCGAGGGGGAAGAAAAACCACACCCTGATTTTCGAGCCCATCGACGTCGGCCACGGCAGAGGCGCCATCACGCGAATCAAGGGTGCACACGCCGCCACCGGCATGCTCCAGGAGGCTGCCACTGGCACCTTCAACAACGGCGGAGGGTACAACTACGTCTACAACAACTGCCAGCACTTTTGCCTCAACTTCAGGAATCCTTCCCGACAACAACTATAGCAAAGCTGATGCCATCCCCTCCTCCACCAAAGCCGTGAACTGAAGCCTCCGCCTCGAGCACGCCGGCAACAGTTCCTCCAGCACGGGGGTCCACCACTTCTCGTGCGCGTGGCACAGCCTGGCGAACGCAGACTCGGCATACTCGGGGAAGAAGCCGCTCTGCTCCCAGTCGACGATGCCCGTCACCACGTTGCCCAGGACCATGATATTCCTCGGCGTCAGGTCTACGTGCGTGAGCACAAACCGACCCCCCCCCCGCGTCGCTGCCTCGCTTCTCCCGCTCGCTGCTCAGGAGCCGCTTCCACATCCTCCGCACGAGCGGGAGCCTGCGGACCCGCGCCAGACACCAGCTATCAAACGCCTCCTCGTCGGCAAACGGCCCGAAGGCCGTGCCCAGGGGCCTGTCGTAGACGTTGCGCGTTGGCTTCCCTCCCATGCGGCCGATGGCCGGCTCGGTGCAGGCGCGCATGCGCGCCAGCTGGACGCGCAGCTGGGCCTTGACGGCGGCCTGGTCGGCGGGCGTCATGCGCTGCCAGACGTCGACCAGCGGCACGCCGGGGACGCGGTCGCTGACCATGACGCGGGCCAGGTAGTCGTCGCCGATGAGGACTTCGAAGATGCCGTGTACCCCCGGGGCCAGCACCCCGTGTGTTGCTGCGTAGTGCATCATGTCACCCTCGGTGAGGTGTTTTCGCTTGCTGATGCGCTTGATCGCGAGCACGTCGCCATGGGAGGTGGTGTGCTCGGTGACGCGCGGGGTGAAGTAGGTGTAGAGTACGCGGCCTTGGACGGCATTGGCGGCGTGCATGTTGCTGAGTTCGCTGAGGACGGCACGCATTGTCTCATCATCGTCGTCGGCCAGGACCTCGGGGACTTGCTCCGGGCCCGGGTTCTCCGACATCGTGGTTGGAGGTTAGTGTGGCGGACGGCGCGCGCTGGCGATGTTGGTGCTGGGCCGGTTGGTGACGAGCAAAAAACGTTGTGTTCGCGAAGAGGAAGAGGGGTGGTGTAGGCTCAGCGAAAAGATAAGTACCTTAGTATGCGCCGCGCAGCTGGCTGCGTGTTGGACGTCTGGATCGCCGAAGTGGGTTGGGATTTAGGGTTCTGATGTTCTGATATTCGAATCGGGGAAGGGCCAGGCTGTTGGTGGCGCTTCAACACTCCCGTCGTTCGCCAAGTGTGCTGCGGGTAACTAACTACCATTGCTGTGCCGCTGCGTGTGACTCTGGCACAGCGCTCACCCCCATCTGGAGGATCAGGAAGGACGCCATTCCGAAGGAATTTACACCCCGGCCGGGTTCGCCGTTGTCTTGAAAGGGACAGCACGAGCAGAGGAAAATCCCCGAGAGCGCCGAGCGTGTGGTCAACAGAACCGGACGGGAACCACCCCCTCATTCTCCCTCTCTTGGCAAACCCGAAAACTTGGGTCTTGCCCACAGCATACACTATTGTTTCCCGCTCTTCTGCACATCTACCATCGCCATGAATCCCTACGAAACGAACCCGACCCTCATCACCGCAACGGACAGGTATGCGGATATCCCGGCTTTCGGCCGGTAGGGCCCTCGGGAGGATGATTTCCGTCCCAATCCGGAGCATTTCAAGTCGACATCGGCCGAATCCCTGGCCTACTGGTCCTCGGTCCTGGATCTGTGTGATAAATCGCACAGAATTTACGAGGCAGGCGAGGGTGGCCGTGATGTGTTCGCCCTCGGCGCCATCGTGTTCAAGTCATGCCATCTCGCCCCCGAGCGCCAGGGCAGACGGGCTTCACAGAATTTCCCATTTGGAGATGCCAATGAGGTGGCTGCCATCTCCCTCGTCACAAATATGTTTCCAGACATCAGAGTCCCCCGGGTTTACTTCTCGGGGAAGGTATGGCATTTTACGCTTACTGGGCTTACAAGGACGTTGAGACTGACCTCGGGCACAGATCAGGGATTGCGACGTGCTGGTGCAGGAAAGTATCCCGGGAGTTGCTCTCAATATCACCTGGCACCACCTCTCGCTTGCCCAAAAGGTGTCGTTCAAGAACCAGGCCCGCGACCTGCTGCGGAAACTGCAAAACCTACAACCGCCCCCCGGGCAGACCACGCGGTCATACCTCCTTCCCGACCCAGACCCCGTCCAGAACAGGGGGATCATGCAACTTGAACGCGACATGATGTTTTCCGAGGAGAACACGGACCCGGATCTCAGCTTCATGCATCACGACTTCAACACCTCCAACATCATCGTCCATGACGACAGGATTGTTGGTCTCATCGACTGGGAGATGGCTGGTTACTTCGGGTGGAAGACGTCTGGCAAGGTCCATGCGAGGATCCGATGCCCGCAGGCTGGGGATTATCTCCATCTCAAGCTGTCGAGGAAGGTCATGGATGACATCCTGTTCTGGAATGACCTCTTATGATGTCGAGGTCGGGGGCGCTGACAATGACGCGATCCAAGGTTGAGTCGTGGCCATTCTCCTTTTTGTATTTTATCTGCTGTGGGGAACTATGGATGTCAGTTGGGCTCGCCTGACCTTCGTGGTGTTGGCGAAGGTGCTGTACTGTAGCAAGGGGATCCCCCAAGTATGTTGTTGCCTTATCTATCCGCGGTCACTGTATCAACATAAGGTAGTGAGCTGTGCACGCCCTCGAGCGAGTAAAGGCGGGAGTAGACAAGGGCCCAAACAAATGCCGTTGCCGAGGGTGAAAAGCTGGCTGGATGTGAGTGAGGGGGGATGGTTTGTTTGGGACCGGGCCAGACTCACCAACACAGCTTGAAGCGTCGTCTCGTCCTTCCCCCATGAGTTCATGCGGTACCTGATCGGTGGGATCCCTGTCTGTCTGGTCAGCCAGCCAATCGATGGCGGGACTGTTGTGCACTAAGCCCGTTTCCGCAGCCCCGTGAGCTCAGGTCACCCAACAGGCAGAACGAATACCAAGAAAATGGATGTGAATCTGCGCGGTTCAACTCTGCCTTGACATTCGTTACCTTACTTGGTAAGTACCCTCAGGTACCTTAGGCCCTCACTGCAGACGAATCCTTCTCAATTCAAGTGGAAGAGGTAAAAAGAGAAAAGAAAGATGCCAGTCAAGGAAGGGAAAATAAGGAACGAACGTGAAAGAACAAGGCGAACCTTTGTGTTGTGGACCGGGGGATGAGTTCCAGGTTGCTTAAATGCACACCATATCACTGCCGGAGATATGGAAGGTACCAAAGTGTGCTGCAGCAAAGAACATGTAAATTTGCCTTTTAGGTGCCTGGTAGGTTCCATGCTCTGTAATCTGTACCTTCAGCCTCTTAAGGATGACTTCGCTGGATATCAGAAATCAGGCAGCAAGAGAGGCAGAACCCTGAACCCAAGGCTGAAAGAGCGACAATCCTTGGCACCCCCTGTCACACAACCAACATGCGCGTGCCCAGTTTCCCAAGCGCTGCAACCGAGAGAGCATATTGGGAATGCAGCTTATCGATTGCCTGAATCCAGAAGAAAAGCCTTCGATGTACGGAGTATCCGTACCTACCCACACTTGTGCTGATGTATTAGGGCAACCTGATCTCGAGCGCAATGCAATTGGTGGGCTGATGGACCATCACTTCACTCGGCTGCAGGACGCCCAGGTGCCCAGTCACCAAGAACCCTGGCCGACGTACCGCGTTCAAACGGACCCGTGGACCCGTGAGCTGCACAACCAGGGTGGTGGGCAGTCAGGGTCCCATCACGCCCAAGCTCTCTCGCAATGGTCCGTATGGATTTGGAGTCTGGACAGTTACCCTTAATTACACGAGCTCTGCCCTTGTCTGTCCCAGGAAACATGCAGTCTGGACGGGGGACAGCTTGTGGAGGGGCTTCGTTGCCGCTAGGGCCACCCTGAGAACCGTTCCCCCCACTGAGGTGCAGCTGCCCATCCAGCCAGACTCGCCAATCCCAAGTCCCAGATCGATGGCACGATCAAAAATCCCCCTCCTCTGTCACGCCTGCCGTCTTTCTTCCCTCTCCCGTCCTTTTCCCCTTGACCTCCTTCCACCATCTCGGAGTTCAGTCACGCATCCTCTTGGGTCGGCCGGCGCTGTTGTGATTTTCCTTTGGGGGCTCTCCTCCTTGTAACGGCCGGGTCTCTTCCCTCTTCTTTCGTGGTCTTCTCCTCTGCGTGCTCCTTCTCCTTCTCAATTCTCATTCTCATCATCATCGTCGTCAATACCCATCTGTCTTATTCGTCGTCGTCGTCTCGTCCTCCTCACGGTTCCAAACTCGGTCTCGATTTGAGCGTCAACCGCCGTGTCTTTCTGCACGGTGACCTCCTGTCTTCCACTGCTGTCTGGCTCCTTCCATCAGCTGGCCAGGAACTGCTTTCCGCCCGGCACACCTAAGCTGTGCAAATAGAGGTCTACCGGCCCCTTCCTGCAGTCTAGAATCGCCCTGTGCCCCTGGTGTCGTTTGCGATTTTGCTTCATTCTTGCGACCAAAAAGCATTGCGTCGCTTTCTTCTGCGTCTTAGGACGGGCATTCAGCTATTGGTCTGCACAAGCCGTCTCCTCAGTGGGGTTTGCTCTGCCAAGAAAGGCCCTGTGGTCTTCCTCTCCCATTCGTCGCGGTTCTTCTGCTCTTCCCTCAAGCAACAACCAGGAACCCACCACGACTTTCGCAAAGATGGCTGACAACGGCCCTTCCACGACCTCCGGTCAGCTGCCGCCGCCGCCCCAGGGTAACGCGGGTGCCCCTGGCTACGAGAACGGCCAGAACGCCGGCTCCAACCAGTCTCACATGCCGCCGCCGCCCCTCCACATCCCCCAGAACACCAATCCGATCCCGACCGCAATCACCTCCCCGATGGGCGCGGGCGGCGACAAGAGCGGCATGATGTCGCCCGGCAGCGGTGGCCCCTTTGGCCGCCGTTCTGCCCCGGAGCCGAACAAGCGTGCGCTGTACGTTGGCGGCCTGGACCCTCGCGTCACGGAAGACGTCCTGCGTCAGATCTTCGAGACCACCGGTCATGTTCAGAGTGTCAAGATCATTCCGGACAAGAATGTGAGCTTGACCTTTTTTTCTTCTTCCCAATTCATAAAATACCCTAGGGCAGTCGGTCGCTCGATTCCGGATTCTGTCGCATTTTGCCTTTCAGCGCCCTCCTAATCTCCCTTGTCGGGACTACGCTAACCGTTGGCATGCCGCAGGCTAAGGGCTACAACTACGGTTTCGTTGAGTATGATGACCCCGGTGCCGCTGAACGCGCCATGCAGACCCTGAACGGCCGCCGTGTCCACCAGTCGGTACGTCTCGTCCACGATTTCGAGGCAAAGCAAAACTGGTTGTGCTAATAGGCACCTCTCTAGGAAATCCGCGTCAATTGGGCCTACCAGTCCAACAACAACAACAAGGAGGATACCTCGAACCATTTCCACATCTTCGTCGGTGATCTCTCCAACGAGGTGAACGATGAGGTCCTCCTGCAGGCCTTCTCCGCCTTCGGCTCCGTGTCCGAGGCCCGCGTCATGTGGGATATGAAGACTGGTCGCTCCCGTGGCTATGGCTTTGTTGCTTTCCGCGACCGCCCGGATGCCGAGAAGGCTCTGAGCTCCATGGACGGCGAGTGGCTCGGCTCGCGTGCCATTCGTTGCAACTGGGCCAACCAGAAGGGTCAGCCGTCCATGGCCCAGCAGCAGGCCTTGCAGCAGATGGGCATGACCCCGACGACCCCCTATGGCCACCACCATTTCCCGACTCACGGCGTCCACAGCTATGACATGATTGTCAACCAGACCCCCGCCTGGCAGACGACCTGCTACGTTGGCAACCTGACTCCCTACACGACCCAGAACGATATCGTTCCGCTCTTCCAGAACTTTGGCTTTGTGGTCGAGTCCCGCTTCCAGGCCGACCGCGGCTTCGCCTTCGTCAAGATGGACACCCATGAGAATGCTGCCATGGCCATCTGCCAGTTGAACGGCTACAATGTCAACGGTCGCCCGCTCAAGTGCAGCGTACGTTACTCTACCGAGCCCTTTCCTTGCTTGATGCAGCAAAGCTAACAATACCCAGTGGGGCAAGGACAAGACTCCGAACCACCCTCAGCAGTTCGATCCCAACCAGCAGTATAGCCCCCAGAGCGCTCAGACGCCTGGATATCCCGGTACGCCCTCCACCTATTTCAACCAGTATGGTGGTAGGTACCCCAACAAGGGTGTCGCGCCGAGCGCAGCTGTTAACGCGCCCGTAGGTTCTTACGGTGGTCCAGGCCAGCAGCAGGGCTACGGCGGCCCCCAGGCTCAGTCGCCCGCCGGCTACGGCGCCCAGCCCATGGGCTACAGTGGCCCGGCGAGCGCGGGCGGCTTCGGCCGTGGCCAGCAGTCCAACCCGCAGTGGAACCAGGCTCCCCAGGGCCAGAACTTCAACAACGGCTTTTCTGGCTACCAGGGTTAGTGTTCCCGGCCCTACAACCGTCGTTGAATGATGGCACCTAGAGACTGGTCTGCTGCCTCGCGCTTTTTTCTTCTGTGGTGGCGTTGTGGGATCTTGCGACGTTGTCTCTGGCGGCGGCGGCCTTTTGCGCAGTTTGCTGGAGCGATGCAATTTCTTTCGACGTCGAAACGTCTGTTATGATCTGAGGAGCTTTTCAAGGCAGTCATTCGAGTTGATTTTCGGGGTATCTGGTCGGGGGGGAATTGGAGCCTTCTTTGCTTCTTTCCATTCTGTGTATCACGTCTTTTGCACTGCGAATTGCGTTTTTCTGGTCGTCTTATTCGTTCGTTGGTCTGGTTCATTTCTTCCAGCAGTGATTCCCCTGCTGGGCATGATCTGATCTTTTTAAATCGCTGTGTTTGTTGTTGTTTTTCTTCTTCTTTTTGCTTGCTTGGCTCTCTATCTATCTATCTTCTCTCGGTTTCTGTCTCTCTCTCTCTCTCTCTGCTCTCAAAAAATTATCAGTGATTTTGATGCCCATGGGTTTTCTTCCTTCCTCCTCTTTTTTTTCTGCTGATGCACTGGATACCACTTGATCGAATCACGATGTCAGAAATTTGTTCTTCGTTTCTGGCCGGTCTTCCTTTTTCTTCTTCTTCTTCTTTCTCTCCTCCTCTCTGGACGGAACGAAATCATGACCTTTCCCTGATTTGCCGGTTAACTTACTTGCTTCCTCCTTTCCGTTTCCCGGCTTTTTTGTCCTCCTTTCCGTTCCCCCGCTTTTATGTCTTTGATGCCCGCTGGGCTGGGGATGGAGTAAGGGATCGCGTTTTAGTTTTTTCCCTTTTCTCCCTGCCCTCAGTTCGAGTTTGATCCCGTCAACTGTTAAAGCACGTTTTCCAAGTCTTCAGTTTGTCTCTGAAAGAAAGAAGGAAAGAAGGGGCCTTGTCTTTGGGAATGGGCAGAGCAACAATTGAGCCGGGTTTTTATTCTTAAAAAGACAACCAGGGCGTCCGTTTTCTCGGTTCTAGTTCTGGCGAGGGCGCCTAGATACCTTACCTTACATGACATGACGATGGTGCGAATACCTACCGCTTGGTAATTTTGGTGGTATTTTTTTCTCTGGCAGTGGCTGGGAAGTTTCTACCTTTTCCTGGTGATCTGGGACTGGGATCGGGGAAGATATTGATTGGTTTTGAGGAGGGGTAAAATAAAGGGTCTTTTTTTCTTGGACAGCAGAGAAGAATGGAAAAATATTGGTCCAAATGTTTAGGTGGTCATTGCCATCACATTCACCTGTGATTTGACTCCCCCGCTGGGTTGGTACTACCGATTGGGGGGTTGGTGACATGCCACAACAGACTTTTGTCGACCGACTGTGTGTGGTCAATCTGGTCCGACCCGAGACATGCAACTTGCAATTTGACTTGGCGCAAGGGTTGGGAATATTGTTCAGGCTTGATTTGATGTATTGATACAACACTTCCACACAGACACAAACACAGAGGGAGAGAATTTTACGTCCTCCATCCAATAGCATTAACTGTTGTTGGCTACGGGGAAATCAGAATCGAAATCTGTGTTTGTGTGTTGGTTGAGGCTCGGCGTTGCCTGCCCCCATTGGCTGTGGCGATGAGGGGTGAGAAGGACGCGCCCGCGGCGGGATTGATGCCCAATCTTGGGGTCCTTTTCCAGCCACAGCGCCTGGAGGTTAGCTGCACACATTAAGATTTTGTTGTTTTTGCTCGGTTCTCTTTTGTAACCAATGCAACGTTGTCTTGGTTTGCTGTGGGCGTTGCCCATCATATGATGGATCGGCCGGGAAAGCATATGCCATGCCATTGCATGTTTGGGTTTTTGGGTCTATTGACAGATCATTACGTCGGCTTCCATGCCTCAGGGCACCCAGTTGCTTCAGTCTCGATGGCGGGGAACAGAGCCAGGGCAACCGCGGGGCGTGAGCGAGGGAGTCCCTGCTTGGCGCGGTGGGTTCGTCGCCACCTTGGTGTGCATATCGACGGGGGTTGCTGAGAGGAGCTTTGGGGGGCTGCGGGGGGGGGGGGGGGGGGGGGGCGTTTTAGTGGTGCCAACGAACAAAGAGGGGTGTGGGGGGGA
>JAMAKR010000005.1:293454-558554 GCA_023628425.1 Chaetomiaceae sp. PYS4301M | reverse complement strand
CCCCCCCACGTTTAAGTGATGACATCGAGCAAAGAGGATGGGTTGGTGAAGAGAGCCTGTGGGTGGTGAAGGTGGAAATAAAAGAATCGAAGTGGTCATTCTGGGGTTCCAGCCTCGAGGCAGAGCTGTCTTCTCAGCAAGAATGGAGAATGCAGAGAAGAGAGCATCTCGGCAGGTGAAGCCTGATGCCAAGGCTTGAATCATGCAGGGGGATGTTACGAAAACGGTCTCGAAGGTAACGTTGGGTGATGGATGTTGCTCTGGCGGGGTCTTTGATGCCAACCTCCTTCTGCGCACAACATGGAGACAAACGATCAAGTTCCCAAGAGGAAAATAGATTATGGCAAGGATTATCAGCGGAGAGTGTATGGAATACATACGGAACACAGTATCATCCCCAGTTCAAGTTTCATGGATGTTTCCGCTTGCTCGGCTTTGTCGACCAAGGCAGCGGAAAGCATGGCGGGCGATCATTGTGAGCTCAAATCTTGGGACCCGAATTCGGTAACGGCTGCGCCTGGGGAGCTCCAAAAATCTGGGGGCATGGCAAAACCCACCCATTTTCATTGTCAGATTCGTGGTTGCTTTCTCGCCCCATGTGGAAAACGCCATCGTGGTCAGAGCTCGACTGAGAGCGGCGTTTAGCTATTGTTTAGACGCATTCGCCGACTGGCGCTGCCTGTCCGAGCAACTTTGACCACGGGCAACCTGCGATCTCGATTCGGCGCCGGCTTCGAGTTGCAGGGGTGCCCGACCGGGCCAGGAACCTGGGGCTGCCCTCCCTCATCAGTAAAATCGTCATCAGTCTTGGGTTCCATCTTTCCCGGTCGGCCTGGTGTGGTTTGGGTTTTTTGGGTTTTCAGCTTTCATATTCGGCCGCACTCGCCAAAGTCGTACCTCTCGAGGAGAAATTGTGCTCTCATTCTGCCGCTGCCGTCCCTCCCCATTTCGTTTGCCATCCTTTAATCCTCTCCTCCCATCTGCGTGGTACTGTATATTCCGGGCCTTTCCTGTTTCTCTCGACCTGCCCGATCCTCCCAGCAGCGTGCGGGTCCCTCAGCGCTGCTGCCCGCCAAACGCGTCCCTTCAACAAGCGCCCCTTCCACCCCTGGTCGAGACAGCTTGGCTGACTGCGTGGTGGGCCGGCAGACCCGCTTGCCCACTGCCCGCTGTCCGCTGTCTGGCTGAAAGCGGGTCCCCACACCCCCCTCCTCCGCACCCAGCAGCGCCCAAGGACCCCAAACTCGTTTACCTGACCTGCCTTGCCCTGCCTTGGGTTGCTGCTGCGACACTTGGATGATTCAACGCAACAACCACCCACGCACCCACGCAACCAGCGGAGCGCCGACGTCTCGGCGACCCAGCAGCAGCCATGGAGCAATGGCAGGCGTACAGCGACCCTGCCGGCGCCGGCGGCCAGCGGCGGTACAATGGAAACAATAACGTCAACGTGGGCGCTCACGTCAACGTCAGCAGCCAGATGTCGCCGCGAGACTTCGGCTCCAGCGGCCAGAACCCGGCGCAACAGCCCCCCGCCGGCTTCAAGTACGACAATTACCAGGGCGGCCTGAACCCGCACCAGCCATCGTCAGCGGCGACGTCACCGTTAGCGAGCCCCCATGTCCGCGACGGAAATGGCGACGTCTCGATGCAGGACTCGCACGATCCATACGCCGCTCTGAGCTCCAGCGCCAAGTACCCGATGCGGCCCCATCATCAACACCACCTCTCGTCCTCGGGTGTGCCGACCGCCAAGCTCCTGCCTCAAGAGCCCTCCGCCGCCGCCCAGCGGTACTCGCCCATGGAGGTCCTGTCTCCCACATCACCATACGGCTCCAAAGCACCCAACGCCGGCCAGTACTCCCAGCAGCAGCCCGCGCAACGGCAGTCGCCCACCCGCCCTTCTGATTATGCCCCGCAACAGAACCCCTACTACAACACGCGACAAACAGCGCCCCAATTACCCCCCATCAGCCCGTACGCGCCCGCCCCGGACAGCTACTCACCGTCGGCAATGGCTCCCATGGACGGCTCCTACGCCGACCCCAAGTCGCCGAAGCGCGCCGCCCCCGCCGTGTCGGAGAAGGGCCCCGTCCCCGAATTCAGGAGGATACGGGCACTCACAGACCTCAAACCCAAAGTCAACAATCAACCACCCTTCCGACGAGCCAACCCCGAAGGCGGGTTCATCAGTGTCAGTGCGCTTCACATTTGAACTCGTTGTCGCTGCCGAATGCTAACTTTCATTGGGAATGACAGCCCCTCCAAGCGCTCACCGTCCACCTCCCCGCTACCTACCGCATCTGCAACCCTGGTTTCAAATACGAGTCCTCGCGCAATCCTCGCCGTGTGTTGACCAAACCGAGCAAAGGAGTCAAGAATGATGGCTACGACAATGAGGATAGCGACTACATTCTCTACGTCAACGACATCCTTGGCTCTGAGGAGGCTGGGCACAAAAACCGCTACCTGATCCTGGATGTCCTCGGCCAGGGCACCTTCGGCCAGGTCGTAAAGTGCCAGAATATGAAGACGCAGGAGGTTGTCGCGGTCAAGGTGATCAAGAACCGCACGGCCTATTTCAACCAGAGTATGATGGAAGTTTCTGTCCTGGATCTGGTAAGTGGGATGCATGCGCGAGGTGCCCTCTCGAATCAAACTCGGCGCGCTAACACAAGGCCACCAGCTTAATACCAAGCTGGACAAGAACGACGACCACCATCTCCTACGGCTCAAGGACACCTTCATCCACAGGCAGCACCTTTGCCTGGTGTTTGAACTGCTGAGCGTGAATCTCTACGAACTCATCAAGCAGAACCAGTTCCGCGGTCTTAGCACAACCCTGGTTCGCGTCTTTGCCCAGCAGCTGCTCAACGGCCTGGCCTTGCTGAACAAGGCGAGGCTGATCCACTGCGATTTGAAACCCGAAAACATCCTCCTCAAGAACCTCGAGAGCCCCATCATCAAGATCATCGATTTTGGGTCCGCATGCGACGAGCGGCAGACCGTCTATACATACATTCAGTCCAGATTCTACCGGTCGCCCGAGGTGCTGCTGGGCTTGCCATACTCGTCGGCCATCGATATGTGGTCACTGGGTTGCATCGTGGTCGAGCTGTTCCTCGGTCTCCCCCTCTTCCCCGGTTCCTCCGAGTACAACCAGGTCTCCAGAATCGTCGAGATGCTTGGAAACCCGCCGAATTGGATGATCGAGATGGGCAAGCAAGCAGGCGACTTCTTTGAGAAGAGGCAGGACGAGTTTGGGAGACGCACCTACCATCTGAAGAGCATGGAGCAGTATTCACGAGAGCGCGGCGTCAAGGAGCAGCCGAGCAAGAAGTACTTCCAGGCGAATACCTTGCCCGAGATCATCAAGTCGTACCCGATGCCCCGGAAAAACATGAAGCAGTCGGAGATTGACAGGGGTAAGTTTTTCGGTGCATCTTGGGTTGAGAAAGCACAGCTGACCGCCTGTTTCAGAGATGAACAACCGCATCGCCTTCATCGACTTTGTCAGAGGCCTGCTGACCATCAACCCCCTCGAGAGGTGGTCGCCACAGCAGGCGAAACTGCATCCTTTCATCACGCAACAAAAGTATACCGGCCAATTTGTGCCCCCCATGAACCTGAAATCGAGCGCCCTCAACCGATCACCAGCCCCGGGCACCCAACAACAAATACAAGCCGAAGCCCTCAGCAAGCAGAGGGCACAGGCTGCTCAGGCCCAAGCCCAGGCCAGCACAGCCGCCCAAGGGGCCTACGGGTCGATGGCCGCCGGACAATACCCACAGCAAAACCACGCTCAACCGCCGCTCTACGGGAACAACAACATGTACACCCCCAGCGGCAGCCACTCAGCAGCGCCCCCACCCTACGCCAGCCAGCAAGGCGGCTACAGCCAAATGGCCATGCAGCAGCAGCAAGGCGCCGTGCAAATGCCCCCAGCCAACTACTCCCAGTCCAACATGTACGCCGCCCAGCAACAGCAACAACAACAACAAAGCGGCCGGCCCAGGCAGCGCGCCTCGACAATGGAACAGCAGCAGAGCGGCATCCCCGCCGCGATACAGCGCGTCGCCAGCCACCTCGACCCCACCCAGCCCATCCGCCTCCAGCCCAGCCCGGCTTACTACCCGCCGCCTCCTGATGGCTTGGCCGGCATGGACCATCAGACTTCGGCGAGGGGGGTTAGGAGGGGGAGTCGCGCCCAGCAGACGGGTAGGGGCGGGAATAACAGGGATTTTATTCGCACGCTGGAGGAGCGCACGCTGGAGGAGGGGTTTATGGGGAGTGGGCAGTCGCCTTGGCATTGAGGGGTGGTGGGGTGAGGTTGGAAGTTGAAAGTTTGTGAAGGGGGGTGGGGGAGGTGGAGGGAGGCGCTGCTGCGTAGTTTAGTTCAGTTCAGTTTGGATATCACTTTTATGCAGTGACGGACGGTGATGGGGGTCGGGGGGGTTTGTGTGACGGGAGGGAGGGACTTGGCTTGGTAGGGGGAGGGAGCGAAGGGCGGAAATATGCTATGCTGTTATGGATGATTGATGGGGGGGGTTTTGTTTTTTTTGTTTTTTTTTTTTTTTTGTTTCTTACAATTGCACTTGCACTTTCTGGCGTTTGTCTGATCCTGAAAGTTGCCTGCCTGCTTGCTTGTCTGCTTGCTCGCGTTGCTTGCTAGCTTTTTTTATTGAAAACGAAACCCGCATTGTCATTGTCGTTGTTGCTGTTACAGCGTTGCGGCGAGGCTGCTGCTGCTGTCGTCGTCTGCGAGTTTACCTTCTCCCCACTGTCTTTTGTTGGAATCGTGGTCGTGGTTGTGGTCGTTGTCGTTGTCGTCATCGTCAGATTGTCCGGCTGTGTTTTCTGGGTTTTGTTAAACAGAACGGATGTGACTGTCGGAGGGCGGGCAACGATGAGGAGACTGGCCGCGTTGTGTTGCCGTTTTGTGAACCCTTCGGGTGGGAGAAAAAGGGAAGGGAAAGGCTCCTCTGGGCATCCATGAACACAAACAACCTACCCCCCTTTTCCCACCCCGACCCTCTCTGCCCCAAACCCAACCCACATTTCTTTCGGCCGCCGGACAATCGAATTCGAACCTGCCTGTCCTCTGTTGCTGTTGGCATGCACTGCCTACCCGTGTTCAGGTAATGGGGAAGAAGTGAAACAGTTTTGGGGGGTTGGAGTCGGGTTTGGTGCGTTTGGCTTGTTATGGGGAGAACTAAGCGTCAAACACATTGGGAGGGAGAGGGAAGAAGAGAAGAGAGATAGGTGACTCTGGAGAGAGTGTGACAGGCAGACAGAGAGAGAGCGACTGAAGGTCAGTGTGAGAGGCTAAGAAAGGGAGAGAGGACAAAAGCAAGAGGGGAAGCAAGCAAGCGAGCAAAGGCATAGAGAGTCTTGGGAACGGGCGGGTTTGGGGTGGTTGACCGTTGTTGGAGGTTTGTTTGAGGAGGGGATTGAAGAAGCAAAACACACTGGCATGTTTACTTTCCTTTTTGGAGGGGATGTCTTCAGTTGTATCATTAAGTTGCCATCGTTTTGTTTTATTTCGCATTCATTTTCCCTGCCCCGAGGCGTTCCCACGTCTTGACATGGTGGAAGAAGCAACATTAGCTGGCAGAGCATCACGTTTCGTATTATATTGTATGTACTTCTCGTTCGATTCTTGTTTTTCAGTGTGTTTGAGAATTGACTGAGTTAAACTGGACTGGACTGCATGAGTGAAAAGGGCAAGTAGGTTTTTTTCCCGCTTCCCCCCCTTCTTTTCTCCCTTTTCTCCCTTTTCTCCCTTTTCTCCCTTTTCTCCCTTTTCTCCCTTTTCTCCCTTTTCTCCCTTTGTTTCTTTCTCCTTTTTCATGGATCTGGTTCAGGATGGCCCCTGATTCCGATTAGGCCCGGCCGTCCTCACTGAGATCTGATCCCGAGTGGACAACTACACTATTGAGACTAGTCACGGGCAGAAAGAAGACGTGATTGGTATTGCTTTTCACTCGCTTTAGTTTCCCGTGGTATGAAAGGGAAGATATATGCCCCTAATCCTGCCTACATCTGGGCGCCGTCCGCCCGCGGCTCCGTCCACCCCCCAAGTCATGAACCTGGAACGCCAAATACGCCTTGCCGTGCTTGCGTGACAGACTGTTCTCCCATCACGCCCCGATTCTCTCGGATTACCCAGATCCACCAACCAGAACCAGCAGAGATGAAAAATGAAATGCCTACAACTTATGTGTTGAAAATTCTATCAGACAAAATCAAAAGGTGTAGACCGGACTTGACCGCGGAGAGGCCGGGGGCGAGATGCTCTATCTCCCACCGAATTGCCCAGCCCTACTGAACCCCCGGCCCCAGCGGTTCGACTTGACCAGATTGTCGCTGTACAAGCCGCTGCCGCCGACACCCGCCGCGGGTCCCGTGGGGGGTTGTCTTGGGGCGCTAGAGCTTGTGTCCCTGCGCTCGTCGAAGCCATATGAGCCGTCCACCACCATGTCGTTGTCGGATGACGGGCGGCTTGGGGTGGGGGCGGCGGAAGCGGTCGGGGTGTTGCCGACTTTGGCGTAAACGCTGAGGACACGGCCATCGGCCTTGTGGGAGGGTTAGCTAAAGGCTGGGACTGCGTAGATAAGGAGTGGCATACCGTCTGGTTGTTGAAGGTGGAAATGACCGTATCGGCACCTTGCTTGCTCTCAAAGATGATCTCGGCAATAACAATCGGGTGTTGCTTCAACACACGGCAGCTGGTGATGATGCCGCCGACGGGGGTCATGGCACTCTCAATGTCGGCCGCTGTGGTGCCGGGGGCAAAGTTCTGTGCCATCACCACGTATGGGCCGGCGAGCCCCCTGATTGTAATGCCCTGGTTGAAAGTCGCTGCGGCCGCTATCATGGCCTTCGGAGCTGTGGGGGCTGTGCCATTGGCGAAGGATGTCTGTTGTTGTTGCTGCTGGCGTTGTTGCTGGTGCGCTTGGCGAGACGATTGCAGCTCTGTTCTTATCAGGGCCTGAGCAACCTGCGCCGCGCGGCGTTGCTGTCGCGGACCAGTCGGCGGGGCATTCGGGTCTGTGATGCGCGCGGCAAGCGAACCAGCTCCGCTACCGCTGGCGTTGCGGCCGTTGGCCCTGGGGCCCTTGGGGACCCTGGACTGTGTCTCGTGCAGGTCGTGTGTCCATTCGCCGTCGATGTTGCCTGTGCTGTGGCGGGGGCGGTTGGGGGGTTCGGCGCGCGGCTGTGGATTTGAAGGCCAGTCAGTGAGCTGGGATAACATGGAACGACCAGGCACAAGGGATAGAAGACGAACCTTCTTCACGCCGGCGCGACTGGCCAGGCTGCCGGCTGCGGAGGCTGGCTTCGGGCTTGACTTGGAGGTAGGGGTGCTAGAGCGGCGGTCTTTGCCAAAGATCTTGGCGGCAAGGACTTCGTTCTTCTTGCGATCGCGAGCTGGTGGAGGTGTTGGTTTCGTGCTCAGATTCCCGGGGCGGGGCGGGGATTGATCGCGCGCGGTTGCAATTACATACCCTCGTTGATAATCTTCTCGAAATCGGCGGCGACTTTACCGCTGCCCTTGCCGTTGGCGGCCATGGCAGGCAGGGTGGGATAGGACAAGCAATTCTAGGAGGAATTGAAAATATAGGTGGAGAGTGGTCTCGCAATGTGAAGAATGCGAGAAGTGTTTTGGCGTGCGTTACGGAGTATGGAGGAGAAGTTGTTGTTCGCGAAAGCTCACAGCTGAGTGAAGCCGCCCTTTTCGGTTTCCAGCCTTCCCACAGCGCGTCAAGAGGTTTTGCTCGGCCAGGCCCCCTGCAGCAGATCGAAGCTAAAAACAGCACCCGCGCTCGGGGTCTTGGCGGGGTGGGCTGGGGAAAACTCGCACTGTGCTGTGCCAGCATTCGATTGGTCTTGGCAGTGTAAGGTACAGAATACTACAATACAAAATATGGTATGTTTACGGATGTAAACATTTCCTAATCTGGATGTCGTGCCTGAACTTACACAATAACCTCCCAGTCCCGCCGCGAAATACACTGCATCACATCTCTCTCAACGTCCTCATTCGTGTAATAAAGATTGCTAGCCCCGTACACTAGCATTATGTTAGAGCTTGTGATGGGTTGTGGAGGATGCGGACTTCATCTAAAAGACGATCAGGGGTGTCGCTGCTGCACGCATCGAGACTCACTCCGACGGCAGTTATACACTGAGAAATGTGACAAGAGGGATAGGTGAGGTGGTCAACACACGGGCAGTAATCTCTCCCCCATCATCAGCCAAATAAAGCCTGTACATGTCAGGGGGTTGCAGGTTCCAAGCTGCTATTAGATCGGTGGCTGAACCTCCTTCCCCAAGACATGGATGGTGAGGATAGCGCCTTCCGCCATGTCTTCCGCCATGTCTTCGCTCTGACCACTTCCCCCGGCCCCTGCTTTACGACGACCGGCGGGAAGATTCATCATCGTCTTCCTTTCTTTCTCCCTTCTCCCTTCTTCCTTCTTCCTTCTGCGATGAGTGTCCGAGTCAAACCATCAGCGGTTCTGGGGTAGCTCTCTTGGGCAGGGAGCCGACGAAGCCTCGCATTGTTATCATTACTTTTGAAGACCCGCCTTCGTTTATCCCATCATTAATTACCATTTCTGGCGTGTAACAATCATGTCGGACGCATTGGTATTCGACATCTTGCCTGACCAGGTCATCCTCAAGACGAGCCGTTCCCGGCGCTCGATTGTGGCATCGCTCCGCAGCAAGACTTCACGTCTCTTTGGCCGCAATGGCACCAACCCAGACAATGCAGACACCATTACCCAGCCCATCCAGACGCCGCCCTTGAAGACCAGGCGCGGCTGGTTTAACTCGGTCGGCGTTCGACTTCATCGCCAGGACCGGACCATTCTCGAGTCGTCTAAGAGCGATCAATATCTCCAAGTCGAGTTGGAAGAGGACGCCGGCACTCCTAACCAACCCTCCTCTCCCGAGACGTCACCGTCTCGCTCGCCCATCAGTCGCCGCTTGTTTGGCACCGGCCGCCTCAGACTACACTCTCTTCCCCGCAAGCTCCGCCGTCGGAGCACTGTCCATTTGCGTCGGTCGTCCTCGAGCCTGTCCGATAAGGGCAAGGAAAATATGCAAGCTCTTGCTCCTCCCGCCCTACGTTCTGCCAATGCTGCCGCCACGGGAAGCTGGAGTTCGTTTCGATCTGGCGTTCAGAGAGCTGTTCGAGGTGCGTCCTGCTGCCTACAGTAGAACCCATCAAATTATGACCAATGAACAAGACATTAAAACACAGAAAAACACATTAGACATGGTAGACGGTAGCTTTCGGTTCTCCGACGACCATGCGGCGCGTAGTGAGCACACTCCCGAAGAAACCTGACCTCAAATCTGTTCAGGCCTGCCTGCCCACTAACACTCCTCAGACGCACATGCCCGTACCCCCTCTAGAATGCCCCTTCGAACCCTCTGGACCATCATGTCAGCCGATTCGTCCGAGTAAGCAAGCCTTTAATCCTTCCTCCATCCTCCCCAAAACTAACATTCTCGCCAACTTTAGGGACAACGACAGAAGCGACCACCCAAGAACAAGAACAGCCTCCCCAGCACCAGAACCGCGCAAAGCCTACTGCCTGTCGGACTGGTCCCCAGACTGGTCGCCCACCTCGCCAAACTACGTGCTCGTCTCTCCCTCCACCGACAGCAACAACACCCACAACGACAACAACAACAGCGTTGCAGAAGCAGCAGCAGAAACAGAAACACCCACAACACCAGCAAACAATTACAGTGCCAATGATACCAGATACACCAACTCACCGACCCCCCTCACGCGACCAACTTGTTCCGCCCCCCTCTGCTCGCCAACACCCACCACAAACGGCACGTATCACATCCCCAGCCCCATCAGCGACACAGCAAGCCAGAAAAGCCACGGCCGGGTGCTTGTGAGCCCCCTCACCAGCGAGGCACACAATCAGAGTCAGAGCCAAACGGGCGGTGGAATTGAAACTGGAAGTGGAAGAAGGATGTTTCTCCAGAGAGCCCCGTGACCACCCATGGTTTCGAGGACGAGGTGGGAGGGGGGGAGTTGGAGAGTCCTGTCGGGGAGGGGAATGGGGATGGGGTGCTGAAGGAGGTGGGGAATGTGGTTGTTGGGAAAGGAGGGTATGAAGGGGTTGGTGGGTGGGAGATGGAGATGGAGAAGGAGATGGATGGCGGTGGGGTTGGGATGGTGAGGGAGGGGGTGAGGCCGCGCGTGGTGTTGCATTCGACTGTGGTGGTTTGAGGAACGGGGTGGGTTGTGGTTTGTGAGGTGGAGGTGGGCTTGAGGCTATATAGCGTTATCCAGTATCGGTAGCTGGACTGGGGTGGAAGTGGTTTAGGGGTTGTCTTGATAGAAGTAGTGTTAGCAATTATCCAAGTCGCTGGCTGGTAGGGTTCAGGCGCACCGGATATCGAAATGTTGCGCAGTAAACACACCTCCCAGGGTCCAAAGCTACACGGAGGTATTAGCGTCACTCTCATCTCTCTGCGTGGGGAATTGTCTTGTTACAGGGAGTGGACACGCGTTTTCCCCCATGCCGCGTGCCTCCCGCATCTATGGTACATATACATAAGGTACATATAAGGTAGGTGATAGCTGTACAGGGTATGAGTCTAGAGTAAGTGGACATTCAAAAACAAAAATTCTTCCCATATATTTTTCACCGTCCTTGGCGCGAGAACCAGCGCCCCAAGTGGTCTCCCCCCTGCCCCGCCTCAATCTCCCTCCTCAACTCCTCATCCTCCTCCTCCAGCCCATCCTTCTTCTTATTACCGCGGTGCTGGGAAAACTCGGCCGGCGCGCCATCGGGGTAGAGCTTCAAGATCCAGCGCTCGACCTGCCTCTGCAGGACGGCGCGCCTCGTGCGCAGGAGTTTGACGGTGGCGCGGTCCGTGACCAGCTCGTCGGTGACGACGCGGTCCAGGGCCGCGATCATGCGCCTCCCCGTCGCCATGATCTCCTGCATGTCGCCGCGCTTCTTGTCTAGCTCCTCCTTGGGCGATCGTGCTGCCGCGCTGCCGACCGGGTATGACAGCGACCCGGACAGGATGCGGAAGGGCTCCCACATGCGCTCGAGCGCGTCGGTGAGTTGCTGGCCGTGGGCTTTCTTGCTCGCTTCGAGGTCGGTGGGGGTGGTGTCGAGCGTGATGTTGGGCTTTTCGTAGAGGTGCCGCGTGTTGGCGCGCGCGACCTGCAGGAAGAGGCGCATCGACAGCGCGTCGGGGTAGCGCTGCGTGGCGATCATGACGTCGAAGATACGGCAGGCGTTGCGGAAGGCCGCCGGGTTGAGGTTGTCGCCGACGCAGGCCGACATGCCCCGGCGGAAGGTGACCGCCGCAAGGAGCGGCTTGGGCATCTCCTCGATGAGGGCGGCCGTCTGGGCGCTTGCGTGGCCGGCCATGAGCGCGTGGAGGTAGCGGTAGTAGTTTTCGGGGTCCGGGGTGATGTTGAGGTTGTTGGTCATGTAGGACCAGTACTTGGGGACGCTGGCCGTCTTGCGCAGGTTGATCAGGGCGGTGAGGACGAGCGAGATGGTCTTGGGGCCCGGCTTGGGGTAGAGGGGAGTCGTGCTTGTTCTCGATTGGGCCAGCAGCTTCCGATCTTTCGGTGACATTTTGGTCAAGTCGGGCATTTTCTGTTCCGGTGCTGGCACCGGAGCGAGGGCGGCGCTGTCGGTGTCGGTGTCATCACGACTTCGGCCGGCATTGGCCACGACCGGGAGCTTCACGTTGGGCTTGTCGAGCCTCGGGATTTTCATGGTTTGTTCGAGCAGCTCCAGGACGCTCTCGTTATCCTTGGCGTCGCCCCTGCAAAGGATGCGGCCCATGGCGCTCACGAGATGCTCATCCATGATCATTTTGGCACCCCTCCAATTCGCGACCGCGTCCGCCCAGATGCTGCTCGCCGTCTTGATGTTGTTCTGGATCTCGCGCTTGACGTCGCTATCGACCAGACCAAGATTGGCCTTGCCCGCGATTTTCGCATCGTGCTGGAGGGCGGTCAGAACAATGGTGTAGGTGTGGGCGTCGGGAGCGCGCATGTTCCCATTCGCCGTCGACAGGATGGTGAAAAGGTTCCCGAGGTCGCCAGCACGGGCGCAAACGGCGAGCACAGCGTTCATGTGGATCGTATTGGGCTTCAGAGGGCCGTGCTTGATCATGAAGTTGTAGATCCTGGTGGCCTCGGAGACTGCTAGCTTGGGGTGTTGCGATTGGGCACAGCCGCGGAAGATGATGGTGTAGGTCTTCGCGTTGGGTAACTGTGCGCGCTTCTTCATCTGCATGAGGAGGTCAGTAGCTGGTCCCGGCAGACGCAGTGAAGGGCCAGAGTGCGCACCTCATTGTAGAGCTTTATGGCAGCATTCAGACGCTGGTTCCTCATCTGGTAGTCGATCAGATGGTTCCAGCTGACTTCGACCTTCTTGTTGCGACTCGCCAAACGCGTCAACATGAGCGCCTCATCAAAGCTGTCCTTGTCGAGGGACATGTTGACCTGCTGGGCGATGTGGAAGGGGTCCGGGAAGAGGTTGAGGCGTTTCCGAACGGCCGAATCCAGCTTCCTTTCGTAGTTTTTTTCCGCAAGCTCGCCAGCGTTCGCATGGAGGTTCTCGTACGCCAAGTCCTCATTATCCCCCCCGCCCTGCTTCTTGCCGGACGCCTTCTTCCCTCTCGAGGAAGATGGCTGCTCCTTGGGGTCGGTTGGGTCTGCGAGGGCATTATTGAGGTCTGTTTGGTCTGCGAGAGCATTCTTGAGGTCGGCCTTGATCCCGTTCCCCCGGTATGGACGCCCGTTGGATACTGCAGCCGTGCTTGTCCGCAAAGACGAAAACAGACGAGGGCCTGCTGGGCTCACGACGGCCCCCGTGAGGGATCGGAGGCAGCCACGACAGACGTACATGATGGCGTGTAGTCTGCGGGTGGGGGTAGGGCGAAGAGGGATGATGCCCTTGGAGGGCGACGTCGTCGACGGGGAGGACACAGTGCAGTACGCAGAATTCGACTGTTCGGTGCGGTCGATTGGTGATTGATGACTGTCGCGCACTGCTTATATTCAACAGCAGTTTGTCCTTTTCTTGGAAAAGAAACGGGAGGGCGGGCTGGGTTTCCGAAGTTTTTGGTTGGTTGTCCCGCTCTGGATGTTGAACGGAGACTCGCTTTTTGCGCTGGGCTCTCTCTGTCCATGATCCTTGGCGCCCTGGCTTTTTTCTGCGAATTGCCTGCCGGGACAGCCAGACTAGCAGGGGTGGGGCAACCCCATCACAAGCCAGACACGCAATTAACGTTGGCGACAGGGGTACGCGTCCAAGTCGCGACTAAATTGGCGAATTGGACCCGCGTTCTGCGCGCCCACACGCAGACAAGAGACACACACAAACCATCCACACACAACCAACCCCACAACCCTTTTCTTGACTGCTGAGGTTGCCCCGACATTCTCGAGACAACCGACCATTCTCAACGGTCATGCGCTTGCTATGATTGACCTGAACAACCGATAATATACTCTCGATCTCACGTATTTCCACATATTTCCGAACACAGAAGAGAACGGAAAAGACGAGCCGCAAAGATGGCCCGGGCGACCAAGCGGGACAGGTTCGCCGAGCTGCGCGCCCTGCGGCAGTCCGGCAAGAAGAAGTTCGACACGTACGAGGTCGAGGACGCCGACGACCTCTACGAAGAAGTCGACGAGAACCAGTACAAGAAGATCGTGCGAGACCGACTCAACCAAGACGACTTTGTCGTCGACGACAACGGCGAGGGGTATGCCGACGATGGTCGCGAGGACTGGGACCGCGTGCAGGCGTACGGCTCCGAGAGCGACGAGGATGCCCTGCCCGTGCGAGCAAAGGACCGCAAGTGTACGAGACCCCTCCCCGAGTACCGCCTCCGCGGGGCATCTGTAGCCCAGTCTTGCTGACTTGCTCGCCTCCCGTTCAGCCAAGAAGCAACGCGACGAAGAGCAGGCAAAACGAGATGCAAATGATCGCGACATCTCCGAGTACTTCACAAAGGGCGCCGTCAAGACCCAACCCAAGCCCAAGGTTAGCTCGACCCTTGTTCCCGGACGAGTCCCTGAGTCTTTGTGATTGACAACGTCCCCTCCGCAGGTCATCAAGACGGAAGATGACGACAGGTTCCTGGCCGACCTCCTCGGCGAGGTCGATGCAAATGTCCCGCTGCCCACATCGAGGGTGCCCAAGAAGAGAGACAGATCAGCGGAGAGGAGGAGAGCTCGACCACTTTCTCCAGCACGCCAAGTTCGACAGCCAGCCACCAAGCGAACAAAGATGCTCGACGGCAGTGCATCCTCTCCAATGGCCAGCGACATCCCCATGGCGGAGGACGACTTTGACGACTTTGACGACTTTGTCCCGCCCGTGGAGAACGAACCTGCGGCGCCTCCCGACGTGCCCATGAGCGACCCGGCACCCTCGTCTCCTGCAGCAAAGGTTGCCGAGCGGAGGACGCAACCCAAGGTCGAGGTTGACGAAGACGAGGACGATGACATGATGGAGGTTGCTCACACCGGTGCGATTTCCGCTGCAAGCGTCAACTTGTCCGCCTCTCGGCAGATCAAGAAGGTTGTCAAGGCCGAGCCCCTCCCCGTTCCAGCGAGCTCGTCGCCTGTCAAGGGCCCAGAAGTTGCCGTGGACTCAGCATCGTGGAATGGCATCCACGAGAAGCTCAATGTTCTCAACAGCTCTCAGCCAGAGGGCAGAACCATGGGCAAGATCGACTACAAGGACGCCATCGAGGAGGACGGCAGTCTAAACATGTTCTGGACTGACTACACCGAGGTGAATGGCAGTCTGTGTCTCTTTGGCAAGGTTCTCAACAAGAAGACCGGCCACCATGTCAGCTGCCTCGTCAAGGTTGACAACATCCTTCGGAAGCTGTACTTCTTGCCCCGCAAGCACCGCATGCAACGCGGCGTCGAAACGACGGAGCAGGTCGACATGATGGACGTGTACAACGAGGTCGACAGCATCATGACAAAGATCAACGCGGGCATGTACAAAATCAAAGCCTGCGACCGGAAGTACGCGTTTGAGCTGCCCGAGATCCCAACCGAGGCCCGATACATGAAGCTGTTCTACCCCTATACACGCCCCGCCCTCGAATTTGGCACCAAGGGCGAGACCTTCTCGCACGTTTTCGGCACCAACACTTCCCTGTTCGAACAGTTTGTGCTCTGGAAGAAGATCATGGGTCCGTGTTGGCTGAAGATTGAAGACGCCGACTTTGGCGCCCTGAAAAACGCCTCACACTGCCGGCTCGAAGTCCTGGTCGAGCATCCCAACATGGTCACGACGGTGGAGACGAAGCCAGCGCCCGAGGCGCCTCCGCTCACCCTCATGAGCATTGCCATGCGCACCATGCTGAACGCCAGGGACAACAAGCAGGAGATTCTTGCAATCAGCGCAAGGATCTACGAGGATGTCTCGCTCAGCGACACAACCCCCGCTGATAAGCTGCCCTGCCGGACCTTTACCCTCATCCGCCCCCAGGGCGCTGCGTTCCCCCTCGGCTTTGAGAAGATGGCCAAGGAGAGGAGAAAGGGTCTCATCAAGCTGATGAAGCAGGAGTCGGATATGCTGTCGTTTTTTCTCGCACAGGTTGATCTCGTCGACCCGGACGTCATCCTCGGGCATCAGCTCGAGGGTGTCGATTACAGCATTCTGCTGAACCGCCTTCACCAAAAGAGAACACACCAGTGGTCGCGGCTTGGAAGATTGAGGCGGTCGGCATGGCCGTCCTCCATCGGCAAGGTCGGCGGCAACGTCTTTGCCGAACGCCAGATCATGGCCGGGCGGCTTCTGTGCGACCTTGCCAATGATGCTGGAAAATCCGTCATGTTCAAGTGCCAGTCGTGGAGTCTGACCGAGATGTGCAGCCTCTATCTCGCAGGTGACAACCACCGGCGAGATGTCGATAACGAGGTGGCTCTCAAGACCTGGGCCGCCACTAAGGAGGGCTTGATGGACTACGTGTCGCACGCCGAAACTGACACCTACTTCATTTCCGCGCTGGCCCTCAGGACGCAGATCCTGCCTCTTACCAAGGTCCTCACCAACCTCGCCGGCAACTCCTGGGCAAGGACTCTGACAGGTACCCGTGCCGAGCGCAACGAGTTCATTTTGCTTCACGAGTTCCACGACAAAAAATATATCTGCCCGGACAAGCAGCCTTTCAAGGGCCGAGGACGCGCCGACGAGGAGAATGGAGAAGAGGACGGCGGTGAGACCAAGAAGAAGGACAAGTACAAGGGAGGTCTCGTTTTCGAGCCTGAGAAGGGGCTCTATGACAAGTTCGTCCTCGTCATGGACTTCAACTCGCTTTACCCCTCCATCATCCAAGAGTACAACATCTGCTTCACCACTGTTGATCGCTCGTTTGTGGTGAGTTACCTCCCCCCTCATTCTTGATGTCAGCACTCATCCACTAACAACAATTAGTCGGAGGACGAAGATGCGGTGCCCAAGGTTCCAGAGAACCAAGAGCCTGCCGTTCTCCCGCGCCTTATTTCTGGCTTGGTCGCCCGCCGCCGGCAAGTCAAGAACCTGATGAAGGACAAGACAGCTACTCCGGAGCAGCTCGCGACCTACGACATCCGGCAGCTCGCCCTGAAGCTGACGGCCAACTCCATGTATGGTTGTCTGGGGTACACCAAGTCTCGCTTCTATGCCAGACCCCTCGCTATGCTCACCACCTCCAAAGGCCGTGAGATTCTGCGCAGTACCAAGGACCTGGCCGAGAGCATGTCGCTGCAGGTCATCTACGGTGACACCGACTCCGTCATGATCAATGCGAACGTGGACAACGTAGCCGACGCGTTTAAGGTCGGCCACGAGTTCAAGGCCCAGGTCAACAAGCAGTACAGGCGGCTCGAGATCGACATTGACAACGTCTTCCGTCGCATCCTTCTCCAGGCCAAGAAGAAGTACGCCGCCATCAACTTGGTCGAAGTCAACGGCAAGTTCGTCGAGAAGATGGAAATCAAGGGTCTCGACATGAAGCGCCGCGAGTACTGCCCGCTCTCCAGGGACATCTCAAAACGGATCCTGGACGAGATCCTCTCTGGCAATGAGACCGAACAGTCGGTCCAGCGCATCCACGAGTACCTGCGCGAGATTTCCGGCAAGATGCGCGAGCAAGCCATCCCCGCGGCAAAGTACATCATCCTCACCCAGCTCGGCAAAGCGCCCAAGGAGTACCCCAACGCCGACAGCATGCCCCAGGTCCAAGTCGCCCTCCGCGAGCTAGCCCGCGGCAAGACCATGCGCAAGGGCGACGTCGTCTCGTACATCATCACAGGCGACAGCAAGACCACCTCGGAACCCGCCGCCAAGCGCGCCTACACACCCCAGGACGTGCTCAAGGCCGACTCAGGCCTGTCGCCCGACATCGATTGGTACATCGGCAAGCAGATCTTCCCGCCCGTCGAGCGCCTCTGCGCAAACATAATCGGCACCTCAACAGCCCAGCTAGCCGAGAACCTAGGTCTCGACGCACGACGATACGCCAACTCATCCTCCACCCACACCTCCTCCTCCAACCCCAACAGCGACCGCGACATCACCCCCCTCGAATCCCAAATCCCCGACGCCATCCGCTTCCAAGCCTGCACCCGCCTGCAACTCCGCTGCCGCGCATGCAAAACCTCTGCCCCCTTCGAAGGCCTCCTCCTCTCCACGGACCGCATCACCCCCGCGGGCGTGGCCTGCCCCGCCTGCAGCGCCATCATCCCCAACCTCTCCATCGTCGCGCAGGTCGAGACGGCCGTGCGCGCCCAGACGGCGCGCTACTACGAGGGCTGGCTGGTGTGCGACGACTCGAGCTGCGGCAACCGCACGCGCCAGATGAGCGTCTATGGTAGTCGGTGCTTGGGGCCCAAGGGCTTGGCGAGGGACTGCATGGGCCGGATGAGGTATGAGATGGGCGAGCGGGATATTTATAACCAGTTGGTGTATTTTGCGGGGTTGTGGGATGTTGAGAAGGCTAAGGCTCTGGCTGAGGCTGCGGCTGCGGCTGGGGAGGGTGGGGAGCAGGCGGAGAAGAGGGACAAGGTGCTTGCGCTGGCGGTGCATAATCGGGTGAGGTTTGACACGGTCAAGGGGGTGGTGGATAGGTACTTGGAGAAGTGTGGCCGGCAGTGGGTGGCCATGGATACGCTGTTTTCTAAGCTTGGGTTTGTGGCTGTTTAGGGTATGATGGGCTGGATGGTGGTTGTCTGGATATGGCATTCTGTTTTGTGTTTTTGTTTACTTCCCCCGGTTTGCTGGGTGGTATAGGCGATGGGCGTTTGGGGATGATTTTACGTGTTAATGCACCTGTATTTGAAAGCGATAGAAGTCAATGCTGAGCATACTCTGACCTTCCGTCGTCTGCCTTATTTCAGCGAGTGTGATCCTCGAGAACCTGTCCGGATCACAACCACACCCTCGACAGCTCAACGTCTACCATCACTTACGACAAGCATTCTCACACAGCAGAACTCATAAAAGAACAATCTGAATAGGACCCCCTTTAAAACAGCCTGACTACCAACACCAAGAACAACAAAACAACGCAAAGTAACCAATTATTCTGTAGTTGCCGCACACAACGAACAGCCCGAGCTAAGAAGCCCTTATGTGCCTCCCAACAATGCACGCCATCCCGTCGGTAGCCCATTCATTCCCACCCATCCCTTCCCATCCTGTTTCCTCCACAAGGCCAACCCACCGAGCCACCCAAACCCCGAGATGAGATGGTCAGCAAACGACTGTTTGTTGCCCACCGGATCAAGAAAGGAAAGCAAGAAAAGGAAAAGGAAAAAGAGAAGCCGAAAAGAAAAGAGAGAACACGGAACGAAAGTCTAAGCAACACCCACAGCAAAGCAAGGGACCCCAATTCGCAGAGAGACAGACTCATTTCCCCAAATCCGAAAGAAAAAGAAAGATACACGATGGATTACAGAGATATACCGCCGCAGCTGGCCAAGGTAGGCACCAAGCACCTAAGCATCGACTACCATCAAACTCACTCCCAGCCCCCTCCCCATCTCCTTTCGCCTATCCGCAGAGCCTGTGAACCATCCTCCCATTAACACCAGACATAAGACAGGATGTTGCGTTGTACACAGCAAGAGACACACAACACAGGCAAAAGACGAGACAAAGAGAAAGAGAACGAGGAGAAACCCCCATCCCAACAGACACACACACACACGCACACGCATAACCCGAGAAGACAAAACACCAAAGACTGAAATAAGACGTTCAGATCCATTAATAAAGAGATAAGACAGGTAGGTAGGTAGGTATCCTCCTCCATCCCCTCCCCCCTCCCCCGTCTCCCCTCCCCCTAGGTCCATGCCAGTCTCAGTCTCATCAGTTACATACCCAGCAGCCACCAAACCAGCCAGCCAGCAATTTGCAGCAGCAGCAGCAGCAGCGGCGGCGGCAGGGCAGATTAGCAAACGTCGCGCATTAACTTTTTAAAAAAGCGTTACAAAACAAACCCACACACAAACAAAGCGGAACCTTGCAGAAGCGAAAAGGAAAAAAGATCGAATTTGATCTGATCACCACCACCACCTCGGTCCCAAAACCCCCCGCGGGGAGAAAGGAAAAGAACAAAGGTCAAGCAAATTATCTCCCCTCCTTGGCCGTCTCTCTGGATGGGTAACGTCTATCGAGATAAAGGGAGGTATCATGAGGGGCGGCCCAACAACTTTTTAGGAGATGTGAAAAGAGAGAGAGAAATAATAAAAAAAAAAAAAAGAACCGCAATTTTGGTGAAAAGCACCCCGCTGCAAATGCAAGTGACAAACCCCGCCCGGTCTATGCATGAGGTCATGAATGCAAGACTCTGTGTATACTGATGGAAAGAACCCCGCTCTTTTAATCCTCCTTCTTGTCGGTGCCCGCTGCCACCGTGTCGAGAGTCGCCTTGGACAGGGCTGGTGACGCGTGGGTCGAGGGAGGAGAGCCCGGGTGGTCTCCGGTATCAGCAAGAAGTCTATCGGGATGGTCAGCAACTAACTATACGAGAACTTGGGGGTGATAGAGAGAGCGTGCGTACCCAAATGCATTTGTGTGGGCGACCGAGTCGCGGTCACGAGTGGGCGGTGTCCCGGTGCGTGAGGACGCACCAGAGTCCTCACCAGCACGGCCAAAAGCGCCACCGGGGCCACCCATGCGCCGGCCGCTGTTGCTCCGAGAGTTGAACATGGACGTGGGGCCGAACGAGGGGTTCTGGCTCGAGGTACGGCTCGACGATCCCTTGAGACGTCTCAGATCCTCAAGGCCGACCTGGTTGGAAGTGGCATTGTTGTACGAGAAGTTCCTCGACTCGCCACGGCCGCCCATCGGGCGCCCGCCAGGAGCACCACGCTGGTTGTTGCGAGCACTCTCGAGAGCCTTCTGCGCAGCAGCTGCCTCAGCCTGGTTATAACGCGTTAGTCTCAGTGCGGTTTGTGATGTAAAAAGTGTTAGACATACCTCGGCGCGAACTTCATCCAGGGTCTTGGGGCCCTTGTTCGCCTCCTTGGAAACCCAGCCGGACTTGCGCAGGTCGATGATATCCATGAGCATAAACATGAGACGGCTAGGCAAGCCGTCCAGGTGAACGATGGTGTCGATACGCTGGAAATAGGCCTCCATGAAAGCACGGCCCTTGTCCGTGCTGTCCAAGTTGCCGCCGATGGTCTTCAGCAGCTTAGTGAGAGACTCGATCTCAGCCTCATCGGGGATGCCGTTGAACTCGAGCAGCTTCCGAACGCACTCGTGCATGATGCGTTCCGTGAGCATGTTGAGCTTGTAGAGCTCACCAATGAACTGAACGAGACCCAAGCCGCGACGCTTGGCCGCAGCGGCGATGTAGTACTCATCCGACAGCAGAGCTGCCTCGCCCGCCTTCTTGTCCTCGCCCTCCTTGGGTTGCGGGAGGTCGACCTTCCAGCCACGCTCGAATTCTTCCTGGCACCTGTTAAGGAGGTACTTGCGGAACAGAGCACCGCCGCTGACGACATTGCCTGCCTTGTCGTGGATGCTCTCATCGCGGATATCCGGGCTCATCGTCTCGAGCATACGCTTGGCGAACTTGGCATACATGGATGCCCAGTGAGCCTCATCAGTGGCCTTCTCGAAGGTGAGCTGGATGACCTGGCGCAGGGTGCGGCCGTCCTGCTCATTCTTGGATTGGCCGGCAATGGTGAGGATCTGTTCCGAGATCCTCTCGAAGTTCTCCGGGGTCATCTTGTTCAGAGCCGCCTTGACCTTGCGCTGCACCATCGCAGGGTCGAGATGGCCACCTTGGCCAGCAACGGCAGTCGGCGCCAGTCCGGACTTGTTGCCGACACTAGACGGCTTCCAGCCCGTGGCGGAGACGGTGATGGGCTTGAGCTCCATGCCTTGGGTGAGGGGCATGGTCTTAGCAGCTTGCGCCTCAGCCTTGGCATTGCCGAAGTCCTTCCTGCTGCCACCGCGCCTGCTGCCGGTCCTGGGAGAGGGCAGACCGCCGGGGCCAGACGAAGGAGTGCGGCTCATCTGGCCAGGGAAAGCACCTGCGCGGTTGAATGAGCCGGCCGCGCCCATCCCGGTCCTCGGCATGTTGCCTTGGGACATGGCGAAGCGCTCCGCCGAAGTGGTTCCGGGAGGCAGTGGCTTCGCGCCAAACTGGCCAAAGGCGCCCCCGGGAGGGAAGGCAGCTGACGCGACACCGCGCGAGGATGTTCTACCGGAGCCGGCGCCGGGGGTGCGCGCCGAAGCAGATCGCGAACCATCGGAGTCCCCAATGAGAGACTTGACTTGCTGGTGGAATTCCAGCGAGGGTTGCTCCGTGAAGACATGCTGGAACTGGAGAAGGAATTGAGCGTCGTACTTGAAGATCTTGCCCTTCTTCTGAACTGCGGCATTCAGGGCGGGGTTAGGCGAAGAGATACCCTGAGGGTAGATGTTGAACTCCACACCCGGCAGGAAACGGGCGGAGCGGAGCGACTGCAGTGCGGCGCTCGGCTGAGGGGCTTCCACCGGCGTCGTCTTGAGAGGGGCCAAGTTCAGAGCAGCAGGCTTGCTCTTAGCCTTGTCGGCGGCTCCAGCCTTGGCGCTCGCGCTGGCATCAGCGGCCGCGCTGGGCTTCTCGGCCAGCTCCTTCTTGTCCTTGGCCAGAAGCTCAGCCAGGGACTCGGACTGGACACCCTTGGCTTCATCTTCCTTGCGGCGACGCTCGCGCTCCTCCTCGAGCCTCTCCATCTCTGCCTCTTGCTCCCTGAGCTTCTTGTCGTTATCGGCGGCGGAGGTAAGCTTGGCGGCCTCGGCACGCTTCTTCTCCTCCTCCTTCTCAGCCTTCTTTCTGGCGGAGATCTCCTCCTGCTCCTTCTCACGGCGAGCATCCTCCTCCTCCATCTCGCGAATCATGCGCTCGATGTCCTCGTCCGTCATCTCGTCGGGAGCGGCAGACTTCTTCTCCTCCTTCGGTTGCTCCTTGGCGGCGGCCGCAGCAGCAGCAGCAGCAGCCTCGGCCTCGGCCTTTGCCTTCGCTTCAGCTTCGGCCTGTTCCTTGGCCTTGGCTTCCTCTGCCGCCTTCTTCTCGGCTTCGAGGCGTGCCTCCTCCTTGGCCTTCTCCTCGGCAGCGGCCTTCTCAGCGGCAGCCTTCTCGGCAGCGGCCTTCTCGGCAGCAGCCTTTTCGGCGGCGGCCTTTTCGGCGGCGGCCTTCTCAGCGGCAGCCTTCTCGGCAGCGGCCTTCTCCTCCGCGGCCTTCTCGGCGGCAGCCTTCTCTTCGGCAGCCTTAGCGGCGGCGGCGGCGGCCTCCTCCTCTTCCTTGGCCTTCGACTCAGACGGGGCATCGGCCTGCTTCCTGACGAGGTTCATGAACTCATTGCGGACCTGCTCGGCGGTCTTGCCGGTGGTGGTGCTGTCGGTCCGACCGTGGGAAGGCGTGGAGGATTTGGGGGGCGGAGTGGGAGTCGAGACGATCGCCGGAGGGGTCTTGGACTGCTGGATCGGAGCAGCCGGGGAGGCGGGGGCCTTCACAGCGGACAAGTCGACGACTTTACCTTCGGAATCCCTGATAACGATCGCGGCGCTCTTCTTGGGCGGCCGAGTGAACGCAGGGGAGGAGACGATGGCGGGAGCCGCCTGGGCGGGTCGCTGCTGAGGAGTGCCCTGGGCGATGGCGGGGGCTTGGGTTTGGCCGGTGCTCGATGCCGGACGGTCCGAAACCTGCGAAGCGTTACGAGACATTGGTTGCGCGCCTGGCTGTGCGGCACCGTATGCAGCAGGGACAAAGGCCTGATGGGGGGGCGCAAACTGTGCGGGCTGCGGAATGTAGTGGTTCATCTGTTGGGGGGGGTACTGGTAGTTCATGCGGTAGCCATCAATCGGCGGGGGCATGCCGTAGGGACCGCCCATCTGCAACTTGTTCGCGGTTAGCAGCTTTTCAAAGGTACCACTCTCTGGTGACAAGTCAAGGGGCCCCAGGAACTGGGGAGCAAGCATGGGGACCTGACGGCCCGGGTAGAAGTTGTAATGGTACTGATGGCCATCCGAATACTCAGGCGATGGAGTGACGCCGTCGACATTCTGATGGCACTCGGCCGCCGAGTCCCAACGCTTGTTTTGGTGCCGCGGCTTGTGGATGACAAGCTCCATGCTTGGCTGGTTATGGAAGGCGTTGGGACCTCGCAAGTTCTGTCCTTTCTCCGAGTCCCGACGCGCTGCCTTGTTCTTCTTCTGTGACTTGAATGTGGGGTGATCGTTGGTAATGGAAAGGGACTTTACTTGATGAGGATAGGGAGGAATGGCCGGGTTCATGGCGTGGTGATAGAAGGGCTGCGCACCGGCGGCAGCCAGAGCGGCAGGCTGCATCGTGGGGGTGACATGCGGCATCGCCGGAGTCGTCGCCGGGCTGGCACGGTGAGGCTGCGGCGAGTTGGGGAACTGCTGCATGCCACCGCGTCCCTGGTGGTAGGGGGGCATGCCTCCTCGGCCAGCGTTGGGGCCCGAGAAGTTCCGGTTGGGCGGATATCCGGTGTGGGAGTTGGCGTACTGCGGGTTGAAGCCGCCGCGACCGCGCCCCTGGCCCTGATAGCCGCCGCGCCCGTGTGCAGGACCGCCGTGGCCGACGCCCTCGCCGTGGGTAGAAGCCTGCGAATCACGTCTGGCGTGGGGGCTCTGGCCCATGGCGACCGGGTTGTGCTGCTTCATATGACGCTGGAGTAAAAGGTGATTAGTCAGGAGATATGGCTTTGGGGAGGCAGATTAGGGAAGTGGAGGGGGAAGTTGTCTACGAGGTGGCGAGGGGATGAAAACTTACGTCGTTATCGCCAGGGAAGCTGCCAAAGGTCAGGGGAGCCTGAGGGATGGCCGGAGCGCGCTGGCCGCCACCGCTCTGCTGGGGCATCTGCGGGATAGGAGACGGCGAGTGGGCAGGAGACTGGATCCTGGGGTTGCCGCTGCCGGGGATGGGGATGGGTGCGGCGCCGCCCATCTGCGGGGTGCTGTGTGCGATAGCTGGCGACTCATTGAAGCCGAACTGGATGTTCTTGTGCGCACCGACAGGACCGCCGTTTGCGATGTGGCCAGCGGGGGCATTGGCGCTGATGGTAACCGAGCTCTTGCGGGCGTGGTCGGGGCCGCCGTTGACAATGGCGCTGCCACGCGCAACGGGCGGGGCGGCAACGGGAACAGCGGGCGTGATGTTGGGCCTGCCGTTCAAGGGCGTAGCAGTCGAAGACTTGCCATTTTGGGCGGAAGATCCAACCACAACGGGCGGCTGAGAGCCCGTCGCGATCAGCGGGGTGGTTGTCGGCTTCTTGTTCGCACCGGCGGCGGAAGCATACGACGGGGCGGCTGCGGGAGCTGCGGGGGTGGGCGCCGGGTTTTGATTCGGTTGACTTGCAGTGGAAGTCATAGAGGGAGCTGGTTGACCCGAAAGCCTTGTCGTATTTTTTAGGGTTTTGTGGGTGCGTGGAGGTTGATGGGAGAGGGGGCGGAAGCGAAAATATCGGGTCGGTCCAGCTGACGGCGAATCTCAGATCCGGCGTGTCGCGAAGACAGAAATAAAAGGATTGTCTATCGTTCCTCACGATCCAGTAAAGTGCTGGTCGGTCAGGGTCGCAACGCAGGCACGAGCGGTTCGTGTGGTTGGGCGACAAAAAACTCCGCGGTGAAAGAGCGTGGTGGTTTGTCGCGAGGAAACCAAATTATGGCGACCGAGAGCGACTGTCGGGAAATAATCTCGCGCGGGTCCAACGTCTTCGCAATCAAGAGCAGAAGAGTGGAGAGGTGTATTCTCTGTTCTCTGGATGGGATATCCGTGAGAAGGAGAAATACCGGCGGTATTATGTGTGAAAACAAGGGAATCAGTCGATAAAAGACGATTCCTCCTTGGACTTTTTCACAAGGTGGGTGTGGAAAGGGTGGGTGGGAAAGGAAAGCAGAGCCCAGAAAATTTTTGGGGGAGCTGCTTTCTGAGGGCGAGAGGAGGGAAGGGGTGTGGGCAGCGCCGCTTGGGTTTTGGCACACCAAAAAGTCGGTCCGCGCTATGGCCACAAAAAACGTCCCAAGTACCAACCACACACCACGGGCTTTCCGCAGTCCAGCATTTCCCGCGCTCACCGGGACTCGAGAGCAAATTTGAACCCCGTGATATCCAGGTTGACTCTACATGTGCATTTTTATCGTTTCCCAAGGCACAGAAGATATCCGCGCATGATGGGTGGCAATGATGCAGGTAAAGTGAGGAAGGTAACAATGGAACGATGCGAGACAAAACCTCATGGTACAAGGGTAAGGTACATAAGGCACATGTACCGGCCACACCCAGGACCAAGCACACGGCCACGCTCAGTTAGTACAACGATTAACAGCCCAGGAATCAAAAAAAAAGCTCAGCTGCCATGTAGTCAATTAAGATATGCTACACATTGAGGCGCCAAGTAACTTAATTAGAGATTGGAATGTGACTGCAACAAACAAAGGGTGGAGGACGGGAGTCGACAACAGGTAAGGTACCTTACCTTACAGGTACGACAAGGTACCGCCCATGCCACCTCCACGCCACCAAGGCGGATGGCTCCACCTGGACGACTTGGAAGCTCGGACTGCTTCGAATGCCAGACTTGGGACGTCAAGTTGATGGACACATCTGGTTTTCATCGAGAAATGCCTTGAGAAATCGGCAGGGCACGGCAGTCTTGTCAGCCTGGTGAGGAGTCTGATTGTTTTGATCACAAAGAGCCCGGTACGGTACGGAATCACGTTACACGTAGGGCAGTTGGGGCTGGTTCTCATGCACAGGTGTCTTTGGTGGCTTGTCTGGTTCGCTGCCGCACCAGCCTGACCAAATTCTGTCTTCAGATAAAGCACAGCCAAAGGAAGAGGAAGAAAAAAGTCATCCAACAGTCGCCACTACAGGAAGCAAATGTCGCGGGGCACCTGAAACATCCAACGGCAGTTACTGAAAATTCTCCTCGAGAGAGTCCAGAGTCATGCCCAAACGACCACATTGTCACCTTTGCTTGTCTTCTTATTGTTCTGCCATCGGTCGAAGTTCTGGGCCTGGTTTGGATGATGGCGACCCTGCCAACCAGTGGCGCAACAAAGGCGCCGGCCCAGGGATTCCCTTCGAAAAAGACTGTGCGATACACACAGTGTCGTATTTTACTCTGTACTGTACTCTTTGTCAAGGGTTCGGTCTTTTTTGCACCAACACGAGCCGGCACTTGTAAGTTTCTGAAGAACAACCCTCAAAGTAAGCAGAAATGGAGATAGTGTCAACCTTGGAAGATACGGCCCATTTATGAGGAACTTGGATCTGCCATGTCCAGCTATACGACGATGCGACTCGCAAGCCACACAATACTACAGTACAGTACAGTGTGTTCAAGTCGTTCGCGGCCAAGGTCGGTTAAACCTGGAGAACACCCAGGGCTTTCGCGGAGCCTCTGCTCCACTTTTTGATCTGGAGATGGCGTTTTTCGCTGCAGGCCGACATCTGGGCTGCTTTGGCCATCGCAATTCTGGCGGGGAAACCTTCGGGGCAATTTATGGCGTGTGATTCGGAACTTGCCTTGCCACACAGCGCGCCCGACTTCCCATCTCAAGAAGGGCATCGGAAGATGGCGTGGAAATGGCCTGCTCTTTACGGGTAATCTGGGGCTCGCCAACCCCAGGTCGCCTGTTCTGGGTCTCGTTAAAACATTGGTTCAATACATCTCAGGAATCATCATCACACACTCATACACAGGACCCTCATCCATCCTTGGCGTCGAGCAGCCCTGTGCAACAGAAGCCATCGTCTTGATGGATGGAAGGGCTGTCTTTGCATGTACTATTCTACGCCGTCTGTTTATCCGGTCTCTCTGCTCGGTCTATTCTGCACTGTATGGATTCCGTAATGACTCTGTTTTCAGCCTGCGTCATCAATTCACCGAGAGTCGAGCCCGACAGACGATGATGATCAGGCTAAGCCCCATCCAGACAGACATTCCCGTTTCCCATCCGTACCTACCCTGCATCTGGGACCGGGTTGCACTTTGCGCCGAGAATCAAGCCCCCGAAAGGGAAAAAAACCCAACAACAAAAAAGGCAAACCTCAAACTTACCGAGCTCAACTTGCGCCGGCCATCCTCTCTCAGCGAAGCATCCATTCAGCCCATCCCACTCGAGCCGCGCGCAGATGCCCAGGGTTGGGTCAGGCTCAGATCAACTTTCCCCCTTGCCCCCGAACCAGTCGGTCTCACTCCAAAAGATTGGGCTGGGGCCTACCTGACCTAATCAAACATTCCACGCCTCGTTCTCCCGCGACTGATGAACGGGTGCCATCCAATCGTTCAATCGTCACAGAATCAGCTGATACTGCAACGATATGGGACACAAAATTCTTTTTCTCTTTGGGCAACACAAAACCGACCTACACAGCACACTCGCAGGCTCCTGGTAGCGAGATGGCTCAGTTGTTCGCCACCTTCCATTGCCAGCGCACTCTCCCAAACTCCGACGTCCAACAGTGGCAGAGGAAAAGGGACTGGTGTTGGAAATGTCCGTGGACTATGACTCCAGACAGGTGAATCAGATGCAGATGCAGATGCAAGATGCAAGATGCACGCTCGCCTCCTCCCATCCATGGCACTGCCCGCCCGTCTGACTCACTTTTTTTTCTCTACCTCTTGTCCAGTCACTGCAAGGCAGTTTTGTGGTGTTCCGTAGGTACGGAATACAGAGTGATGGTGCTATGTTCAAAACCAATGGAGCGAACCCGACCCTTGAAAAGCGAGAGGGCATGACTGACATCTGCATGACCCACGAAATACCCCAAAACGACCCTGTAATCAGCCGTTTTTATTTTATTTTTTCCCCGGTATTGTGTCTGTCACGAAAAGAACCGTGTGTGAGTGGCCATCAATGCAGGCTCTTCTGCGAGGTGACGACATCGCTGTGCTGCCTGTGTGGCAGGCATGTGACATGGCTGTCGCTCAGCACAACCCTGTCTGCAGATCACCCAGTTAACCACCCGGAGATCCCATGAGGCTCTTACACACTATCAGGACAACCGAACGACAGGATGGGATGAAGCCATTGCTTTTCATGATTCCACAGACAGCACTTTTTGACTTGGCCACCAAGCCAGGACAGAAACCCCCCTCAAGACAGTCCCCCCACAGACAAACGCCGTGTTCCGTCCCATGGATACCCTGCATACACAACACAACTGCAGTTTACAATTCCCAAAACCTACCATACACAAATAATCATCACTCATCCTCTTCCAGCTCAAACCCCTCCCCCCTAACCGGTCCCTCTCCCTCCTCCTCAGCCCCCCCCTCCCCGTCCACCTCCCCTCCCTCACCACCATCTTCACCAACACCACCCCCCTCCCCCTCCTCCTCAATCTCAATCCCACCCACCCCCTCCCCAACCCCAGCAACCGTCACCAACCCCCTCTCCCCCTTCATCAAATCAACCCTCGTCCTCGTCATCTCAAAAACATACTGCCCCAAATGCTCAACCCCCTCCATAACCGTCTCACCGGCCAACGTGTCCCCCTCAACCTCCTCAGCCAGCACCCTCGACGACGGCCACATCTCGCCGATAACGAGCGCCAGCTTGTCCGGCCGGCGCAGCAGGCGCTCAAACGCCTCGCGCAGCTCGTAGCACCCCTCGAAGACGTCGCGCCGGCCGAGCACGTACAGCCCGAGCCGCGCGCGCGAGAGGGCGACTGTTAGACGGCGGATGTCGCGCAGGTAGCCTGGGCGGGTGGTGCGCGTGAGGGAGAGGATGATGTCTGGTTGTTGGTAGGTCGGTTGGTCAGTCTCGGTCGGTTGCAGTAGGGAGGGGAATGATGGAAGTAGAGGGGAAAAAGAGAAGAAAGGTAAGGGGATGGAAGAAGGGCGGGGGGGGGGGGGGGGAGGAGGACGGCGTTCACTTACAGTCGTTTTGCTCGCCCTGGTACTTGTCGACGGTGGTGACGTGGCGGGGCATGCCAAAGATGGGGTTCTTTGCGCACCGGTGGGCCAGGACGTCCTTGATGAGCGCGCGCTGGCCGGCGTAGGTCGCCAGGATGCTGATCTTGGCCGCCGGGTAGCCCAGCAGGCGCATGTATTGGTAGATGGCCACGGCGTACTCGGCCTCGCCGAGGTTCTGGATAAAGTGCGGAGATGGCTCCGTCTCGCCCTTGCCCTTGTAGTCGGGCACGTTGATGAACTGGTAGTCGTACCGGAACCCGGCGTTGGCCGTGATGAACTCAGGGTCCGTCTCCGTGTGAGGGAGGTCGGCCAGCTCGGGATACCGCCAGCTGTAGAGTTTGGAGATGGACGGGCGGGCACGGCCCTGCTGGTCGAGGTTGATGGTCGGGACGCCGAGGCGGACGAGTCGGGAGAAGAGGGACTGTTCCAGGTTTGCGTAGTGACGGAATGCCAGACCCTGGATGACGGGCGAGTTTTGGTAGTGGTCGCCACAGAGTACAACTCTCTGCAGACCCGACCGCCCATTCACCGGTTTCTGCATGGAGAAAGGGATGAAGTTTTCGATCTCGGTGATCTGTGCGGCCTCCTCCATGACCACGTTGTCGTAGTGGAAGCCCAGCGCGGCAATCTCGCCTCGCTTGATCGCGGCGTGTGTCGAGGTCATGGCGATGATCCGCGCTTCGTTGGTGAGGAGATAGTTGGCCTTGTCCTTGTCGCGCCGCAGAATCTCAAAAGGCAATACGTCCGCCAGCTCCGAAAAGATCTTAGCTATGTGCCGGTAGCATCCATTGGCAATTTCCAAAACGGCCTCGCGGTCTGCGTCTGCGGGGAAAAGGGGCTGCGGCGCATCGGCAAAGTACGAATGGAAGGGGAATGCCTGGACAATGTCTTGGGGACCTGCACCATCTCCCTTGGTTGCTTCGTTGAACCTGGCCCACGCCGGCTCAACGTAGACCGAGTTGAAGTAGCCCGCTGTCTCGGCCGAGTTCCCGTGGGCACCCGGCGCGCCCATACTGGCGGCAAGACGGTTCACTTCAAAGAGGAAGCGCTGCCGGTTCTCGAGGAACGACTCGACTCTGCCGTACTTGCTGAAGCTCCCTTCGGTCTCCAGCTCTTCTTCACCGTGGCCTAGGCGGAGGAGGTGACGCTCGTCGATATCCAGCGCCACAATCTTGGCAAATAGCTGATTGAGGGCCTGGTTGCTGTGGGCGATGAGTAATGTCTTCTGCTCCGGGAAGTTGTGGTAGATATTGCTGATGATCTGAGTAGCCACGTCTGTCTTGCCGGTGCCTGGGGGGCCAACGATGACGGTGAGCCCCGGCTGCGTCCCCGAGACGATTGCTTCAATCTGCGTGGGAGTGAAGCGAACCTTGTTCAGCTTGGGCGCGTCAACGGGATAAGGCCCGTTATTAGCAGGCTTGTATGTTGAGACCTTGACCGTCTCGATCTCTGCAATCAGAGCTGGTTCGGCGTCTCGCCTCCTCTTCTTTGACGGCTTGGCGACGACCTCCTCGGCCTGTTTATCGACGGTCTCGAGCACATACGGGGGACCGAAGCTTCCAGAGGCGTCATCACTGGGTTCGATAATCTTACCAGACAGGCTCTCGATAAGATGCTGCCAATCCAGAAAAGTATCTCTGTAGTTGACCTTCTTGACGCGGTTCGGCAGGTGCTTGTATGTGGCACCAGCCGGATCGCCATATCCCAAAAAGACCTCGTGCAGCCAGGAAGCTAGTGGCACGTCAGAAAGGGTGAGATCGCGGATCGACTCTAGCACCGGCCTGAAGTTATTCTCCCGGCTGGCTCTCCGGACGAGGAGGTTAACTCCGTCGTAGACATTCTGCTTCCCCTCCGTGTCAACCTTGAAGGCCTCGGCATCCAAGCGCAGCAGCATTTTCCGCGAGTCGCTCCGACTGTGACCGTCAAAGTAAGCCTTGGCATCCCTGACGGCTCGTCCCTTGTCGTCGAGGACCTGGATGACCTCTGCGGCGCGGACCGAGACTAAGCCGAGCTTCTCAGCCTCGGACAAAGGAGCGCCGCCGTTAAGTGTCTGTTTCGACTTGGATGCATCGACTGCGACCAGGAAGACCACATCATCAGGACGCAGGGATTCCCAATCCCGCCGGACGTGTGGTGATAGCCTCCTCAAGTCAATGGTCACTTCGGCCCGCACTAAGGAGGGCTTGTCATCACCGACAAGCGGCGGTACAGCCTCAAGTATGGTCGGTTTGGCGATGGGCAAAGCCATCTTCGAGAAGCCCGAGAAAGTGGTCACCCCTGCTCGTTTGCTCTCGGGTTTCAACCGGGTCAAGACGTCCTCGATGTCCTGTCGGATGGCGTAGAAGGCCTCGCAGCGGTATAAGACCATGGCCCTCCACAAGAAGTCGCCAACTGACAGGTATTGAAGGTTGAGCTTGGGAAGAGCCAAGGGCCGAGAACCGTCGTAATGGTCGGTCCGTCGAAGTCCGATGTCGAAAAGTGCCTCCTCGATCGGGAGAATACTCAAGTCGCGAGCGGCCTCCTGGAAGGTCTTGCGGCGCTCAAAGGTCCATTGGAGAACCTCCATGAAGAACTTGCGGTCGACCGGGACCTTGGCTGAGTCGGGGTATTTCGTCCGGAGCCCCAAGTAGCCAGCAAGCTGTGCAAGCTCCTCGTCGGTCAGCGGCTGAAGTAGGCCTTCGAGCTCGCTCCGCTTCTGAAGGGTACCATAATTTGAGAGCGCCAGGACTGTCAATTTCTCCTTGAAGTGCTTCAGTGCAGTCCTCTGGAGCTTGGCTAGAGCAGCGCAATGGCGGTCGTACGCCTCGTCCCGGTTGAGCTGAGCCCCGGAATGGTCGTCGACGGTGAAGTGTGTGTAGTGAGAGAAGAGAGCGCACAGTTCCCGCAACAGATCATTCGCCTCATCATTGAAGATGGGAGATAGCGTCAACGCAGGAATGATGTGCAGGTCCTGGAGCAGGGTGTTGACATATCGTCTCGTAGGGAGCTGGCTCTGCAGATCGGTCAAGAACTCGACGAAGCGCTCGCAATAGAGGACATGCTCGGATTTCGGGCTTCCGGTATACAGGAGGGCGAGGAAGTCCAGGACCAAGGTGTACAGCCACGACCTCTCAAAGCGCAGGCGGGCCTTGGTGGTTTCGTCGGCCGCGTCGTACCGCTTCGCTGACGCCCTCCAAGCCTTCTTCAATTGTGGGTTCGAGTCGAGGATCGCGTCGCGCTTCTCTTCGGTCGACATGCTATGCCATATCGAGATGGAGACCAAGGGCGCGCACTCCTTGCGCACGAGGGCACAGTCGAGGCTCTGAAAGGCGTGGATGATGAAGAGCAGAACATGGGTCCGGATGGCCCATGACAGCGAGCCGTCAAGTGTCATGGACAGTGCGCGGCGGAAGAGGTCTGAGAAGTCGGCGGGTCGGTCGGCAAAGATGTCTGCAATCGGTCAGCACCCAACTCGCGGGAACAGAGGGAGGTCAGGTGGGGAGACTTGGACGCACCCCAGGTCCCTAGGCGCTCCCTCCGCTTGGCATTAACCAGCAGAACTATCAGAAGAACATGGTAGTTGGACGAGTCTTCGCCATAGCCGGGCCACAGGTAACTGCATGAGAGAGACGAGGGAGGGAAGAGAGAGTCAGCGACGAGACGACAAGAGGGGACAGCATGGGGAGGGAGCGTGAGGAGACCAACCTCTCGAGCGTCTGCAGTCCCTCCAGCACCAGGAGCGACTTTAGCGGAAAGTTCTCCTTCTCCAGGGCGTCCCATATCTCCCGCTTGAGCACATCGTTCTTGACCTTGACCTTGGCGGAGCGCTTGGTCGTCTTGAGCCAGTGTTGGCGCGCCAGAGTCGCAAACTCGCTCTCGCCCTCCAAATCGTCGACGGTCGGTCGTCCTTGTCCCGACGACGAGGGCTTGGACGTCGTCCGGGAATCGGCGCTGCTCTTGACTCGTTTAGCGGGAGGCATGTCGGGCTCGGTGGTCGCATGCAGCGTTCAGCGTGCGAGAATCCAATGGTGTCCCGGTTGTTGTTGTGTCGCGCTCCCGCATAAACTTGGGGTGTATGATTTATTACAGCGGCAAGTAATAATGTCGAACTGAGCTCCAAGCTTCCGCTGCCCACAGCCTTGCAGCCGCATGAGGTGCCAAGGCGCGCGATGAGACCCACCGGCCACTGCCAATGGTTGAGCGCAAGCAAAGAAATAAAGTGGAACCCCACGTCTGTGGTGGAAACCTGCCCAAAACGGATGGATCTTGTCAAACATTGCCTGGTGCTGGTGGAGCATCAAATGGAGCAAAATGGGAGCAAAACTAGAGCCAAAAAAATACGAAATAAACATACAACACCTGGGATTCGCTGGTCGTCACCGACCCAACTACTGATCAGGCTCTCACGAGTTTGACTAGGGGAGAGCGGACGGGATCCCGTATTTTCTCGCGGATATGGTCGTATGTGAAAGTTGGGGGTAGGTGTTGTGACCTAACTAGGGGCTTCCCTAGATCCGGGAGGAGAAAAATAGAGAAAAAACATTCAACACCAGGGATTCGCTGGTGGTCACCGGCCCAACTACTGATTTGGCTCTCAGAAGCTTATGTTTTGGAGTAGGAGGGTCAAGAAACAGGGGGTGTCGGGGCACCCGAAAATGGCGACCAGAACAGCAAATCGTAGACTTGATGTGTAATATCCCGACGACCGCTCTATGCGTTGGCCAGCAAGCCTTCTTCCACTATCCAACCCGGCTGTCATCCGAGTGGTTTGCCAACCTCATCCCAGCTTACGGAAAAGCACCTCCGACCCGGTATTCGAACTCAGCAGCACGAGCGTGGAGGCAATAGCACAGAATTCTGCCTCGGGACCGGTTTGGAAGGAGATCATCTTGGGTCAGTTGTCCTTGCCACCCCACCCTTCGTTACATTATGTTGTTTCCAGCCAGCTGCCACACGGCTCATGCACTTCCATCCCTCAACGGTCATATTCGTCCCTCAGGGGCAGGATTGCGTCCGTTCCCTTGCTCTCAATCAAGCGGCGGCGGTCCCAGAACACATGCCCCCATGCTTTCACAGGTTCGGGAATGGCGGACCCGTACCTGTTTGAATATCTTCCGCGAAACCCAATGATCCAAGCCAGCGGCGGGCCATCCTCGGTGTCGCCGGAAAATGCAAGCTTCTCCCGGCGCGCCTCGGCGAGGTCGCCTTCGGAAGGGAATAGCAATCGTTTCTGGTTCTGTGACACGTAGTCCAGAACACCCTCATAATTGCCGGCCCTCGTATGGTAGCGCTGCATCGTCCCGACTAGCTTGGGGAGCTTGTGGGTTGCTAGTATCTTGGAGAACAGACGATGACCCCTCAAGGCAGCGCCTTGCGTTAGTGATTCACGGTCAGTTTCTAGTATGCCGGATGCACTGTTAGTTTGGTCTGATGGATCATCACGGGTTGATATTTATAATCTTGGCGGTGTTAGGTAGGTATAGTAGGTAGGCACTCACCATATGCATTGTCGTCCCAGTAACCAGGAGGTGTCCGCGGGCGGTCACTTTTATCTGGCCTTGTGCTTACAAGATAGGGCTCGACTATATCAAAAACCATATTGTACTTGTCCTGGATCAGCCTATAGATACAGTCGATCTCCTCCACCTCCCAGGGGTGAAAGGGGCCAAAGAAGAAGACCAGGATCTCGACAAGGGCGAGATCGACGAACGGGCGGAAACGACCTGGCTCGGGCCCCTGGCCGAAGAGATTGCAAAACAGCTGGAAGCGGTATAGGGCCCGTATAAGTCGCGTCTGCTCGGTATTGGACAGGCTGGCCACCTCGAGAGACGGATCGAGATGCTGCAGAAAGAGCGTCGCGCACTTCAGCACCAGGGGCCGAGCAACAGACTGGTGGAAGGCGGCCATCTCGACCAGGTCGGTTAGGGTGCAGTCCTGGAGGATCAGTTCGGGCGGTGACCAACGCTGCGAGACGTAGCTCTCGATGAACTCTCGAATTGTATCCCCTGGGAGCGGCCGAGGTGACCGATCATAAATCGTCATAGAACTTTGGACTGCATAGGCTTCGGCTGCAAGGCTCCCGAGGGTGCGGAGAAGTACCTGGCCAAGAAGGTGCTGACGATCTAGATGGTATTGGTGCCAGAAGGCGGGCGACGCAAGGACGAGCGCCCTCAGGTCCTGCAGGTCGGAGAAATGGGAGAGGATCTGGAGTCTGAGTTCGGCAGGCAGCGCCTCCAGCATGCTCGCAGGGGGTGCGGCCGGTATGGCGTGCGATGAGTCGGGCGACTGGTCTTGCGGGGGCGTGTCGACGACCACGTCCTCAGTAGTAGCGGTTCCATGGACATGGACATCAATGACGATGTTGTCTGTGGTACTCCCGCAAGTGTTGTCGGCCGTGGCTGCGTTATCAGTGTTGACAGCCTTGATACCATCAGCAGCGCTGGCGACGTCGTCAGCGTCGACAGCGTCGCCCGCGTTGTTTGGTGTAATGCGCTTGCCATTTGCATCCTTTGCATCCTTTGCATCCTTTGCATCCTTTGCAGCCTTTGCAGCCTTTGCAGCAGACTTTGCACGCTCACGCAGCCGTGCAAAAGGCTTGAATACGCTCAACCGACTCGGCATGGCGAGCAGAGTTGGTTTGGCGGCCTGGCGAGACCGCGACTGTATGGTTGGTTACGAGAGGAACATCAGTCGGAGATAATTGATGGAAAATACTGGACACATGGAGCGCGGCCTCGTCCTGTCTTTCCGAAACATCGTTTGATGTCTGCCTTCAGTGTTCGGGACTCGGGTTGCTGCCTCGAAACTTTGCGGCACGGAGCCTGAAGCGGTGAGAATTTTGGCGAGCCTCAGGTATGGATGCATCATGCACCTCCCTTGCCTCCGTGACCCAGCCTGCACCTAAGGTACCCAAGGTATGTATTCCGTACCTGATTCAGCCGCCCAAAAGGTGGGGGTTTCTTCCAGTTCTCACGTTGTTTCCAGTGTGACGCGATCGAACACCGGCAACCTCTCAACTGATTTGGATAGATATCCACGAACATGACATCGATGTACGGCTTACCCTATTTCGCACCAGTAGATGATCTCCCAGCGCCGCGTCCACACCTAGACGAGGTGGAGGCTCAGCCAGATCTCAGACCAGACCATTACCCTGGCCAACGCGTGGTTCGAGTCGGGGAACACTTTGTCGTCAAGTACGGATTGATGGTCCGTCCGATCGAGGGGCAGAACATGTTGTACATCCGCGACAAAACCAGTATCCCAGTTCCACGCGTCTACGAGATCTTCCAGAAGCCGGATGCCAAACGCCGTCTGGTCACCTACATCGTCATGGAGTATATCCCCGGCCAGCCACTAAACGAACTCTGGAGCACCCTGGACGCTGCAGCCAAAGACGCCGTTGCCTCCCAGCTCCGCGGTTTCTTGGACGAGCTTCGCCGCCTCCCCTCGCCTGGTGGCTTCAGCAGCCTCGACAACCGCCCACTGTACGACGGCCTGTTTCTGACCGAAGAAGAGCACCCGGAAATCAACGGCCCATTCAAGACAGAGGCAGAGATTGCCGAGGCTCTTGTTCTCAAGCTCGAGCATAACGAGAAGGGCAAGTTCCCTGCCGAGAGAGCAGCTTTCTACCGGCATATCTTCCCTTCTGTCCTTCGGGGGGATGGGAAGCCGACATTCACCCATGCGGATCTTCAAACGAAGAACATCATACTGCGGCCCGACGGCACGATTGTCATTTTGGACTGGGAGACGGCAGGCTGGTATCCACGATATTGGGAGTACGCTGCAGCCATGTTCGGCTTTGGCTTTTGGCGCGATGATTTCCACGCCTGGATACCCAAGTTTCTCGACGAGTATCCGAACGAGTATCTGTGGCTAGGGAACATGCGTAGCTTCCTTTGGTATTAGCATGTAAGTTATTGCCCTGGGTTGCAAAGGAGGCAGGATGGCGGAGAACATGCTAATTCCCACCAGGTCAATATCGGCTCAGTCCTCCCTTTGCTCCACCGCCACCTTGTACGGAAGTTAGCATGCCATCGGTTTTTCTCCCGTCTTGAAAGGGGCCAGTTGGCTGTGCCTTGATGAAAAGTGGCTGGGATTGAAGATGTGGTTCCTGGCATTGCAGATAGAAGAGGAGGCAGAGCAAATACCAGGGAAGATTCATCATTCATCGTCGCGTACATCGTGTATATACATTGTAAGAGGGGCTCTATCAATGTCAATGTGAACAACGTGATTTAAGCGGTCCACTCCCACTTACCAAAACAACCAAACCCTGTCCCCGGCATCACGCAACCTACCCCACCACACATGCTAGAGAAATACGAAAAAGGAACATACAACACTGGGGATTCGCTGGTCGTCACCGACCCAACTACTGATCCAGCGGTTACAAGCTTATTTAGGGGAGAGCGGACGGGATCCCAAGTTCTCTTGTACCTGTGGTCATATGTGGTTGTCTGGTGTTTTGATGCAACTGAAATAGAGGCGGGTCACAACAACCGTGGACGACTTGGATGGAGTAAAACACCAAGAAAGCATACAACACCAAGGATTCGCTGGTCGTCACTGACCCAACTACTGGCCTGGTGGTTACAAGTGTATTAATGGGATAGCGGATGGGATCCCAAGTTCTCCCATGTATTTTGGGCTGCAAAGTATGCCCGAAGTGGAAGCTCAGGCGCCCAGAAAATGGTGTACTTATCAACTTACGAAATCTACAGTGCGGAGCTCTAAATGCAGATTACATTACTCATCCCCCCGCATCCCAAACGTTTTTTGTCCGAGGAATGTCGGGCGAGAGTCTCTTTCCTTGGTCAGAGGCACAGCAACGCGAATCATACCCTCCGACGTCATCTTCTTTCGAATCTCCATAAGCCACTGCCCGCAGTAGACCCATTCCAGATGCGGGAACACGGCGGCATACTCTTCCGCCTCTCGGAGCATGCGGTTGCGGTGAGCACATTCCCAAATCTCGATTCTTTCGTCCTCCGGGACTATGTGCTCAACATCTCTAACTCTGCCCAATTCTGGTCGTTCAAGGGCATCATTCCGCTCCACCGATGACACCAGTCGATCCTGGTAATACCTCTTCACCTTATCAGGGTCGGACACATGGCCTGGAAGCATGTATGTATCTCCTGAGAAAGCGAGCCTTTTGAGCTTCGCCAGTCCTCCAAGATGACGTCGCGCCGCCTTATGATCGATCAACCACTGGGGATGCCAGCCGCCTTGCTGATCGGCAGTCAGATGTAGCTGCTCGAGCGATTCAATGCTGCCAACAGCAGCCAGGGAAGCTGCGGAGATGATGGCTGTTCGTGGTTCCGCCTCGAGCCCCGGCTCGCCCCATGCCAGGGAAAGAGAGCTGAGGTTCGACCATCTGCCATCAGAGAGAAGTGGGACAAGGTGAGAGTCCAGGAGCTGAGGCGTGGTGCTCCCGATGGAGAGTTTCAAAACGTGAGGGTGTCGTGAGATGAAGTCGATTACCGGCTGTGCCGTTCCCATGTCCTTATCCTTGCCGTTGATCCGTGATATAACAAGCGTCTCGAGGTCACGGAAGGTTTGGCAGGCTGACAAAGCCTGTTTGAAGGCTGGCGAATCCCTAGGAGAAAAACGTAGGTGCCTCAGCGGTGCCGAAAACAGCGAGGACCAGGCCCGTACATCGAGCTCGCTCTTCTTCATGGAGACGTCGAGGTAACGGAGACGCGGGAAGAACAAATCTTCAGCGCCGAACGAAACCGACGGATCTCTCCCGAATTCCACTTTTCTCAAGGTCAGACGCCTAAGAGTCGTACTGCAGCTCCGAAGGAGCGTTCCTAGGAAGGGCCGCAAGTTCCTGTTCTCCCATGTATCAACATTGGCTCCGGCATCGGTATCCGTGGCTGGTGTGCTCCCGTGAGCTTGTTTGTTGCTGCAGAGAAATGCCCTCAGGAAGAGAGACTCCAGTGGCACAACGAGCGGTGTAGCGGATGACTCAAGGCAGTCGGCCTCCCCAATTCTAACCCCGGACAGCATGAGGCGCCGAATAGGCAGATTTGTAACAGTCCTGAAGAAGCCACCATCGAGGCACAGCCGATCATGCAACAATAGGGTCTCCAGGTGGGGCATTGCCAGCTTCATGACAGCTTGAATGGGGTTTCGGTATGTTTCCAAATAGCTATCAGTCGCTTTCTTGGACAATTCATCCCGGCGCTCCCGACTGATATCGCTGGCGGCATCCCCAAAATCGGCATCATAGAGATCGCCGTGCATTTGAGCGACCCAATGTGCGTTGGGCCTGACCGCAACTCGACGAATGCAAGATCCGATGAATGGCGGGCGAGTGGTGTTGCTTGGGTCAGGGGCGTGTCCAGCCCTGGCCATGCCCTCCTTCATGAGCTGGAGCAAAAGGCGCGTCGAATTCGGGCTGTAATCAAAGCAGACGTCGGCGAATTGGCAAGAGCGAGCCAACTGTCTGCAGTCGCTATTCACAAGGGCGAGAGCGGAGAGGGCGGCTTTGTCGTCTGAAATGAGGTCCATAATATTGCCCAAGATCTCGGGCGGTAGTCGGCACACAAGGAGGCTCGTCGACTTGGTCGGGCGGCCTTCCATGACTTTTGGAAGCAAGAGAGGCAATCTCGCATTCTCTTTGCCGAATTCATTCTGCCTGTCCGAACCCATGGGCATCATTAGAAAAGAAACATCGTGCTTCATCTTGGCGAAGGATAGATGTCGAGATGCTGCTAGCCGTGTATTGTAGGACAACAAGAACCTAGATGGGCGGGGGAAGATTCCAAGCTGCTCCGCGGTTGGCGTGGACGCCATTACCTGGCGAGCCTGGTCGGCATGCCGAGCAACGGGGGTTAGGGTTGTAAAAGCGGATTACAATAGGTATTTTGAGTGGTGAAAAAGACCAAAAAAAACATACAACACCAGGGATTCGCTGGTCGTCACCGACCCAACTACTGGTCTGGCGGTTACAAGCTTATTTAAGGGAGAGCGGACGGGATCCCAAGTTCTCTTATACCTATGGTCGTATGTGGTTATTTGGTCTGGTAAGAGGCCTTAAATAGGGGGTAATCTCATGATGAGAGAAAACACCAAAAAACATACAACACTGGGGATTCGCTGGTCGTCACCGACCCAACTACTGATCCAGCGGTTACTAGCTTATCTAGGGGAGAGCGGACGGGATCCCGAGTTTTCTAGTACCTGTGGTCGTATGTGGTAGTGAGTGATTGATGTGTAAATTAAAAAGGGGTTCCCCGGAAGAAACGTTGGGAACAAAGCCAAACCCGAACTCCAGTCTCTATCCAAACTCCCAAATCCCAAATCGCAACCCCCAGGCCACACCTGTGACCTCCCTGGCTCTCACACTCGTTGCAGAGCACACTTCTTCGGTCGCCGGACACCCAAAAACGCCTAAACGCCCAACCACTTCCCCCCAAGAAAATCAACCCACGGGCCACGACTCCGTGGCACCACCTCGCTCCTTGTCATATACAAAAGGTCCTGCAAATCTGGAAGCTTGGGCAATTCAACTGGGTATGTCAGACAACTCGGGGGGACCAGATTGTTTCACCCTTGGTCCACGTTCTCGGCAACATGGTGTTGGACAATGAGCCTCGGCGTGTCCTGAATGACCCTCGCCTGGGAGTGGTGTAAGTCAGCCGCCAAAAGATCAGCTCGGTCTGGGTCGGCCTTACCTGTCTGTCTCAGCCGTGGCCGCGAGGAATTGTGGCCCGTTACGAGAAGCTGGGAAGAAACCGGGTCCACTGCGTGTCCTGGTAGACGCCGGCCGGGACGCGCCGGAGTGTGGTGAAGAGAAGGACCATGATGGTGAGGCGAGAGGCCGTGTAGATGATGCCGGTGCAGATGGTCAGCCAGGTGGACCAGAGAGTGCACGCTTGCTTTAGTAATTCCAGATAGAAGGAAATCCCCATGGTCTCGTCGTAAGCCTGCATTATATGGTCGACACACATGGTATTATTTGGTAAGACCCTGGCAGGTCTGCCGAGTTTGCGCCTGGCGAAGCTCTCGTAGTCACGGATGAACTCCCGTAATGGCTCACCCCCTCGGTCGAGGTCGGACTCCATGTCGGAGCCGAAACGGAACCACGTCTCTCGGATAAGAGCAGGTTGAGTGTTGGCACGGGCGTGTTCCATCCAATACCGGCGAAACTTGCGAAAGCTCGACAGCCAGGCCAGGTAGCATCGGAGGATTCTGACGTCTTCTGCCGGCTTCATGTCGTTCTCTGAAGGGTCCAGAGCCTCCCTTGACGGATATTCCTCCCATTTTCTCCGATATCTCGGCGTCGATATCAGGGCGAGTTGTGCGGCTTCATCCCAAGACGTAAAGACGGGATTCTCTAGAAGTTGCCACCAGGCGGGGCCCAGTTGTTCTAGGGGTTTGAGCTTGGTTGAAAGTATCGATATAGCCCGTGTTTCGGCAAACTTTGTTGAGACATAGCTGAGAAAGAGGCTGATTCCCAGCGCGGCTGCGGGCAGAAGAGCCGAGACCAGGCTGGCGACCCTCCAGCAAATACTCTCGGCCCGCGTCGGGAAGTCCGAGTTCCACGCCAGGCAATGCAGGCCGCCAAAGACGAGGGAAGACGTGGCCATTAGTGTAACCACCAACGGCGTGTCACCCTCCATCCAGACCAAGTCATTGGGCGTCCGCTCGATGAAGGGTTTACCCACTGTTCCCCTCGCTGCCTTGGCCGGCGACATCAGCCAGGGCATGAATTGCTGTGTGCTGTCGAATTTCTTGTCCCAGTCCTCGAGAGATTTTCTGTGCCCATGAGAACCAGTTCGCAAAATGGTTGGCTGCGAGACGTCTTTTGGCTTCCACCAACTGGCCCAGTAAATAGCGACTGCGGCGATGGCGAAGGCAACAGTGGCGATCTCGAGCTGGGTGACGGGTAACCCTGTGATGCGACGGACGGCCACGTTCACGGCGATCCAGAGAATCTGCAACAGTGCTATAGCCTTCACGAGCCAATCGGCCTTGCTCTTGTCCTGGATGTCTGCTCTGCTGAGAATGAGGTGCTTGAGAGGATGGAAGGCCTTTTGAGACCATGACGGTTTCCAGGCTTCCCGCGAAGCGAGTTCAGCTGGCGACAGGACGCAGTATTTAAACTCGGTCTTCCAGCTGGGCAGTAGTTGGGTGGTCGGATATTGAAGACCGCCCATCTGGGCGTAGTATGAATGGACAACACTCCATTGTTGTGTTGTGCGCCACTCGATTTCCGGTGGGCGCGCTGATTGTTGCGGGCTCCTCGGGTGCGCCGGAGACAAGGCCGTTGATGAGACCCTCTGGGTTTGAATTAGACTGCGCAAAGAGTCGCTGCTTCCCCGGGCTTGCGAAGCCTCGAGGGCGTCTCCTGCATCAACTGGGTAGGGGGCGGTTGAGACTGGTGGTTCCGATTCGCCCTCCTTCGACGGTTGACTCTGACCTTTGACGTTCTCGAAATGTCCAATTCCCGTTTCCTGGCGCTCGGGGTGTCGTTTTAGAACCTCTTCGTTTGGTATGTCAAGACATGCGTCAGGTTGAGCCGCCTCCTTCACCGAGTCAACATCGGACCCCGTGCTGGCTGTGACGGACGACGTTAGCGGAGCCTCCTCTTCCTGGATGATATGCCGTGTCTCCGCGTCGTCGAGAAGAGCCAGTGGCGGCGGCTGTAGCCCTAGTAAACGATACAGTATCTTCGCCCCTCGCGGGTACTGAATCTTCCAGCTCCACTCATGACCACGGATACCGTAGGCTGTGGTCCAGGTAATCGGCCCCTCTTTCCGTAGATTTTCGTCGAATTGGCGCAAGTCGTTGAGGGCTTGCCGCAGATCGCAGACGGCCTTGGAAAAGATAAATTCCGGAAAGATCATGTTGATCGCCATCCACTTGACTTTGCGCAGTCCTCTCTGCCATGCCGTATCTTGCCGGCCCGGGACATTGAGGTGCAGCACAGTCCATGTGCAGGCAAAGATGGTTATCACGCAGCCCGAGACGAGTGCGAGCGTGCTTCGTTCCGGAGGTTTTCCTCGCCAGCCCACGATGACTTCGGCTGTGCTGTTTGTGATCGGAAGCAAGGGCATGGTGACAAGACGGTACTTTGTAAGTGATGATGAGGACTCGGGCTGAAATTGTCATCGTGTCTAAATCGCTCGAACCTAGGGTTCGACTCAGTTAAGTAGTTCGACATCCTGCAACATACGGGATTACAAGAAAGTTGCGAGACTGATGATGTTGTGGATGAAGGTGAACTCGACACACTCAAGGGGCATCGAGGGGCACAGCCGCTCACTGCACGTCCTCACATCCCCGGCTGAGCTTGAGGCGGTGTTGCCCATACAGACCAGCAAATCGGATTCACCCAAACTTAAGGCGGGAAAGCGGTAAGTAGGCCTTAGCCACGATGCAAATGCAGCTTCACAACCCTGCCAAGAGATGCATTCTCCTGAATCAATACTGAGTCTCGTAGTGTAGGTAGTCTACCACTAAATCGGTACTATCTTTAGAAGTTTAGCTGCTGCCAGGTAGAACGCGACATGTTTCGCCGGAGGCCTCTCCCCGGTGAAAGGCTCCGATGATGGTCATGGCTTGTAGTCCTGGCAGCTGGCAGGACCACCGGTTTCTTCTCGGAGCTGATCATGAACGAGTTGGCCATGGCCATGGCGAGAAACAGAAAGACAGAGGAAAGTGAAAGGAGCTGCGGTATCCGTATGAGTGCTCTGTGGTGAGGAGGGGTAACCTGGGAGGTGCCTGCCTTGCCTGAGCCCTGAGGCCGGTGAGCCCACTTCTTGGCACTCGGAGGCAGCAGTGCCTGAATGCACCGACCGTTTCCCGACCAACGACCACGACACCATCTCAAATCCACAACGCCAGCGGCCCTCCTCTTCCAGAGGCATTTGATGCAGTAACGACACAACACAGCCAGCGGTGGAGTCCCGCCTTAGAAACCCGACCCCGGACTCCACAACTCCGGACTCCACAACTCCGGACTCCACAACCCCGTCCGCGAATTATCGACCCACTCCCAGGCTGGTTCCGAATCCTCGAGCCGGGAGCGCATTCTACTTCTACCTTCTAAGCGCAACCGGTCCGGGACGAACGGCGAGTGGCCGGGATTGGCGCTGAGCAACCCACAAGAGTGCGTGCTCGGGTGCGGATTTATACATCGTAGGGTTGGGCAGGCAATGGACCCGCACCGACGACAACAGATTTCCTCACTTGGTCTGCACAGGGGAGCATGTCATCAGGGCCGACTACGTAAAGCCCCCGAATGTCGTCGGGCTGGACGACGCTGAGGATCATTTCTTGAACGAGGATGATACCGCCTCATCCTCTGGAGCCTCTCCATCCCTTCCCAACAAGCTCGTCGGTGCCGACGACGACCCCCTCATTCCATGCCCTGCCGATATTGATCGACTGTTCTCCCAGGGCCGACCTCCCACGGCATCGTTCTAACTTTTGGCTCCAGGACACAACTTCAAGCACCTTGTCGTGGCGTCCATGTTGCTACATCCAAAAGGAACTGATAGAACTTGTACGAGGGAGTACGTCCATTGGGTCTGGTACCTGAAACAGGGAAAGCATGCTCACCAGGATGTCTACCGTGGTTTTCGTAGGGATACTGGTTGCTTTGTTCCAGATGTTTTTGACCGCTTGGGCCTCGTTGACGGGCACTGCGGTCGTCGCAGCTTCAACCACGAAAGCAAGCTCGAGCCCTCCAAGCAGTCAACGCTCCGCATATTGCATTATTCTGTCAAGGGTCTCAACGGCGACCAAGACTTGTCCATTCTGGGTATGCGCGGGATCGAGACGCACCCATGGCTGAGATACTGGAGAGGGTTGGAGTGATTGAAGCCACACGCTGCGTGCACGTTGAAGGTGCCAAGTCAGGGGGGTTCCACTGTGCTTGCACCGCTTTGATGTCCTACCGCACTCAGTATGCGTACAACACAGTAAGGCTCCTGCGCAGAGGCAAATGCAGCTAGCAATAGGAGAATAGGTAAGTCATTGCGAGAAAAGGAAAGGTTCTTTTACATCAATGCTGCGGCGGTTAAGCGTCCTGTAACCCCTTTTCTCGTCCACGGGAATACACAACCACCAACACCACACTTGTCAGCCATGTCTGTGAAATTCTAAAAAACCCTTGTTGGGCAGCAACAGCCCTTACGCTGGCGACGGCGGCGCGCTTGAGGCATTTCCCTCGCTTGCCACGTATCCCACATCTCCATTGGGGGAGCTCGCGGCCGCCGTTCAAGCCGAGGGCTAAGCCTTCCCGGCGACTCTGCACTACTACAGCCCCTGTCGCTCTTCCTCCCTGTTTGATAGCAAGAAGAAGGCCAACCGTCACCACGATCTATTCCGTGAGGGGGTCAATGGAGCCGAGGACGGTCTTGTATACCCGTGAGTCAGAGACCCCCGGCCAGACGACTTGCCTTCGGTATGTTGGCCGTCGCGGTTCTTCGCTGTTTTGCGGCAATGCTGCCACGGTGCTATCCAAATCCGCCGGTAATCGACTTCACTCATGGACCTGGGCTTCTAGATGATATCCAATGGAGCCATGTTGATGCCAAATACGCGATGGATGCAGGAATTCACACGTATGTGCTATGGCCAGTATTACTGCGATCTAAAGGACCAAGGGATACAGGTCGAGGTGCCGCATATCTACACACGCCCCAAAGGCAACGACACTAAACGCATCATCTCCCACAGGAACCCCGGTGCCGAGCCGAGTCACCTCCTACTTATCCACGAAGAGGCTGAGTTCTTCTATCTCACTCCACAGTAAGGTTGTCCCTAAACCCCTGAGCCCCCAGTCCGTGTCATCCTACCTAATAACCCTCCTTGTGTTAGATCTGAATCGCGCCCTGGATGAGTTCTACGACAAGTATGCACTGAAGTAGACCGTGAGTGAGTGGCTGGAAAAGCATCCACTGCATGAGTGCATAGATGGGGCCCACGAGTCCATCTGGATGGCCAAGTAATGGGAACTGCCTTTATGAAACAAGGGCAATGGTTGAGAATGGCATCTGGGCCATAGACAGGAACAGATCCTCTGTTCCAAAGAAAAAAGAAAAGAAAAAAAAGAAGAGAAGAAACGAGATAAAAAGGAGAAGTAAAAGAAAAGAGAAAAGAGAAAAGAGAAAAAAAGAGAAAAAAAGAGAGAAGAGAAAATAGAGAAGAACAACCACCTATTTCTGTTGTTAAAGGTGATGGGACTAATGGAAACGTGATTTCGATGATGGCCGCGTCGTTGCTGGTTGCTTCTCAGAGCTGTCTACCAATGTAACGTCGTTGTTGGCTGTGCATTCTCCAAGGTTCGGACCGTGCATGTAATATTTTGTACTGTATATGTACACGGTGCGCTGGGGTTCACGCCCAGCAGATTGGCCAGCCTCGCGCATGTTGCTTGGCCTCCGTTCAGTTTGATGCTGCTCCAAACTGCCAGAACCTCGCTGGCTTTCTTCGTTTTGTCATTTCTGGTCGCCCGTTTCGCCCAGCCCCGTCAGAGAAACAAAAAGAATCGCTCGCTTTTTGTACGGGATAACGGCAAGACCACTTTTCTGGCGATTCGGTCCGTCTCGAGGCATCAAAGATGCCGTCGGCAATCGTCGACAGCCACGGCGTCTTGGGCGTTGCTGCCGCGGCCGCCTTCTTGGACAGCCTGCTCGCCCGCGCCGACGCCATCAAACAAACACTGTCGGTCGAGCCACCCCTCGAGAAGTCCGCCTTTGACGATCTGCGCCGACAACTCAGCGATGCGCTTGGCTGCGACCTGTCCGCCGAGGAACCTGCCGACCCGAAGAAGATCCAGCGCTTTGCCGTCATCGAGACTGCTGTGCGCGACACCTTCAAGTCTCTGATCGTAAGCTGACCCCCAGCGTTCAACGAAGGCCGTTTTCTTTTGAGACTCACCAGCTTTTCCCAATCTCCCCAGGCAACGACACCAATTGAGTCTCCCGCGTTCGTACGAGTCTGGAATCTCCTCGACATCCTCTCCTTCCTATCCGACAGCGAGCTATGCGACCCCGCCCTCCTATTCTGGCTCGTCGAGGAGCTGCTCGATAGCCAAACCATTGCCGGCTGCCGCAAGGTCTTTGATTTCCTCGAGTCGCGCCGCGAGCGCATCACCTCCAAGCACTTCAAGCAGAAGCAGCTCGTCATTCTGCGCACCTGCAATGAGCTTCTCCGGCGTTTGTCGAGGGCGCTCGACCCGACATTTTGCGGCAGAGTCTTTATCTTCATGTTCCAGAGCTTTCCCCTTGGAGACAAGAGTTCGGTCAATCTGAGGGGAGAATACCATGTCGAAAATGTCACCACGTTCGACGAGGAGGTTGCGGTGGTGGATGCGGACGCGGACGCCGAGAAGATGGACGTGGATACGGATGCGAAGTCGCAGAAGGACAAGCCTCTGGACCCAGACGCCCTGTATCCCATATTCTGGTCGCTCCAGGAAAGCTTCAATCAGCCAAAGAAACTCTTCGACCCGGCACACTTCGCTGCCTTCAAATCTGGTCTCGAGGCCACGATGGCGACCTTTCGGAGCATCAAACCCGAGCAGCCGTCGCGAGCCAAGGAAAAGCCCGCCGAAGAGATGCCGCGTTTCAAGCGGAAAAGAGACGACGTCGACGACGAGCTCGCCAGTGGCTTCAACCCCAAGTATCTCACCAGCCGTGATCTGTTCAAACTCGAGGTACGCCGCACCATCTCCCCCGCCTTAACCCACGAAATATGCTTGCTGACACCCTGCAGATCAGTGATCTGGCATTCCGGCGGAACATCCTCGTCCAGGCGCTCATAATCATGGAGTTTCTTCTTTCACTCTCGCCCAAGGCTAAGGAGAAGCTGGCAACAGTCAAGGCCCCGAACAAGTCGGTGACCTACTCGGATCAGCAGTTGAGCGAGGAAGACACAAAATGGGTGACTGAGATGACATCTGGAATCGTCGACTATCTGAGGCAGGGGGTCGAAGGACCTTACTTCAACCGGATGGTCGAGACAGTCCTTGCGAGGGACAAGAATTGGGTGAGGTGGAAGATCGAAAACTGCCCCTCCATTGAGCTCCCAGCCCTGTCTCCCGAGACGTTTACCTCAGCCCGAACGGCAGCGACGAAACTGGCAACGACAAAACGGCTGCGGGCGACACCGCTAGGGTCGTTATCTCTCGACTTCCTTGGCGATGAAAATGAGAACACTGCTATGGAGAAGCTGAAGGATCCAGAGCGTTACACCCTTCCCGAGCTTGGAAGTCTCAAGAGAGGCATCGCCGACGACGAGTTCGAGATCGAGATGCCCAATAGCGATGAGTCCAAAGATTCGGCGATAGAGGGCAAAGCCAGCAAGACGTGGAAAGCCCTGAGGATAGCCAGTCAATCCAAGCTGGTTGTGTTTGACAAAATCGACGACGACGACAAGATCGATATCATCTTCGAAGACAAGGTGCCTCAAGAAACGGAGGTCGAGGAGGACGGCGCCGATGGCGAAGTGGTGTTCCCCGACGACCGCAGGACGATTGTCATTGTGGACAGCACAAACAGTGCGGGTGCAAAGTCGGAGCTTGTGAAGGAGTTCATTGCTCAGCACTCGAGAGTCTTTACCAAAGTCGCCACACATGTTACACGTCAGCCACAGGAAGGCGAAGTTAACGGCCAAGACTATCACTTTGTCGACGTTCAGGCATTCAACGTCATGCGGGACGGCGACCAGTTTCTCGAGTTCAGTGAAGAGGGTGATAACATTCACGGCACAAACAGGAAGGTGGTGGAGGGCATCATGGACAATGACAGTGTACCTGTCATGGAGGTGGACAGCGATGTGAGTGCTCCCAACCCTTTCCCGTTCCCAAGGCATCAAAGGCTGACTTTATCACAGGGTGCCCAACAGGTCAAAGACAACGGTTTCGATGCGAGATTCATCCTGGTCGAAGCTGCCGAAGCATCAGCGGACACAAAGACCCCGGACCTTTACAGCCATACCGTTTCTGATCTTGCGTCACTGCGAGCGGCTGTCTTTGGGTCGGAGGCCGGACCAACAGCAGCCTCAGGAGACGCAGATGTGCCAATGGAAGATGGCAGCGCCTAGAGAAGAGTTGACCAGGACAAAGTGCGAGCCGATTTGTATAGATTTAGAAGGTCCATAAGGTTAAAATGATGATACCCCTGGGATAGAAACATCCCACCAGACACCACTCTCTTAACTGTCCACTTTGTGCAGCACCAAAGACACAAGTAGTAACTTTTGAACGCCGCCACCAGAACCATCACCAATCCCCAGAGCTCTGGAAAATGGAAGAGCAAGTAAATATTGGAAGCATCCGGGAGTCGGAGCTCACCGCCTGGAGACAGGTCGAGTCCCCATTCCCTACCGTCTGTCAACGCCCATACTCACATATCACACCGTATACCCGATTAATGATACATCGAATCCCAAAACCAAAGAAAGAGCGCCTTCCGTCGTGCTAGCTAATCCCATCACCCGCCGCCCGGTTCGGGTCGTTGACAAGGATCGGGTGTAAGCCATGTTTGCCCCTTAGTATTGTTCTGTCCCAGACACAATACCACTTTCCCAGCAACAAAGGACTGCCAACACCAGACAAACACCTCTCTCTCTCTTTTTTCTCGATTGAGCAGATGCGCCACGCACAGTTCGGTATCTGAAGCGGGAGGTCATGGGGAGTCGAGGGGTGGTTCTTCAAGATAAATAACTACGTCTCTGGTGTCCTGTCTGTCTGTCCAGTCTTTCTGTGCCTGTGGAATCTTGTGTCTCTTTGAACTTAACAGAGCCCAACCCAGCCCATACAGACAGCTTTCGGAATACCAAGTTTCCTTTCCAAACTCACATCGTCAACACCCACACTCGCACGGATACAACACAGCAAAGCAAAATGGCCTTCTCACTGACCCGCGTGATCAACTTTCTAATCCTCATCTTGTCTCCCATCCGAACTACAGGCTTCTACTTTTTCTAGCCATTCAGCCACATCAGCCGACTCACTCATTGCATGGAAGGGTGGAGAAGGGCTTAAGAGGGGTATATATATACTATCCGCTTCGATGGGGAGGGCAGAGGGGGCGCTTTCCTTTCCTCAGAGCACCAGCAGCACAGTCTTCGTCGTCGTCCCAAGCAAACATACAGCACAGTCATAACATGTAGATAGAAACCATTCCCGAACATCACTCGTTTCATTTCTCAGCCCCCCTCCTTTCATCCACCATGATAACCCCCTCTCCTGATCTTCTTTGAACTTCATCTCTTTCCCATCTCAAGCACACTCACTTCACCTCACCCCTCCCCACCTCCCCCTCCCAGCAGCCGACGAATTCAGCGCCAGCCGCCGCCCAATATTCCCAAAACACACACAGCTGCAAAACAAGACACTCAACATCCACACGCCCGTCTCAATCGTCTCCTGGCTCGCCAGTCCGCCAAACGCAGACGCACCACCACTACCACCAAAAACAGAACCCTCCCCGGTGGCATTACCACCACCACCGCCCAAAACCCCCCCCACCCCCCCACCCCCCACCCCTCCAGCATTCCCACCCCCAGGAGCAGGCATAACCCCCGGCCCAAACCCCATCAACACAACCGACCCGGCCAACCCCACCGCAGCAGAGAGCAAAAACCCCGGCTTAGACCGGTCAATCAGATACCATAGAAAGGGGTTCGCCAGGGCCAGGGTCAGCGAGACCTGCATGGTCGAGGCCCAGGGCAGTTTGCGTATGGCAAAGACGATGCCGACGAAGGCGCCGATGCCGCGGACGACGAGGGCCCAGTCTGCTTGCGGGGGGGAGGAGGCGGAGGGTTTTTCTATTACTGGTGCTTCGATTCCGTTGGCGGTGCCGACTGCGGGTGGTTGGGGTGTTTGGGGTGGTTGTGGTTGTGGTTGTGGGGGTGTTTTCTGTGTTTTGGAAGGGGGTTGGCGTGTTCGTTGTTTGTTGCTGGTGCGGGAGGCTACGGATTCCTCCCAGAAGCGGTCGAACCAGGGGAGGAGGCTGCCCAGGGCGACGCCGGCGGCGCCCCAGAAGACGAGATAGCGCCATTGGTAGTGGGACTCGTAGGCGGCCAGGCGGTGGTGGGCTGGGTGGGCGTGGCGGTCGGCCCCAGCGGCGTGGTGCTGCGGGAGGCGTGTCACGAGTACGCCGTAGCCGACGCCGAGGAGGAAGAGCAGGGTTGCGCGCAGGGTGAGTTGGAGTGCTAGCTCGCGCTTCTTCCTGCGCGAGGGGGGCGTTGCTGCTGTCGTTGGTCCTGTGGCTGTGGTTGTTGTTGATGAGTGGGTGAGCATGGAGAGTGGCGAGGGCGAGTCGGGGGACATGTCGGTCTCCCCTGCGAGCATCTCGCTGTGGTTGGAAAAGTACTGGTCCGGGTCTTCATCTTTATTGAACGAGTCTATTGTCGAGGGCGAGTAGATGCCGAAGAGGGTTGGTGAGGTCAGGTTAAGATACGAGGTGGTGTGGCTGAGCGGAGTGCTGTTGCTGTCTCTGGCTCCTGGGGTGCTGGCGTGCTGATGGGGGTTGAGGAACTGCAGGTCGCTGGCACTGATCTGCTGGCGCGGGGAGAGGTAGTCATCGTTGTCGTCTTCGGGGGGTGTGGGCGAGGAGAAGTTGAGCTTGAAGGGCCGGCGCGGGATGGGTCGGATGATGCGCGGCCCTGGTGACTCGGGTCTCCCGTCTCGCGGGTTGTCCATGTCTGTCTAGACTGCGGAAGGATACTTGTGGCAATGTTGCATGGATGTATATCTAGTTGCTGCTGTGTTGATCCTCTTTGCCCCGTGCAAGGCCCGCAGTGAGTTGAGATGCAGAGAGAGTGACAATGTGTGTGTGCTCCCCAACAAATGTGACAGTTGTTGGCCGTCGGTGGTTCTCGTCGATCCTGCGCAAAAGCGCTGTCGAGGTCCAAGTAGAGTCGAAACGCGGCAAGTCGGTCGACCAAATAAATATTGTGCAACCGATGGTTCGTTTCTCGGGTCGTGCGCGCCCAAAAACAAGGGAGGAGGAATGGGAATGGGAATGGGAATGTGAGAGGAGAAACAGCCAGATCTCCAAATCTCACTTCAATCTCCTGGTCGACGTCCGGTCCCGGCAACCAAAAAGCAGGAGCACGGATGGAGCAGTGCGCGGGTGCTGCCCGAGCTTTCCTTCCCTTTGCTGAACCAAATCCGCTGATCAAATGCTGTATAATTTCGCACTGAGGTCTCGAGCACATGGAAAGCTCGAAACAGAAAAGCATAAGACGCCTGTAGTTCAATATGATATGATGGGGTGTGTCGGTTATTGGTGAGGTGAGGTGTCGAGGCGAGAAGAAGCGTCGTAATAAGACACCACAGTGAACAGGGGTGGGTTTTTCAGAAAGACGGCAACGGCAGCTCGCCCGGCTGCTGTTTCACCCATCAGGGTTGGTTGTGTAACCCATTATAAAATAAAAACACAAAAGGACAAGACATTGCTCCAATGCGTGTAACCACCCGTATTACATGAACAACCGGGCCTTGACGGTGCCGAAGCCCGTTTCCTTACCTTCCTTGTGCATGCACTACCGATCCAGCGCCATGCATCGGGTGGGAAATGCAGCCATGCATGCGCCGCGCCAGGGCTGATGTGCAGAACCGCGTCTCGAGTCGATTTTTGGCGACAAACCCCCAGCGCTCCATTGGATCCTGCTTTTCGTTTCCCGAGCAGAGCCAGAAGCCAGGGGACCAGCTCCCTCCGCTCGCAAGTCGCAAGCCAAGCCAAACAGGGGGGAAAGATCCCGGGGTGGAGCAAGCGCGGCAATCCTGAGGGGCCCGCTCTCTTCACATGTGATCAGCGATCAGCACACACACCCAGGGGATGAGTGCGACCCCACCAGTCTCAGTCACTTCTCAGGGTTGGCGGTTGGCTCGCCCATTGCAGAGTCTGGTCGCCTGACTGGCCGTCGTGAAATTACCCCACACTTTTGAAGCTTCGTGCAGAGGAGCTCCTGCAGGCTGCAGGCAGATGGAGCACAGCACTTGGCAACCATCCATCCTCTGAGCAACACTCGTGTCTATCGTTTCCAATCCAGTATTGTATTCCGTACACAGTCATATAATAAGCATTGAGTCTGCATTGAGAAAATCAGCCGACCAGATGCTACAGAGTCATATGTGAGTTGTGCCTGTCGGTCAATCGGGTTGATGCAGTGGCACACGCATGTGACTTGGTGCCGACTGGGGCCACTGTCTGTCATGATACCAGCTCTTCCACGGTCGTGCCATGCCAACCACCGTTGGATAGTCACCTGGTTACAGGGTTGCCGCGGAAGAAAAGAAACCCATCATTTTGTAGTTGTTGTTGATGATGTTGATGTTGTATCTTGTTGTATCAAGGAGCTAGACAAACCAAGACCACCAACAGAAGTCACAGGAGTCACAGGACATCACTTGGTTCTCGCGAAATGTAGACCAGCATCATTATTTAAAACAACACAAAAAAACCCACTACCGCCAACTACTCCTGGTCCTCATCACTATCCTCCGACTCGTCCGAATCAAACTCGTACTCGCTCTCCTCGGCGCCCAGCGGCCGGGGTATCATGACAAACGCCTCCAGACAAGTGATCCTGTTCTGCGTCTCATACGTGCCCAGCAGCTTGCCGACCTGCTTCGGCGTCTTGCCCACGCCGCTCAGGTCGGTAGCTCCCAGCCGCCAGACCCGGATCCTTCCATCGCTGCTCCCCGTGACAACGAAGAACGTCTTCTTCCCGTCCTCGTCCACCACGGGCAGCACAGTAAAGTCCTTGATCCGGCCAGCGACGCCCGCCTCCTTCCCGCCCAGCTGGCCCACCAGCTTCGCAACGGGCAGCGTCTTCCCCTCGGCAGGCGCCTCCAGGTCGTCAGTCGCTGTCGAGAAGAACATGACCCTTCCATCCTCCGTCGACACCGCCAGCACCGTCTCCTCCCCCTCGCCGTCCGTCTCCACATACTTCAACTCATGCACCTTGGTCTTAACCGCGCCCATCACCCTGCACTTAGGCACGCAGTCCATCCCAAACACCAGCACATCCCTATCAAACCCAACCGCGAACTCCTCCTCCCCACCCCTTGAAGTACCCCACACAATCCGTCTCGCCTCGCCCGTAGAATGCCTGCCCTCCCCAACCTCCGCCAGCTGCGCCCTCTCAAAATTCAACACCCGGCTCTTCTTGCCCGTCTCCAAGTTCCACAACCGCATGCACCGCTCCCCCTTACTAACACTAATCATGATCTTATTACTCGGATGCACAGCAAAATCATTCACCCCGCTCGGCGTACCCCCCAACCCCGCCGTATCACCACTCGGCCGGCCATAAGCCTTGGGAATCGGGCACTTGAACGAATGCAGCAGATTCCAGTCGCGCACGCGCGTGACGGCAACGGTCGAGTCCTCGGCCGCGGAGAGCAGCTTGGAGCGGTTGGGAAACACCAGCCGCGTCAGGTTGGACGAGTGGTGCAGCAGCGTGCCGAGTTCGCGGTGCTTGGGGTTCTCGCGGATGGGGCGCGGCGCGAGGGAGGAGAGGAGTTTCTCGTCGGTTGCTTCGGCGGCGCGGGAGGAGGGGGGGTGCGCGGAGAGGTTGTAGATGTTGATGCGCTCGTCGGTGCTGCCCGTGGCGAGGAGGATCTTTTGCGATTGGCCTGGTGCCGGGTCTGAGGGCGGGGAGAGGGCGAGGCAGCGGATGGCCGAGTTGTGCGCGTTGAAGAGGAACGTGTCGGCGAAGTCGGCTTCAGCGTCTCGTTGTGCTTGTTCTTGCTGCTGGGCAGCGGCGGTGGTGTCCTTCTTCGCCTTCTTGTTCTTGGTCGTAGCGGCAGCCGGTTCCGGTAGGGGTTTGACCGTTGCTGTGATACCATGGAGAACCCTGTCGTAGGATCCCGCGATGATCTGGATGGTCACCGGGCCGTCGTCGGTCAGCTCGAAGACGGTCGACTTTGGTGTTTTGGCTGTTGCCTTGGCCGGGGCTTTCGCCTTCTTTGCCGAGGTTTTGGCCCCTGCACGATCGCTCTCGGGGGCAGCTTCTCTTTTCCTTTTCGCCATTGTGAGTGGTCGGTTGGTGAATGTCAAGGGTTCCGTATGCTCTGGGCAAGTCAAGCTCGTCTTCGATGGGGAATGAAGTGGCTTGGATTGGGAGCACTTCGAGTTTTTGAAAGATTAAGTGGGGCCACCTTTATCAAGCTTATCGGCCCCGCCCCATCACATTCCTCCTAAACACAACAGAGACAAGGTTTGAGGTGAAGCCCTTCTGAGTTTCCCGCAGAGAATTTGTCGTCACAGCCAAGAGGCTGAGATTAATTACAGTACTAGATAGGTATGTACTCTGATCATTCGGCTGACCAATCATGAAAATATCTACATGAACACATCATCATAACACTCCCCCAAGACAAGTCTGCCTCCAAGGGCTCTAGTTAGAGGTCACCCCCTGATCATCCACCAAACGGTCCTCTCTCGCGATAGGCTACCCTCCCAAGCCAAGCGGACCCATAAGACAAAACGCCAGGTCGATGTGGACTCCCCACGGCAGCACGTCAATGTGACTACTTGCCAGGTGCCGGCGTTGCGCTTCCGCTGGCAGGTCGCTGGAGTTGTGCGGCCTGTTGTTGGGCGGCGGCCGCCTGCTGTGCGGCTTGTTGGGCCGCCTGCTGCGCCTGGGCCTGCTGCTGTGCTCGCAGAAGCGAAGCGTATTGATGCGGGCTATTCATTGGTTGCTGAGCTACCGCTCCTGCCGCCGCATTCATTGCTGCCTGCTGCTGGCTTTGGACAATCATGCGACCCAGATGCTCAGTTGCCAGTTGCCGCACTGTCTCGGGTGGAAGGTTCGGGTTCTTAGCTCGGTAGTGCACCTCCAATTCGGCAAGTCGCTGTGTGATGTGTTGACTCAGGATTCCCCCGGGCGATCGGCCCGGCATCGTGGCCATGTTCAGTCCGGCACCCGGCGAGGTAGCCAAGCCGGCACCATTGGCCGCATTGAAAGACGCCATCATTGCCTGCGCGTTGGTCAGGAACGCCCCCTGGTTGATACCATTGACGACGTTGCGCAACGGTGTCGGCGACCCTTGTGCTCCATTTGCTTGGGGGAGCTGCGGTACTTGCTGCGGCGTTTGCACTTGCTGCTGCTGTGCCACCTGCTGTTGCGCGTGCTGTTGGGGAATCTGGTGTTGCTGCTGCGGTTGTTGTTGTTGTTGTTGTTGTTGTTGCTGCTGCTGCTGCTGCTGTGGCTGCTGCGGCTGGCCTTGTTGCTGTTGGACCTGTTGGACCTGTTGCTGCTGTTGTTGCTGTAATTGCTGGATGGCCGCCCGCTGTTGGTTTTGGATTGACCGTGCCTGGAGCATGAGGTTGATATCCGGTTGCGGATTTACCAGCGGCAACCGATGCTGTGCAGCTTGCATAGCCTGGAGTTGAGCCTGCGGTATCCCTGCCATCTGGAGTGGTGGTACGAGCCCTCCGGCTGCGATTCGGGCTTGCACGGCTGGGGGAACGGCCCCTGGAGTCGCCGGGATCGAAACCCGTCCAGGCGTGCGGTTCTGTCCTGCCATGGCAAGCTGTCCCGGAACATTGAGGCGAGCAGCATTGTTGAGCGAGGCGGCCGCGGCGATCTGCGCCGCAGTTTGAGCGGCAGGGGCGGCACCAGGGGTGCCGGGCACTTGGCCGGGCTGGTTCTGCTTCTGCTGCTGCTAGGATGAGTTAGCTCATGATTTCAACTCTGATCGGACGGCACAGAAATTTCATCGAATCCGTTACTTACCAATCTTCTTGCATTTGCATCTGCCTGCCGAATGGCGTAGGCAGCCATCCTCTCCGCCAAGGCCTGGTCCCGTTCCCATCGCATGATGCTGTAGTCCCGCGGTGTCTTGTTCTGAATCTGCTGCCTTGGCACCTCATTGGCCTTGCGCATGGCGGCCAAGTTAGCTGCCTGCTGCGCTTTCTGGGCGGTTGCTTCTCGCTTCTTTGCGAGCTTCCGCATCGCGTCAATCAGCGCCAAGTGTTTCTGATTGCGGCGCCGCTCAACTCGGATGCTTGTGGTCGGTCTGCGCCTGGGAACCGGCGTCACTGCGCCGTTTGCTCCAACTTGCTGCTGCGCATTTTGGTTCTGCTGTGCAATGGTTCGCTGAGCTGCATCGATCCGTGCCTGGTAGGCCTTGAAATAAGGAGTTCTGGCCATGTCATTCGGCAGACCTTCCAAGCTCCCCAGACTGACCCACCGTTCGAAGCACTCCCACGGCGTGCGACGCTCGGCCCCAGAGGCGAAAGCAGAGGAAGTCGATGCCATGGCCGCGATCAAAGACCAGTTGTACGAGCAGTCGCGAACGAGGGTTTTCAGCTGTTCGTCCTCAGCCCATGTCCACTGAGAGGCGGTGCGGCTCTCAAAGAAGTTCTGGGGAGGCATGGGATGCTCGGTAGGTGGCCGGAATTGGTGGCCAGCATGCAACCGATCTCGAATTCCCTTCATCTCGGGACTGAATAACGCAACAGCGTTGTTTTCGGCCTGCGAACCTGCACTGCTGTCGGGGTCTTCCCCAAAAATGACCTCGTCGTCGTCGTCGTCGTCTTCAGCGAGATAGTCATACCGCCGGCGTTTGCGGGGTGGCGCCTTGCTCGTCAGAGTCATCTCGCCTTCGACGAACTTGCTGAGAGGCACTGCCGGCCGTTTCCACGTGGCATCTGGGTCGTAATCCGTGCCCGTAACGTCGAACTTGGGGACCTTCAGAGGTGGAGAATACATGGGGAGGTTCTCCAACAGAAGTTCGGCCGTCTTGGAGGGCTGCAGGCCAAACACAACCTCGTCGTCCGGTAGGGCAAAGATCGCCGACGGCGCGATACAGTCAATCGAGATTTCGGGAAGGTCATCCTCATTCTCCATGGGAGAGTCGGTATGGATGAGATCGGGCAGGTCGTCCACTGCAGCGCCCACGACCGAGCGCGGTGGGATCACCGCGTTCACCTGCAGCGCCAGCCGTTCGGCTGGACTCGAGTGAACCCATTCCGCACAGGCGTAGGCGAGGTTTAGTGCAACTGCTCGCTTCCACTTGTGTTCCTTGCGGAAATCGGTCCGCATCCATTTCATCTCCTGAAGGAGAACATCCCAGTGGGACGCCGGCCTTGTTGGTTCGGGGCATCGCACCGGCTGACGCAGCGACCATTTGTCGTGTTGCTGGAGGTGATAAACCCTACGCAGGATCTTGCACGCTTGGTGGTCAAGTATCGATATATACTGATCTGAGGTGGATATCGTCTTGTGAGCTTGGTTGAGCAGTTTCTCGATCGGTTTCATCCATGTCGATTGCCTGGTGAAGCCTTCGATGAAAAGAGGCGTGAAGTAGTCCTCAGATGGAATCTGCCCGGGCCGGTGTTGGCTGACAGCCACGGTGCCGTCTGTCGACGCAGGCCGCTTGGGCTGCTTGCCAAAAATCACGGTCGGGACGCTTCTCCGGCGTTTATCGCGGGCCTTGCTGGCGAGGAGTTTGAGGCTAGAGGGCCCGGGGGAGACTGTTTCCGCATCCTCGGCTGCACGAACTGCGCTCGCGTCTCCGGAAACTGGCTTCAGGGTCTCCGATGGAGGGACAGGAACGGGGGGCGGCTGGGGTTTAGCGGACAGCCCATTCGGCGTGATGTTATCAGTAGCTGGCGGTGCAGGAATCGAATTAGACGATACGAAGGGGCGAGTTGCCGCAGCTCGAGATTCGTTCCCTTTCGTGTCAGCACTGGTCATAATTTCCTGTTTGGCTGTGGCTGAGTCTGGTTTGTCGACATCCATAGGAGTCGAAACAGCCTCACCGCCTCGGCTGGCTTGCTGATCCAGTTTCGAGGACCCAACCGGAGTAGGGGTAAATGCCTGGTCCTGGTCCCGGCCCTGGGTGTCCACAGGCGAAGTTGACGGCCGATCACGGTGTTCGCCAACAGCACCGCCTTCCGGAACAATATCCGGGATCGTGTCTGTCGCAGCTTGCACTGCTCTATCAGCTCCCGTGTGGGGAGGTCTCGAGACCGGTGCAAGCTCGGTAGGTCGAGCGAGCTGGGCTGCGGCGGATTCCTGGAGCAGTTGCGCTTCTACCCCACTGATGGGCGTCGGCAGTGAGACGTCTGGGCCAGAAGAGACCGCAAATGAAGCAGTTCCTCCAGTTTCAGCAGGCTCCTCTCCCTTCTTCTTCTCCTCCTCCTCCTCTAGCCCCGTACCATCCTGGGGGTTGCGCCTGTGTGTTTCGTCGCCCGTTTCCAAGTACTGCGGTCCTTCATTGTCGGGACTCGTGTTTGCCGAGGCATCATGCACAGTCGGTGTCAACATAGACTGCGTGGTAGACCCGGGAGATGATATCGCATCGGCATAACGGGCAGAATCCGTAGTCGAAGGTCGCTGGCTTGAGGCGGCCGCCTCGGCATCCGTGAGATTCCTTGTTTCGTCACGTTCCGCTGGTAAAGCAGGTTGATCGGCTCGGGGTACCTGGACGTTGATGCGGGGAGCCTGCGAGGAAGTGGCTGGGCCTTCCGGATGCGGAACAGCTGCCCTGCTGCCCGTAGATGCCTGGGACTGGGAGACGCCGTTGACCTGGTTGGGCTCTGCCGGACGGGCAGGGACATCCTTGGGTGAGAGCTGCCCGGGAGTGCCATCCTGCGCCGCGGATCCTAGGGCGGCATGGTAAACGTCCTGACTCGTCGGCAACGGCTTGACGGACGCCTGTGGCGCCAGATGTCCGCTTGTCAACCCTCCGACTTTCGCGCCATCGGTCGGTGGTGAAGACAGTCGTCCTTTCGCTGAATATTTTGTCGATTCCGTGGGACGAGTGTTCTCAGTCGATGCCCATTTGTATCTTGCGCGAAGTTGGTGCAAATCGAACGGTTTCCGGCGCACTGGGATGTTGAGCTCGTCAAGACGGCGACCCCTGCAGAGTGAATCGAACCAAGTTAGAAAAAAAGTTCGAGACGTACGCGACGCGATCATATCGCAAGAAAATGAGCAGGGTGTGCAAAGGCAGCAGGACGTACCGGAGAATGTCAGCTTCAATTAGAAATGCTTTCTCGGCGGGTGTGGTTGTCGGCGCGTCCGGATCGCTAAAGTCACGGTCGGGAATGCCATCTTCTTCGGTCGCAACTGCAAAGAGCTCGCGCAGCTTTCGTTTCCGCGACGATGCAATTGAGCTGCCAGAGGTTAATATCGATTATCGCACATCAAAACGATCAGAAAATTCAGCTCTATCGATTAGAGTCGTTCGCACCTTAATTCCGCCCGCTTTGATCGCAGAAGCTTCAAGCGGTCGGCGAGCGCGAGCTCAGTCATGTCATCGGCGACAGCGACATCCGTTTTTGATCAAACGGATGACGGTGTCGGCTTGAACAGAGCGATAGGAAACCAAAATCAAAGTCGCAAAGGATGGAAAATGCTAGCGTTGCGACTTTTCAACGCCGGTTTGATTGATTGAACTGGGTCGGCAAGAGCGTAAATCTCTGTCGTGCCGTGTTGAGGGGGTTAGGTTGTGATGACGGGCGTATCGGCAGCGAACAGCGACGCAATCGGGGGTCAAAAATGTTAAGCCAGGATGCATCAGCGCCTGAAGAAAGCGGGAAACGGCTGGCTGGCGGTGCCCAGGCGGTGCTGACGACAACTTGGGGGCTGGGTTAGAGGGTCGAGAGGCCTAAAACCCCACTGGACCGAAAGGCCTCAGCGCGCCGAGGGCACCCGAAACACGGTGCGAATAGAAGAAGAGATAAGCTTTTCCACACTGTGGGAAAGCCGCGCCCCCACCGCCTCGCCCTGCCACTTGGCGGCGGGCTCCGAGGAATATCCGGCGGGCGTGGAACGGAACCTAAGCGCCTCGAGGGAAAGACAGAAAGGGAAGCTGAGACGGGCTCGAAGGAGACGATTCCATGATTCCCATGGCCCAAATGACTGGCTGGCGCCCTATCGAAGCTGTCCCAGAAGTTCCTGCGCGGGCTGATGCCTGGAGCAGGCGGCGAAAGCCACATCTGAGGAGATCCGATCCCAGGGCCATCGTTTGCCTCGCGAGATCCGAGAAGGGGAAATAGCGGTCCAGGACACCTTATCCTGGCGAGAAGCCTCGCTCATTGTGGTCTCGCGGGCGGCTTTGGATGTCAACGTCGTACGCGCGGCCATGGGAGGAGTAAAAACAGAGATTGGAAAGGTGAGTGAGGAAGCATTGGGTTCGGTTGTGGTTTGGGAGGAACGTGGAAAGTGATTCAGTGTGGTCGGTGGAGAGACCGACTGTGTGTCAGGGTCTCGAGTGCGGATAATATCCCGGTCAGGGCGGTTTAATGTTAACGACGATTTAGCGCATCGGTTGCCTGAGGTATGCCGAAACATAGAGCCCCACCACGGGATCTCCGTCAGAGCTCCCACTTTTTTCTGTCTGGGGAACAGCAATTGCTGACTCAGCCAGCTGCAACATTGTTCGCCCGATGCTCCATAAACTGCCCTGAACACCCTCCCTACCAAGGACACCAAGGCACCGTCGTTTGGTTCGGGCTAGGCTCCCAGGATCAGGATGCGTTCAGACAGATGCGAGGTGATGCGAGGTAAGTGCTAGTGGATGTAGTGGACAGGACACAGGACAAACAATGTGTCTCAACCTGCGAAAGAAACACATATACCTATTACAGGTCAAGATCTTCCCTGGACTCGGGGGGTGATCCTGAAGCGGTGACTCGAAGCAACCATAACAACAAGAAGTCGTGGAAGATCTAGGAGGGAACCACTCAACCACTCAACCGCCCAGCCGTTCAAGGCACCTTAGGCACCTGACAGGGCTCACTGCTCACCCCTTACCACCTGGCCACCATGGTATGCTATGCCTCCAACACCTGGGTATTCGGAGATTTATTGCCAGCGATTCATTGCTCACAATCACATTGCAACAGCCGATGAACCTTCTCGACTGCAATGAGGATGTGGTGCACTTGATCCTGGGCTACCTGGCGCAAGCCGATCTTGTCTCGGTCTGCCTCGCTCATCGGCATCTGCGCCGACTTGCTGAGTCGTTCCTCTACTCCACCATCGAGATCACGTTTCCCCTGTACCCTCCGCCTCCTCCTATTCCCTCGCTTGTACGCACCGTTTTGCGCAGACCCGAGCTTGCTGGCTACATACGCACCCTCTTGCTCAAGGGAACTCTCGCTGGCAACTGGGGAGCTCCGAAGCTGTCTGTCCGCGAGCCGGATCTGCTGGAGGCGATATCTTTCGTCGAGAAGACTCGCGTGTCCTACCGCGGCGCCTGGATTGACGAGCTACGCCGGGGCACGCTCGACGCATATATCGCCATTCTGATATCGCAACTACCACGCCTTAAACGTCTGCATCTCGGCAGCTGCTTTCTCATCGAAAATGACCTCAAAAGCCTGGTCTTACGGTCCATCCTTTGCAGTCCCCACTCCAATTCGAGCACCACCGGGATCCATAGTACCACGCTGCATCAACTCCACACAGTCACTCTCAAGCACGTTGCATCGCGTCCAGTTGGCGATCATAGGGCTGTTCGGAATACCGCAGACATCCTCCCGTTTTTCTATCTTCCGTCGCTCCGGAAGATGTCCGTCTCGATCGACGACCCACTGGTGCCGACATTTCCGTGGCCTACCAGCAAACCGCCTTCAGCTTCAAGCCTTACCTCACTCAGTGTCGACACCATGAGAGAGCCGCATCTTGGCCAGTTGCTCGCCGTTCTGCCTCACCTCCGCTCCTTGTCCTGGGAATGGGTCTTTGACCCAGATTACGAGGATCAGTCCAACAGCCCTGTCATCGACCTCGACCAGCTCATGCCGGCCCTGGCGCACGTCCGAGCGACTCTTACCGAGCTCAGGATAGTAGCCGACTGTTACTACGCAAACCGTGCTGCTCTGCCTTTTCCGCTGCGGGTCCAGGGGTCTGCACGGGCGCTCGCGGGCTTTGATAGCCTGACCAAGCTTGTCATCCCGCTCGTGTTCTTCACGGGATTCTCGCTGCCCGTCCGGACGAGACTGGCAGATTGTCTTCCTCGTAACCTCGAGGAGTTGACTCTGGCTGACGACTTGTTCATCCATACCGACATCAACGAGGAATGGGATGAGCCTGGCTATGCGAGCGCAATCGTTGCATGGCTGGCAGACGGAAGAGCCTCGACGCCGCGTCTTCGGAAGCTCTGTCTCGTGCTGATGTGTCCCGACGAGGAGGTCCCTTTTGAGTGGCTTGATGTGAGGAATGAGATCCGGGAGTTGGGTCGACGTATGGGGATCGACGTGACGACCCAGGAAGTGTACGCATTCGGGGAAGAACTGGCCTAGTAATTAGGGGCAGCTGATGGCCGCTAGGCTTCTGGCAAGATCGATGGCCTCGTGAGCAGGGCGAAACAAAAGGAGGCACCTGGGTCAGTATTTCACTCTCCTCCTACGCGCTGTGGAAAGGTAGTTGAAAACTGAAAAAAAAAAGATTAATTATTCCCAGGGGCAAGATATACTGGACAAGGTATGTCAAGTTCTTCTCAGAAAGGCATACTTCCCAGTGTGGTTCTGTGACGTGGTCAACGACGGTTCTATGTGAGGCCCCCAAATCCCCGACCTTGAGGCCGGCAACTCAACGTCAGAGAGCAACACTAGGACTGGGTTGATGTTCTACGAGCTGAAGACGTATCCTAATGAGCCGATCCCCTCGCCTTACCCAAGCAACATCAACAACAACGGTTCCCTGGCGTACAATTCCCGGTTCAAGAAGACCGAGGGCAAGGACCGGGCCAGCATCCGGTGGGCCAACATCAACGGCGACGGGCGTGACGACTTCCTGTGGGTGGTTCATGTCGGTCCGCTCCTGGCGACGCAGGAAGGGCAGCACTCCGGAGTCCAGACACCTCATTCAGTAAGAGCGAGGAAACCTTGAAGCGGAGGAAAGGCAAGAAGCTGCATATTGCAGACGGATAAATATTTAGTAGCATGTTCTCAAGTCTCGAATTGATTTATTGTTTTGATGCCGTGTGCAGGTGCTGGCCGCTTCCTGGCGTCACCGAGATCGTTCGTTTCTGTCTCGACTCTCCGTGGTCCAGATCTGGAAAAGTTGAGGTGGGCCGCCTTGTCAGGAAGTACCTAGAAGGGGCCAGACGCCGGAATGAAGCCCAGTGCAGCGGCTCGAAGCACACGAGGTGGAGGGCGATTCAGACAAGGGAAGGACAGGAATACTACAAAGTAAGAAGGGAGGAGAGAAGACGGTTGAGGTCCCTTGATCCTTGCACAACCTGAAAGCCAAGCACAGACAGCCCAGGGTGGATCTGCAGGGCTGAATGCAAGTCTGGTCCAGGCTCCCAAGCCCATAACCCTAACCCTAAATTATCGATATGGCTGTCGGACCTGTGGCAAGCCGCGAGAGAAGGCAGCAAAACTATCATCACCACAGTCCCTCAGGAAGCCGACAAGCGCGTCAGAGAATACAACCCTGCAACCCCGAACGTTCCAGTGACGTTTGCAGTTCCAACAATATGGCGGATCATGACAACAAATCCTCCCGGGTAGCGATCCAGCTCGGAAAGTCTTCCACCTCCTCACCCCACCAAATCAAGCAACGTGCCCGTCCTGCGCACGGGAAACGCCACCGCGCGCAGGCGCTGCACGAAGACTCCGAGTCCGGGGACAACAGTGACAACGATAACGACCAGCAGGCATACGGCCGGCACGAGACGATTACATCTTACGATCTCCACGGCACGAAATCGAAGAACGAAAAGGCACCGGGACGCGGCGACCCCTCAGATCGCAGCAGGCGAGACGAAAAGGACGAGAATGGGGACGCAAACCGGCAAACGGAGAGCGATCAGCAATCCCGTCGCTGTGGTGTCGTGGCGGACAGCTCTGAGCCGCAAGAAAAACCCGTCAAGTGGGGCTTGACCATCAACATGAAGGGCACCGGAGCCGACAAGGACAAAGGGAGCAGGGAGCCGAAGTCGCGTACGGACCGCTCCGCCTCTGAAGAAAACTCGAGGAAAAGGAAGGAGGTCACCAAGAGCATTGACGAGGAGGCGATGGACGCCCTCATGGGATCGGGCACACCAAAGCGCAAGCACGTCGATTCCGATGCCGCCGATCGAGAGCCGCGGGCAGAGGACTACCAGGCCGTCCCCATCGACGATTTCGGGGCCCATCTTCTCCGCAACTTTGGCTGGGACGGGAAGATGAGAGGCAAAGTTAGGGAAGTGACACGGCACGCCAACCTCACTGGGCTCGGTGCCAAGGACGCGAAGGGGGCGGAGGACCTCGGCGCCTGGAACCAGAAGACGGCCAAAGATTCCCGACCCGTGCGCCTCGACGACTACCGCAGAGAGGAGAGCAAGAAACGCCAGCGGACGGAGGACCGATATCGTGACAGCTACAAGCGGGAGCGCGAGAGGGAAAGGGAACGAGAGCGGGAACGCGGGCGAGACAGGTAGAGAGAGAGCACTCGCAGCGGCCCCCGCGGTTCGTTCTCGAAATACCCAGGCTCGAATTATACTGTTTCCGAGTTGGAATATCTACTCCGTACGCCCCCAAGGCGCGCGCAAACGTACACGTCAGATGCCCTCGACCAGGCCTGAACTGAAGTGGGTGTTTGTGACCCGTACTTTCAACCCAGTTTCTGCGTACTAACATACGTCGGTGGAGGGAGAGTCAGAATGCGCATACAGCGGCTTGGTTCCCGTCCAGTCAACTGTGAAACCATCATGGACCTTAGTGGTAAAGAACGCATTTCTTCTGGCCGAACGAGTGCCTTCACACAGGAAAAACCTGACATGACAGCCCTGACACTGGACTAATCCAGGCGTCAACCGGCCATTAAGGGTTTCCACACAACATCGCAAACATCGATGCCGAGACCAACATCAGGCAGACGCCGGCATGACGCCCACGAGTCTTCACTGGGTACTGGCCCATCCAAGAAGAGGAAAGCATTCGCATGGTTCCCATCCAAGCCCCAGCTGCCCAGGTTTGACCATATGATGAACTCGGATTAGGGGTTTGCAGAAGGAGGGGGACCGGGTAGGTGGTCTGAGCCCAGACTTCAACAGGCTTCACCGACCTGTGCATACCTCTCAAGAACGCCCGAACGCACGACGTTCGCATGCGGCTGACGATATTGGAAAGAGCACCCACCAAAGCCGGACGGTTCCAATATGCCGTTCGGCAACTGGGACCATTCAGATCAGCAAGGGACTCTGGTCCCCTTGACCGTGTTGCTCATAGTGTCTGGGACGAGGCAAGCCTGCCCAAGTTACCCTGTGCCCGAGCATCCGCCCGGAATGTATGTGCTCGACTCTCTTGGAGGGGGTTGTGTTCAGTCCATTGCAGTCAATTGCTTGGGGGATTCGGACACTGGGAGCAAATCGGGAATAATCGCTTACTTGTCTGGACGACAGATCCAGCTCCCTGAATCCATTGGTTGACCCCGCCCGGTTGTTGTGCTTTGGGTGGACTGCACTTGCAGAGCAACCACATACCTTATCTGGTGCCCGCTTTGGATGCGTCGCTGCCTTGCTTATAAATTGTTGATCTTATGCTGCACGTCGGAGGGCTTCCAGAAGCCTCGATTTCTACGTTGCGCATGGTGTGGAGTGAGCAGACTTCCCATATAAGAAGTTAAGCAATCCAGACTCGGGTGTTGGCTTTGCTGAGTCGACCCCCTCTCCGGAGATCCTGCATCGGTATCTCACTACGCTTATCGTTTCCCCCTGCCTTGAGCGCATCGCTTTCCCAACTCGTCTTCAACTCACTGTACCGGAACATCCAACCATGGGAAGCACAACAGCAAATCCGTGGTGGAAGGATGCGGTCTGTTACCAGATCTACCCGGCGTCCTTCAAGGACTCCAACGGGGATGGCCTGGGAGACATACCCGGGATTCTGAGCAAGATCGACTACTTGAAGGATCTTGGTGTTGATGTTGTCTGGGTCTCGCCCATGTAAGCTCCGGACCGATGTCGATTCAATTTTATTTGGCATCATGTATTGATCATTTTGGCTGCATGGAATAGGTTCGACAGCCCTCAGGTGAGTGGGAGTGCCCTTTGTTGACCATGGAAGCATCGGGCTTGAGTGACAAGGCTAAGAGATGGCCAGGTCGACATGGGCTACGACATCTCGGACTACGAAAGTGTCTACCCTCCCTATGGCACGGTCAAGGACATGGAAGACCTCATCGAGGCTTGCCACAATAGGTGATCGCCTAGCTCCAGATGGACCGAATCCTTAGAATCCTAAAGGCTAACTTCCATCAAGGGACATGAAGCTGATCCTGGACCTTGTGGTCAATCACACATCAGACCAGCACGCCTGGTTCAAGGAGTCGAGGTCTTCCAAGGATAACCCAAAGCGTGACTGGTAAGCGGCAGCTCTTCCCAACGAGGTCCTGGCCATAATGATGAGGGACTGACAGTGTGACCAAGGTACATCTGGAAGCCCCCTCGATACGCCGAGGATGGCACCCGCCTGCCGCCTACGAACTGGAGAAGCTACTTCTCGGGCCCGACTTGGGAATACGATGAGCATACGGGCGAGTACTACCTGCATTTGTTTGCCAAGGAGCAACCAGATCTCAACTGGGAGAACGAGGAGACGCGGAAGGCCATCTACGACAGCGCCATGCGTTTTTGGCTTGACAAGGGGGTCGATGGTTTCCGGGTGGACGTCGTGAACATGTGCGTGCCTCTCCCTCCTCAAAGTGCCGTATTATCAATGAATCCCCTAACCCCAACACCACCTCGAATGCAGGTATTCCAAAGGGGTCGAGTTCAAGGACGCGCCCATCGTCGACCCCCGATTCCGCGAGCAGCCCGCGTGGCTGTACTACGCCAACGGCCCTCGGATCCACGAGTTCCTCAGGGAGATGAACGAGAAAGTGCTCGACAAGTACGACGCCGTGACGGTGGGCGAGCTGCCGCACACGCCCGACCCCAAGAAGGTGCTCCAGTACGTCGGGGCAAGCGACAAGCAGCTGAACATGGTGTTTCAGTTTGACATTGTCGATCTCGGCCAGGGCAAGGACCACAGGTACCAGTTTGAGGAGTGGAAGCTGCCGCAGCTCAAGGCCATCGTGGCCAAGTGGCAGCAGTTTATCGAGGGCACCGACGGGTGGACAACGGTGTTTTGCGAGAACCACGGTAAGCACTTCTCTCGCATCCCAATAACGTTATAAACCACCACAGCAACTCCCAAACTTACACCACCAAACCAAACAGACCAAGGCCGCTCCATATCCCGCTACGCCTCCGACGCCCCCGCCTTCCGCGTCCCCTCAGCCAAACTCCTCTCCCTCATGCTCTGCGCCCTGACAGGCACGCTCTTCATCTACCAAGGCCAAGAAATTGGCATGATCAATATCCCCCGCACCTGGCCCATCGACAGCTACCGCGACATCGAATCCGTCAACTTCTACAAGGCCATAGCCGCGCAGTCACACAACAACCCGGCCGAGCTGGACTACGTCATGCGCAGCCTGCAGATCCTGGGGCGCGACAACGCGCGGTTGCCGATGCAGTGGGACGGCAGCGCCGCGCATGCCGGGTTTACTGATGCTGAGGATGGGCCGTGGATGAGGGTGCACGATTTGTACGGGGAGATTAATGTTGCGAGGCAGGTTGCGGAGGGGGAGGGGTCGGTGCTGGGGTTTTGGAGGAGGATGATTCGGTTCAGGAAGCTGCACAAAGATGTGTTGGTGCATGGGTCGTTTGAGGGGTTTGGGATGGGGGATGAGCGGACGTTTGTGTTTGGGAAGAGGGGAGGGGGGAAGACGGCTGCGGTGTTGTTGAATTTTACGGGGGAGGAGCAGGAGGTTGAACTGCCCACGTATGAAGGGCTGCAGTTTGAAGTGGGGAGCTATGAGGATGCTGCAGAGGCGGAGAAGGAGGCCACGGGGAGGATCAGGAGGTTGAGGCCGTGGGAGGGGAGACTCTATCTGGCAGGCGGTGGGGTCCATGAACCTGGAAGTGTTGTTGGTTGATGGCTGGTTTGATGGCTGAGGGCTCAGGAGGTTCGGCAGCTTCCGCCAAATCTGCGAATGGACATGGGATGACAACCGAGCTGGAAGAGACCTGGCTGTCCTGCAGGGACAGTGCCTGCATCATCCAGGGCAGACACCCCCTAAATTGATAACCCCCAGATTGGCGCTCAGACGCACAAAAGCACAAAAGCATTGTTCGTTGCAATTTGCTTGGTCTGTGTGCAATTGAACCCTGAGACTTGGAACATTGGACGAAGAGAGGAAAACAACAAAATCGAGACCAATGATCAGATAACGTTAAAAAGTAACCGATGCCCTGGAAATGGGATCCACTCCACACCGCACGGCTCGAGCTGCTGAGAGATCCCACGCCCGGATCCCGCGCGTCCCGGGGGCTCCAAATTTCCTAACCTGGAAGTGCTCGACCTCGTGTTGTCCATTGAAACACCGCCTCCCAGAATCGATACGTGTGGAAGTTAGGTAGTTACCCCATCATTGGAGAATAAGATGCAGTTCCTGTCAACAAAGCGTGGAGCTTGTGAGTGCTTAAGGGTGAAACTGGCAGATGAGGGGGTCGAGTTGCCATCGCCGTCTCCATCTGCGCCTGCATCCAAAACGGTTGCCCAGAGGAAGATCCATGTAAGTTTGCGCTAAAGTACCGAGCGACCAGGGCAGACAGCTTTCCTGCCAAGGGGTTGGTCCCACGACAACGGGGTCCGCTGGCCAGCCACAGCCAGGAACCACAGTGGACAGGCCAGGCACCACGAGCCGAGCCAGCTCCTTGGCTGCTGCTGAAAAAGCTCCCACAATCTGGAGCCCCTTCCCTTCACCGACCTCCACCAACCTGACATCCCCCCCCCTTTCCTGCTCAACAGTCCGTCTGGTACTTGGGCTGTAGCAGCTGGTCACCATGTCGAAACCACAGAGCGCCAACGGCAGCGAGCCCAAGTTCGAGTTTATCGAGACTCCCAAGGCCCCGACGCCGACCTTCGAGAAGTCTGAGGAGTGCGGCGTGCGCACCACTGCGGTGAGTACTGCACCCTGTCTGCTACAGTGTAGCAAAAAAGTTGCCCAAGAAGCAAACACTTTCCACACATCACATCAAAACCAAGCCGAGAACGGCACCAACCAGGCCAATCAATGGGACATGCACTGACACTCGACCGCCAACCAGTACCCGACCATCAAGAATGCGCCTCTTCCCGCCGACGGCGCTGGTAGCAACACCTTCTCGAACCTCCTGCTCTTCAGCATCCTGGGCGGTGTGCCGCTGTGGCTGTCATGGAAGCTTGGCGGCGGTCTGAAGACGACCATCTTCCTGGCCCTCTTCACCACCCTCCCCCTGCTTGGTACCTTCTGGATCACCGCGTCCACCATCTCCCCGCGCAAGACCGAGAAGGCCAGGTTCCCCGGCCGTCCCATCGAGCACTACCTCACCTTCAAGAAGCCCGCCGATCAGGCCAAGTACTATGGCCGGAACAAGATCCCCATGGAGACCTTCCACGAGATGTACTTTGACGGCGAGGTCGACTTCAATGGCGACGCCCTCGAGGTCCTCGAGTACCGCCATGACTGGGCCAACTTCCGCTTCACCCTCAGCCTGATCAAGTTCTTCCTGACGGGCATGATCCCCGAGGTGATCATGCACACCCGGTCTCAGGGTAAGCCTACTCGATCCCCAATTCCTTTTTTTTATGTGCACACAATCTGACCTGGACCAGACGAGGAGCAGGTCCGCGACCACTACGACCGCGGTGACGATTTCTATGCCTGGTTCCTCGGCCCTCGCATGATCTACACCTCGGGCATCATTGGGGACATCAACCGCGAGGAGACTCTTGAGGAGCTCCAGGACAACAAGCTCGCCGGCGTCTGCGAGAAGATCGCTCTCAAGGAGGGTGAGCGCATGCTCGACATTGGCTGTGGCTGGGGCACCCTGGCCCGCTTCGCCAGCGCCAACTACGGCGCCAAGGTCACTGGTATCACCCTCGGCCGCAACCAGACTGCCTGGGGCAACGGCGCCATGCGCAAGGTCGGCATCCCCGAGGAGCAGAGCAAGATTCTGTGCATGGACTACCGCGACATCCCCGTGCCCGAGGGCGGCTACAACAAGATCACCTGCCTCGAGATGGCCGAGCACGTCGGTGTGCGCCACTTCCATGGCTTCCTTAAGCAGGTGTACGACATGCTTGAGGACGATGGCACCTTCTTCCTCCAGATTGCCGGTCTGCGCAAGAGCTGGCAGTACGAGGACCTGGTCTGGGGTCTCTTCATGAACAAGTACATCTTCCCTGGCGCTGACGCCTCGACTCCTCTTGGCTGGTTCATCGACAGGCTCGAGGGCGCCGGCTTCGAGGTCAAGAGCGTTGACACCATTGGCGTGCACTACTCGGCCACCATCTGGCGCTGGTACCGCAACTGGATGGCCAACCGCGACAAGGTCGAGGCCAAGTACGGCAAGAGGTGGTTCCGCGTGAGTTCCCCCGCCCTTTTTTCTTCACATCTCCATCTTCCAATTACTGACCCAAAATTCAGATTTGGGAGTTCTTCCTTGCCTACTCGACCATCATCTCCCGCCAGGGCAGCGCCACCTGCTACCAGATTGTTCTTCACAAGAACATCAACTCGGTCCACCGCGTCGAGGGCATCCCGACGCAGTACGGCATCAGCGGCTCTACCAACGCTATTAAGGCTGATCTGAAGGCGTGGGTCAAGGCCAACGCCACTGAGTTCCCCAGCGTCCCGGCCGCCCAGTAAGCGAGCGTGTTTCGGACGTGGCGCGAGACTGGTCGAGTCAAGCGTCGATCGCGTCGTGGAGGAAGCACCTGGCTTCGGCAGAGGTGTGGAATGGGTTGTGGTGTCCTGCCCCGAAGTGGGGCGGCCCGTGATGGTGTGACGGGGTGCGGTGCTGGGCATAGAATCTGTTCCTGTAAGGGGACAGGATGTGTTGATTATGTGGCAGACCGAGAATAGTGTGGCCGTCTGGTTGAGACGGATCATGTGGTTCTTCAAAAATTAGATGCAAGGTTAGAAGGAGAATAGAGCCTGAGTGATGATCGGGTGAACAACACGGTGGACAGCAGTCCGTCCTCGGATTGAGCGTGTCTCGACCGTCGGTTTCCAAACCAGGGTGGTGCCATTGCTGAGACATTGAACCCGGGTAATGCCTTCTTTTAATAGATAGAGTATCGTACATCGTCCCGACTTTTTGAGATGGTGTGCGTGGTTACACTTCCTCTCCTAGGCCTCCTTAGCCCAGCAGCACATTCCTGATAACTTGCTCCTAATCCTGCGAGGAGCATCATCTCCCCCTCTTTAAGCTGCCCGTCCCATCCGCCTCACCCTCACAGACAGTAACGATCTACTCAGCCCTGCCAATTGGTATCAACGCCGCAGCCACGTCCTCCACGCCCCTCTCAGTCGCCAGCATATTGTACTGCGACGCCGCGTTCCGCGTGTCCAACACCTCGACCCTCATGCCCAAGTTGGTGATGGCCCGCCGCGTGGCGGGACTGAGCGGCCGGATCTGGGGCCCCAAACCCAGAATCAATAGATCTATCCTCCAGGGAGTCATGCTGTCAGCATTCTACTGTATTGAATATTGTGGTGTCTCTGCCGCCTCTCGCCGTTTGAAACCCAACCAGTGACAAGATCACCAGAAGCAAAAGAAAAAACGAAGAAGAAAAGAAAACGAAAAAAAAAAAAGACAGTGAAAGAACTAACCAGGCCTAGGCCAAACAGCCCCCAAAACAGCAAACGCCTCCTCCCCAACCTCCCACTGCCCCTTCTCATTCACCAACCTTCCCCCCTTCCCCGCCTTTGTCGTCGCCCAAGGCCGCCAGGAAAACGCCTCCCCGCCCACAAGCAGCGCGCCATCCCCGCCAGTGATGTGCACGCCCGAGTTGAGCGAGAAGCCGTCCGCGTGGCAGACCTCAACCGCCGTCGACGGGATGGGTGCTGAGGCCAGCACGTCCATTGCTTCAAAGTCTGTTGGGGGTGGCTGGTCGGGGACGGGCTCGTTGTTGTGTGCCAGTCGGGGGCGTTTTGAGGTTGGGGGGGTTGTGTGGATGGGTCTGGTTGTTGGTGTCGCTGGTGTTGGTGTCGTTGTTGTTGGGCTGGTTCGCGAGGTAAGGGCGCGGGCGGGTGATATACTGCTGCCTCTGCTGCTGCTGCTACTGCTGAGGAGCGGTTGGAGGGCCGTGGTCGGGCGTCGTGATGGTGCATGGGAGGTGAACGGTCTGGTTCCTCTGCCGAGGGCGCGGGCGACCGCGAGGCGGAGGGCTGGCGGGTTTGCTGCCATTGTAAGCTATTGTCTGTCGGGGAGATGTCTTATGTTTCGGGCCGTGCCATCCGTGGCGGAGCTGGTCGGGCTGGTGTGGTCTGTCGTGGCCTAAGAAGGTTTGTTGTTAAGAGACTTTGCGTTGATTTGGAGCTCAATTGAAATTTAGGCGGAGCTCGACGTCATTGCAGGGGTGAACAAAAGACGAGGGAAGGCCACGGATCGTCTGTTCTCGGGGCAAGCGAACTGGGCAACACGAGAGCTAGGGACAATCGTCAAGTCCAAAGTCGTGTCGTTCAAGAGAAATGCAGCTTTGCTGGGTCAGACATAATTATCGAGACCACAATTCAACGCATGTTGGTTATCACAAGCAGAGGCACTGCCACGGACAACTCGGACACCATCGGGCACCTCAGACAGGGACCTGGGCGCGACTCTTGCTTGATTTGCTCGCTCGGCCGTAGCCGGTTGTCATTCGGCACTCATAAGTCCCATCGCTGTATTTTCACAGCGTCCCAGCCCCTTGAAGCGCGGCCTGAAGTCCATTTCCATTGAGAACCCCGTCCCGGTAGAAAGCAGCCCTAAGAACAGAGACAGCCAACCCCGGCTGTATGTGTGTACGGCATGCAGCCCGTTTCCCAAGTGAACACCGAAGCAATGAGATCGTCAACCTAGCATCCGCCCGCCCAAACCAAAAACCAAGCGCATCTATTTCTTCTTCTCGGCCTGGCTCTGCTCCTTCAGCACCTTCTTGACGATCTTCTGCTCCTCGATGAGGAAGGCCCGGACGACGCGGTCACGGACGCAGTTGCCGCACCTCGAGCCGCCGTACGCGCGCTGGACGGTCTTCTTGGGCTTGGAGATCTGGGCATACTCGCGGGGGCGGAGGGCGGGGACCTGTAGAAAACGCCAAAGTCAGCACGCCATAATCCGTAATTTGCTTCGTCACGTCACAATCTTCGCAGGCTGCTCCGAGGCTCGTGTCGCAAGAGGTGATTGTGTGTGTCGGCAGGTTGAACCATGTTGGATGTTCGAAACGTCTGTCAACCCAGCCCAAAACGGCACCATCCACAGCGGTCGTCCATATGATGGCAGGGTTGCAAAGTCGGTATCGGCTCGTCGTGTTGATCGGTGGTTGTCGGTCGTCCTCCAAGCCCTTTCCTCTACCACACGCGCGGGGCTCAACATCGCAGACCAACTTACACCAGGGAGCTTGATGCCGCAGTCGCCGCACTTGGGGGCAGTGCCGCGCTTCTTGATGTGGAGGAGACGCAGCGAGCCGCCGGGAGTCTTGACAACCCGCGTCAGGTTCGACGTGGTGTTGTAACTGCAGGGAAGCCCAAGTTAGCCGCTTTCCTCCTCGCCCAATTCCTCGCTGATCGGCTCCAAGTATTCCAGCGCAAAGACGGGAAACTCACGGGTTCCGGCGACGGTAGGTGACTCGTGAAGGGGCCATTGCTGCGGTGTTGTCGTCGCTGACGTGATGGTTTCCGTCGACTCGATCACGGTGTGCGAGGTGGGTTGAATTTTGAGATCTAGTTTGCAAATTTCTGTGTGGGTGCAGAATGCTTGCCCCACTCTGATGATTGTCGAAGGGTTGCCAGTTGGCGGGGGGGATTCTGCAGCTGTCAAATATTTCGCTTACTTCATCCACTCTGTGGCTGGTGGAACTGGGCGCCTCACTCCGAACATCATCGGACTTTGTCAACTGATTGTCTCGGCTTCCTGTGTGTAGCCAACAAGAAAAAAGAAAGATGACGATCTTGACTACCCTGCTGGCTCTTGGATGGTATTGGTCTCCTGATTCCCTGCTTTGACTCCAAACGCCTATTATTATCCCATTCCCCGCGAAACCCCTCCTGGAAAGAAAAAAATGAGAGGAAAAGAGAACAGTGGCAACAGAGCACTTCAAGAAGCCCGATGCCTCTTTCGCTCTGGGCTAACCCAGTCTGGGTGTTCACTTGCGCGCCACTGCTTGAGGCCCTTCGGGTTTGCCTTCTGGCTGACATTTGCTTTTGTGAAGACCCCGTCGCTCTGCAGGCGCTGGAAGGCTTCCTGGAAGCTTGCTATCTCCTTGTTGGTGCCATCGACCGACTGCATGTAGGCGGCAAAGGCAGCCTGGGCTGGGGTGGCGGTCAGTTGGTCCTGCCGGTCTTGGTCTGGGACCACTTACGCGATGGATGTTTGGCCATGAGTGGCTCCAACATGCGCGGAAGCGCCGAGCGAAGCTGCCGCAGCTGCATTCGAGGTTAGAAGATAAGTTAGCGACGCCAATGGGGCGATGCGGGATGAGACTGATGGGCAAACCTGCCTGAAGATGCACCTGGTCTAAACTGTCGAGCATCTCCTCGAGCTGCTGTTCCTCCTGCGGGCCGCCCTTGATCGCTGGCGTCGCTGGCGTCGCTGCCGTCTTCTTGTTGGTGTTGTTGGCCATGATGGGCTGCCGTGGGCTACCTTGACCTGCAAGAGAGCAACAACCGGACACGGAATCCCCGAGATTATATGCAGCCGGTGTTCCAGAGATCACGCTGTTTAGGGAACTTGAGGAAGAGCGGCAGATCTCGATGTGATGGATCTCAGTTGTGACCAACCTCACAAGGGTGATGCCGCGAATAAGAAAAAGGCGGGTCTGATGTTTGCTGGCAGGGAGAGTCGCGATTGGCCCCGCTGCCCAAACGCCTGGTCGAGCCAGAAGGCATAGGCCAAGCGGCGTGGGAAGAATTGAGCCAGCAGCGGCCATTTGTGGCTGATGCAACTTCCCGACACGGTGACCAGGGGAGGCGGGAGCTTGGGCCAACAGCACCCAGGTTTTCGGTTGGCGCAGCTAAGACCGGCCCAGCAAACAACAGAAGGAAAGCACACCCGGCCAGCCCAGGTCTTCTCTCTCTCCCTCTTGCTCGCGGTCTCCAAAACAATCCAACAAAAACACGGGCAATCGCAGACAAGTGAAAGTTTGCGCCGGTAACATCTCACCAAACCGACCGTTCTTTTTCAATTTTTCTGTGCGCGACGTGAAGCTTCGCATATCGCGTGTTTCTCGGCGCTCGCCAGGATTTATTCTCTGCATTCGGTCGATAGGCGATCGCGCTGCACACGCGCCTCTCGGCACCACCCAGGCCCCAGGCGCCGCTTCCCCTCTGTTACCACGCTATCTTCCGGACCTTCCTATACCTCCAGCACTCTCCCCCGACCCCTCGCAGCACAGTGTTTCCCACTGGTCTGTTCCGTGCTGCGTGCCAAATCTCACATCAATCACCAATCAAAACATGGACGCATCCGGTGTTACTGGAGGCCCTCCGCAGGCCCAGCCACGCCCGCGCAAGCGCCCTCGCACCAGCCGCGTGACGGAAGCTGCAAATGCTGCAACTTCGGGTCCGCTGACCCCAGTTTCACAGGCAACCCAGAGCTGGGGTCCCGCCACCATCCCCAACGGCCACCATTCCCAGGCCGTGCGTGCGCCCGTCGACACCGTGCCAACCCAGCAGCAACAACCAACCTTTCCTTCTCAACAGCTCGATAGATCGCACCAGGTCGCCGAGCCCGATGGATTGATGAATGGCTACAACGCTCCACAGCACACCCAATATCCCGATCCGCAGCCGACCCTCGCCGTGGCTCCCCAGCCCGACACCTCGGGTCTGACCAGTCTGAGCTCGCTCGCTGGCGACCATCACCAGCACTCGCAGCACGCCCAGCACCATCACCAGGCGCAGCACCTCCAGCAGCAGCAGCAGCAGCAACGCGGCGCCGCCAATAAGTCAGACCGCATCATCTTCCAACACCAGTACGGTGCCCCCCATCCCAGCGGAAACTCGTCGCCGACCTCCGTGGCGAACCCGTCGTCGGCCGCGGCTGGCTACAATAACCTCCCCGCGTGGACGGTCCCCGACTCAGGCTCCGCGCCGTCGCAGCAAGCGGCTCCAGCCTCATCCTCGTCAATGGCCCCCCCGTCGCCCGCGATGGGCACCGCTGCGGGCTTAGCACCGCCGCCCGAGGGCATCTACCGCTCGTTCGACGACCTGCTCTCGTCGGTGCAGCGAACTGCAAAGGAGCAAGGTTACAGCATCGTCAAGCTGCGCGCGAGCAACTACCGCGAGGGCAAGCCGACGCGCTACGACCTCGTATGCGACCGCGGCGGCGTCAAGTACAGCAGCACGGCCAAGAAGCGCAACCCCAGCACGCGCAAGGTCGACTGCCCGTGGCGCGCAAAGGCAGTGTGCGAGGTCAATCTCGGCCATCAGTGGCGGTTCGCTGTTCAGGAGGCGCGACACAACCACGAGGCTCGGGTCCCCGCCGCCGTCCCGGGGCAGGAAAACACGCCTGTTGCACAGAGTCTCCGGAGCCTGACCAATAAGGTTGATCGCCTGGGGCACGATGTGACGCAGAGTCTCAGCCGGATGGAGGCCGCGATTATGGCGCGCCTCGATAACATGGAGAAGCGGCTCGACGTTATCGAAGGCGGACGGGCGGCCATGCTCGGCGGCAACGGCGTGCCGCAGATGGGTGCGCCCAGCATGCCGCCTGCTAACATGGGCGGCGGCGGTCTCGGAAACGGCTCCCTGACCAACGGTGGCATGCAGCCGCTCGTCGATGGCCGACTGGGCGGCGTGGAGAGCCGCCTCACCCAGATGGAGCCGCGCAGCCTGGACGGCTTGCAGATGATGGAGGATGAGGCGAGAGGCCTCTCGATGATGGTCAACTCGTAGTCCGAGTGATTCATCGATGAGGCCTGTCGCAGACCTTCATCTCAGAGCGAGAGTGCGATTGGCATACCTGGATATGGGCGAGAATATGGTCATGGACCTGATCAGAGGAACAAGAAAAACAAAAACAACAAAAACATATCAAGCGGGTCATAGGCGCGAACGGATCGGGTTTGGGGGACAGGAAGGAACAGGACTGGACAGGACCGGACAGGATTGGGCAAAGCAAACTTGCGGGTTTCATCAAGGACCCGTTCACAGCCGGGAAAACGGCACGCTTTTTTTTCCTTTCTCATTTTTTTCTTTTCCTTTTCTCTTTGCCCTTTTCTTCCCTTCTCTCTACTGTATATGTACTCGGCCGTTTTCAGGGCGTTGCTGGGACTGGGACAAGTGTGCAAAGTCGTGTAGATCTTTCTCTCGCCGGGGTGTTGACCTGGCTATCGACTCGGGTCTTTCTGGTTTTCCTTTTTCTTCTCTTCTCTTTCACTCACTGGTCTGTTATGCTTTTAACTGGTTTGTTCTCATCGAGGTATATTGGGGGCCATCACACGGGCCCTGCGGGCGGCAGAGGCGATTCGGGATGGCAAGGCGGTGAAAAGGATGGAAGAATGAGCGATGGGACATGGCGGAAAGCTACTTTTCTGTCTGTGCGAACCGCAAACCGCCATCGCTACTCCCTTCAACTTCGTCTCGATACATCATACCTCTTTGGGTTGCGCTGGCCTGCCCGGCATTACTACAGCATATCCCGTCGCCCTGCCAGCAGTTTTCACTGGCTCATCAACAACCGACTACTCCAAGGGCGGGGTTCGCTCACGGGAATGGAATGGGGCGGGGCGGAGACTTGGATCTGTATCTGGATCTGAAGAACGGAGAACGGAGGCTATCAGAAAACCCCCACAGCGGGCGGCGCTTCTGTGTTCATCGGGACGGATGCACACAGACACACAGAGCTTGTACGATGACATTCGCACTTTTGTCAAAGTGTATTGTACATACCATAGTTAACCATTGCCAAAACAATACCAAAGGAACTTGTTTGGTTGTCTTGTATTCCGTACATCGGGCAGTTCATTCCGGCGGTCGGGCGTGAGGAATGTCGCCGGTCTCACTCACTTCCATTGGGATGTGGAGCGATGGCTGGTCGAATACGAGTTGAACATGCTCCAGTTTCCCTCTGCCAAGCACTGCGGAGGCAAAAGAGCCACTTACTTCTCATCTTCTCACTGTGTGGTTCCGGACCTGAGCGATCCGGTCCTGGCAACCACTCGAGTCACTCAACACAACACACTCAACACTGAACAAAGTGGAACCGTGAAGGGGGAAGTTGGGTCCCGTGTAAGCCCAGCCTGCTGACGCATTATGGTGCATGACTGGCGGCAGGTATAGTCACCAAGCATCGGAGGGTTTGACGACGGAGAACAAACACTGATGGGTCTGAGACAAATGGATCGTAACATAGGTACGGAATACGGTATGGAAGAAAACTGATTGATACCAAACTTCAACCACATCCCTCCAAGCTTGGAAGACCTTCGCCCTCCCTGCACAGTCAACAATATCCAGCCCGGTTTTAGTCTAGAAAATCCCACTCATTCACTTGGTTTTGAAAATCCCATCCAACTCCATCTTGTTCAACAAATAAAGAACAGAAAACAAAAGGGAAAAAATGAGAAGAGATAAAACGAAAACGGAGATGCTGACGAACAAAAAGGGATGAAGGAAAAAAAAAAGCAAGAGAGATACAGAGAGATATATTATCAACGCAGCTTCTCCGGGAGGGACAAAAAGTAGACCCTACAGATCCTATCTCGCAAGGCACGTCCATTATAAACCCAGCCTCCACCACGTGTCACTTAGAGAGAGTCAACGCCGCTTCTCCATGGTTCTCCTGATAATATGCAAGAAAAAAGAGATAGAATCCTATATGCAAAAAAAAGAGGTTGGCTGAAAGGCTGCTCTTGAACGAGCTGACCGGAAGCATCCGCGTGGTGTGGTTCAAGAGATTTCCAGCCCAGTCCCATGAGGGGGAAAGAAAAAGTTGTGGTCATATACGGCGAGAGATCGGCATGTGTTTTTTTTGGGTTTGTCGAGAGCATCCATCATTACTTCGTGAGCTGAATGGACCCGGAGGTCGCGCGCGCTGGCGAGAAAAGGGGGTATATGAAGCTACGAGCGCGTCTGTGCCTGCCGGTGTCCGTTTACATTTCTTGAATCCAGACCTAGAGTTCATGTCAGTAAATGTCACCTGGGAGAGAATGATTAGTTTTGTGAGAGTGGAACTGAACTGACCTCCATCTTCCCTGTCTCGGTTCTCTGTCTCCTCGCGTTCTGCTTGACCGACGACATGACCATGTCGAGATCGTCCTGGTCACCCATGGTGATCATCTCACCCTCCGGCGAATCCTCGTCCTTGATCTTGATCTTGAACCGGCGGCGCAGGCCAAACTTGTCCTGGATCCGGCTGACGAGATCTGGGAACTCGATCGCGGGACCGACCACAATGTACCGCACGTCGCCGGCATGCACTTTAACGCGGACGGTGCGAAGAACGTCTCGCCTTGAGGAGCCCCTCCTCGACCCGCCCGACAAGACGGAACCGGGCCCGGGCCGGCGATTCGACACCATTTCGAACTCACCCTCGTCAAACGAGGCGTCGTCATAGTCGGAGCCTTCGTCATCCTCTTCCTCGATGTAGCGGTTTTGTGGCCGGCTGCCGCCGCCTCGCTGTGACCTGCTGTTCCGCGACCCGCCGCCGCTGCCACCACCGCCGCTGTACATGTCGTAGACGTCATCCGGGTAGGCATCCTCCTCCTCGTCCCTCCTTCTCCTACTGGGTTGATCACGCTGCGAGAAGCCGCGCGCGGGGGCGGCCGAGGCGGAGCGAGTGGGCCGTGGCCGCCCGTCGTCGGGCGACGTCCTCTCGTAGCGCTCGTTGGATCGTACCTTTTCGAGGTTGAGTCTGCTGGGGACCGGCTTGGGTCCGTTGCGCACGGATTGCCCGCGGCTCATCGGCGCCTGTTTGTCGTTCTCGGGAGGTGGTGTCGGGGGGAAGACGTTGCGGTTGCCTGGGGGCTCGGACTGCTGTCTCCTGCTCTGCAGGCCGGGCTTCACGAGGTTGCTGGCGGCGAAAGAGAGGGACTCGGCTGGCCTGTCGTCTTTGACTTCGACAGCAGCGGTCTGGACAAAATCAGTTAGCACCGCATAACGTTGAGGATGGAGACGGGGATGGCAACTAACCCCCTTATTCAGTTCGGTGCCGGCAAAGCCTGTGAAGGCATTGTTGCGATCTGATGCTGCGACCAGCCGTGCCTTTCCGAGGTAGTCCTTCTGTTGCAGATTTCGCACCTTGGCCTCGTTTGGCCTGTATACGACGCCGACGGGAATCGAGAAAACGGTGTAACCCTAAAACAGGAAGAATGTCAGCCATGCCCCCGGTGCGATGGCAACGCAAAGGTGTGGGCTCCGTGCATACCTGTGCCTCGTCCCGTAGCGCATCATCGATCACATTATGATCCTCCACGACCTTCTCCTTGACAGCATACTGCAGATCCTGAAGACCAGCCTCCATCTGCTCGAGGTTGATGTAGCAGAGGCCCCGGTTGAACAGGACCTCGCAAGAGTATAGCTTGAACAGCAGGCCCAGCTGCGAATAGTCGATCAGGGTGTTACCACGGAGGTACAGGAGGGTGTCGTTGAAGTTGGCGAGGGCTTCCTCGTAATCGCCGAGCAGAAAGTTGGCGACTCCTTGCTGGAAATAGGCGACGGCGAGGTACTGGTCGAGTCTGACTGCGCGCTGGTAGCACTCGACCTGCGTCGGGGGTCAGCAACCTTGCTGTCTGGGAAAACGAAGAGATGGCTACGGGCGCGTGTGGAGTGGCTTCTTACCGCTTGCTCTTGTTGGCCCAGTGTGGCATTGATGACGCCCATGTTGAACAGGATCCGGGAAGTGTCCGAGATCTTGTCGAACGACCTGAGCGCCTCTTCGAACTCATTGTTGTCGTAGTACTTGAGGGCCTCGACCCATGTCTCGATTTCCTGTGCAGGGCGCGTGTAAGTCACCGAACTGGCGATCTGCGGATGCGCAGTGGGGTATCCGCATGTCTTTCTCTCACCTGTTTTAGTGACATGCTTCCTCAAGTGCTGCAGTTGCAAAGGCTAGCAAAGCCAGGCAGTCTTGCGGCTCTTGGAAGAGCAGATCTCAAAAGAGGGTATGGAGGTTGTTGTCGCTTCAACCAGAAGTTGCAGAATCCCAATCCTGGGGCGGCTGTTTAGGGGTCTCGGGGTGCGTCAGGTGCGCGGGTGTGCGCTGAGGGGTTGGGTGGCTTTTAATGGAGCGTTGTCCCCAGTGGAATTTTGGCAGCAGGCAAATGGCGTGGCAGGGGTCTGGTCGGCAAGAGTCTGGGCGGGCGGCAACAAGGGGGCTGGCTGTTCGAGTCAGCGGGCGGCTTGCTGGGTTTGCGCTTCTTGGAAAATGGGCTCGAATTTCCCCGCTCTTTCTGGAGGCCCAATTGCGTTCCGCTTCTGCACTTTCGGCGCTGTCCGAGACCCGTCCGTCAACGAAGCAAGCTGGGCTAATGTGAGCCTGGTTGAGAGCCGATGGCAAGATCGCAAGGTGTGTCGTCGAATTAGCGGCTGCTCTTCGGCATACAGTCGGGGTTGCTGTCTCGCCGTCCGAAGTCGTCCACGAAGCAGTTCCTGTCCTCCTCGGGGCTCTCCGACGGCAGTGCTTCCTGGATCCCAGGCGTCCTCGTGTTCCCAAAACAGAGAGAGGCTGAAAAAGAGCGAATGGGTCACTGGTAACCGTTCCTGACGATCGTCTCAATCAATCGGCAGTAGGTGCAGTGTTGTTGGGTCTCCTGCAGCCAACAGCACCTGTGCAGCGTCTGGAAGCGAGCCCGACGGTTTGGTTTGCCCCTGTCGGATCGAGAGCAAAGCAACGTTGTTGACAACGATACCTGCTTGCAATATGTCTTACGATTAGTAGCGGCGGGTGGTTGCCGGACGTCTGGTAGGTACGGATAATGGAATATTCTTTGCTGTTCGCCTGGCGGCGGTGGAAAGGACTGGCCAGAGGTCGGTTCAGAAGGAAGGGAAAAAGTTGGGAGTGTGGGAGCCGGCAAGGCGGGAACAAAGAGGGAAAAGAATCTCAGAAACCGGGTGAGATGGCAAAAAGGGCAGCGGCCGGCCCATGCAACAAGTACACACACGTCCAGGACTCAAGAGAAGAAACGGACAACAGGCGAGGATTCGACTCTCGCTCTGGGCTCGTTTGGAGACGACCGGGCTGGGGGGAGGTGATCATGCAGGCCCACCGGGAGACCAGGCCTGGCACGCTGAGGCACGTCCGGGCTGAGGTGGATTCGCCAGCCCAGCCCTGAACGAATTCCCTTGCCCGCGGACGGGTTTCTCAAAAAGCATTTCTGTTACAGCCGACAGGGGATGCCCTTGCCAAAATGGGAGCATTGGCTCTGGAAAGGTCTGGTAAGGAACAGGGAACCCGAGACTCTTCCATCTTCCAGGTCCTGAGCAGGTCGCAAAAGCCAGAAGAAGCCAGGGCGGGTTGGTGGGGCATGGCTCCACAGCCTCTGCTTTCTGCTTGGGCACCAGCGGCCAGCGCGACCTGCCCAGGCAGAGCTCCCGCTCTCCAACCAACTGGGAGAGATAAGGTACTCGCCGAGTCCGCAACAAGAAACACGGTGATGTCCCTGGGACATGCTGGATCGAATGTTTTTGACTCCAAGGTCGAACCACCCCGGCTGGGCATCCTGCGCTCTTCTGGAAGGCAGTCTCGGCACAGATGCGAAGGCATGGCGCAAGGCAATCGCACGGTTCTTCGGGCCCCATGTCGATGGCTGCCGGATCGACGCGAGACGGAACCCAACGTCACTGCGCTTGCTGCACTGCTCTGCCCCATCATCCATGGCCCCCTCCAGAGCCGCCGCTGCAGGTTGACAATGGCGTGGCAGCAGGTAGATCCTCTCACTCGCCGACTTGGATTAAATGCCCGTGGCTACGTTCCGTACCTTGCATATGTCGGGTCGATGTCCAGTCGAACAGGAACAGGACAGCACCTCGAAAGGGATGACAAAATTCAGATCTCTCAGCAACTGCATCCTCTTCCCAAAAGGTCCCGTCGAATGGCCCTCAAGCCGTCCCTCAAGCCGTCCCGCATGAGCTCCTTTCGGGCTGCAAGAAACAGTTGAGCCAGTCGGCAATGGCCTTGGCTGGACGGCAGGCGCTCGCTGAGACTCGGGGGTCAATGCGAGGCAATTCGTTGTCACAGACATCAGGGCACCCTTGCGAATCACAGGCTTGCGCTCCTTATGCACCAAGCGTTTCTAAGACTCCAGACCGGCCCCTGATTGGGCCAGGCCCCTGGTCGCTTGAGCCCCTGCGTTGCAGGGCGGTTACGATGCAAGTTCTTCTCGCTCCACTCAACCACACTCAACCACGAACCACCACTCAAACCGCCACCACCATCCAGACATCAACCATCAATCGCAACAAAAGCCGCCATGCCCAACAAGCGAATGTGGCTGGAGACTCTTTATTGCTAATAATCTCAGGATCGCCAGGCCGCCTGTGCGGTCGCCTGTGCAGCGGACCTTGTTCGATTTATCGGGCAACGCCTTATTCGCCCTGCGGCAAGTTGGCGCTTCCGTCGTCAGTTTGGCGCGGGCGTGGGGTGCCACGGACGGCCAACAGCATTCTCCTCCCGTCGAGGCTCGCAACAAGTGACCACCTACCCAACTCACCTTGGCTGCATACCTAGTCAATGACACTGGCCAACTGGGCCGCGGCGTGAACCTGTGATAGTGACGGAGAGGTGTGCCGCTCGTCACAGGCTAGTTATTTCTGGAGGTGAATGCTCATTAACGATGGGTCGGAGTTTTGTGACAGACGACAGCAAGACACCCCGCGGCTCTCATCCATTCGAGAGCCCCGGACCCGTACCAAGCCCTTGGTGCCCATGCCATGTGGAATGGCGTTGCAGCTCGCCGCGCTAGCGAGTGGACGCTAAACTGAAGATGGGATGGCATCCCCGCAGAGATCTGGACAACAGCAACCACACCTCGCCCTGGTCAAGGACTCAAGCACAACACGGGCAACTGCGGCTACGTGTAGTAAAAGCACATCACGAACTGTGGGATGGTCATGGGCGGTCGGCGGATATGACGTGAAGAAAATTCAGGTGCGGAGTGCGGAATACACTTGGGCATGATTCTACCCTACCCGACAACTCACTGAGGAACTGCGACAAGCCCCCTGTCTCCTCTTGGGCTCTTGCGGCAACCCGGGCTCTGCTGAGTTGCACCAAGTGGGTCAAAGACCGGTTGTTACCTGGCGAAGCTCGCTTCAACTTCAGTCTTCAGCCGCCTTCCAACGTCGCCGTTCCGATCTTGGGGTCTTCACCCCAGCCTTACAGACCAAACGACAGATTACGTGCAGGAAAATGCAATACTGCGTTATAACTGGTAGATCAAACCAGATTATACACTGAAACTCTCCTGGTCCTCTGACTCTCAATCTGCAGCTTTCTATCATTCAAGATGAGGCACCTTGTGTTCTTGGAAATAGCACCATTGGGTGTTTTTTCGGCCTGGCTGGACTCCAGATCCAACAAGCTCCCATGATAATAACACAGACTCTTACTAAACAGTACTACAGTATGGCAAATGCTTCGGCCGTGAGTAGCCCAATTCTGAAGCCTGGTGTGGTTCCGAGCACAGCAAGTGGGGCTCTCTAAGTTCCTCGTCCGTCTCATCTTGTGCACCCTAGCTCTAGTCGAGACACTCCCGCCCTGCTTCCGGCAATACCATACAGAGCAGGCTCGTTCCCAGTCCCGGCAGTGTGTTTCTTCCCCTGCAACATTCTCGTTCGTCCGACAGCCCGGACGCCTTGGCCCCCACTCCGCCCCGATGTTGTCATCCGAAAGGCCAAAGGGGATCGGGATCGGAAAGCAGAAGCAAGCCCCGTCGACAGACAAATCGGCCGTTCCTCGGGTGCCTGCATGTGATCCGAAACATGCGAGCTCGAAGCTTCTCTTGTGCAAATCTCGGACGACAAGCCACGGTCCGAGACCTCCCCCCTCCTTTCCTCCTCCGCACACTAAGCCTTCACCATTGCCGCGATGCAATCTTGACGGGAATCCCGGCCTCTATCGAACGTTCCGAGATATCATCCTTACACAGGCCCACCCAGTTCTTCATTGACCAGGCACCGCCATCACACCAAGGTACAGACCGCTTGACAACAATCCCTGGCATCTGAAACAAGATATCATAGCATGCCCTTGGACACCTCATCCTTCCTTTCCTGCCATAGCGTCTTGCCCGTGCAAGAGCAGACAGTCTTGTCGTTGTCCCACACACCGGCGCTCCTGGCAATGACACCGACAACAGTGTCTTCTTCGTTTCTCAACGGCGCGCCGTCACTCTCGTCCTGCCGCGAGACGACCAGAGCGTGACCGATGACCTCCCACACCTGGAAAGGGCGGTTGATAAACGCATTCCCATATCCATTTGGCCCGACCTCCACCGTCCCAAGGACACCGCGGGGCCCAGCGCCTTCTTCGCTGCTGCTCTGTGCCGACCAGACGGGCCCCGCTGAAGACGCGCCGTTCTGAAGGTTCCCGTACGCGCGAATGGTAGCGCGATATGTGCCTGGAGGGACGCCGCGGACGGTCAGGTCAACCAGGGTCTCTGTCGGGCTGACCTGGACCATCCGAACCAAGCCCCTGACGAGCCTCTCGTTCACCCAACTCTCCCCGGGGGCGCCGGCGGGCGACACTTCTGCGTCGGCCCCGTGGTAGTATGTCTCTAGGATGCTGACTGCTGCGCCTGAGGTAGGGGGGAAAGGGGAAACAAAACGAATTAGCATGTCTGTTTCGGGGGAAATATCTTCAGGATCGGCCTGGGCGGTGTTGTTCAAGCGATGCAACGCCACAGGCACGGATATCGCAGCACTTACTGTTTGAGGTCCCGGACCCTCGTAAGATGGCGTCCCTCCCGGTGGCTTGGATAGCTTCCACGATGGCCGATGGCGCCACTATCCCATCCGTTTCAGCGTCAGCCAAACACCATACGATATGCCTTTGAGATATGGCGATACAAAGTCGAATCGCACGAACCTGTCCCCTCGATCGATACCAACTGGTCCTGGACGTTCGCCTCGACCTTGGTGATACCCGGTAGTTTGTGCAGAGCGCCCGTGATATCCTTGGCGCAGCCGTCGCAGGTCATGGGCACGGCGAAGAGCGTCTGTTTCAGGTTTCGTCAGTCCAATGTCTCCCACGTCTTTCTTCTTGGCTCACGCCAATAACGGCAGCAAGACAGGCACCAGAGATACGGATGAAACAACGAAAGGGGCTCAGCCAGGCAGAGAGTAGCATGCCCAACCCGAATGTGTACAAGCTCAACTCCTCACTCACCTGAAAAGGGGTTATTACAGCCATCTTGCCAGGCTGATTATTTTTAGATAGGGACTCGAATTGCTCGTGATGACCCTTTCTTCGTCGTTCCCAAGCGTACACGCCAACAGAGGCGATGAGAACCAGGCCAGATACTCTAATGATGGAACCCGTGCTGACTCGGCTCCGATGCATCAAGGGTCCAATTACCAAGAAACTTGCTCGAGTTAAAGCGCTTGGAGCAAGGCCTTGGTGGGACGAAATTGTAGCAACGAAGGCAATTCGTCCGGCAGACACTCGGGTTTTCTAAGATGTAATACAAAAATAGATGGGCCTTGTAGTCCAAGTCTCAAGTCTCATCGATTTAGAAAAAAGTAGGGAATTTAGTTTCGCTCTTGCTTTGAAATCCGATCGGATGTTGAGTTGGAGCTCGTTCCGGCGTTCGGCTCATGGAGGGGCAGCTGGCAGTTGATGCGGGGCAGATGGCAACAGATCAGAATGCGGATCTCAGGGTCGAGCCGGGTGGGTCCAGACCTTTTCGCGGTGCGGCGTGGTCAGTCGGAAAGCTGAGAGGTTGTGTGGCGCGTGCGGTGAGGCGCTCCAGCCAATTTTTCCAAACTCCGAGGCTTGGCTGCCATCAAGCATCGCGACACTTGCCAACAGCTCAGCTCGCGCCCGGCAATTACCCACCGTGTCCGGTCCAACACCCAATCCCTCACGTCCCATTCGACTCCTTGTGAATCTGGTAACACGCCAGACACGGGCCCTTCCGATTGCAAAGGCTGCGCCCTCGTTGATGAGGGACTAGTTCCCAGGGGCCTTGCTCACCTTCGCACCCTCCGACAACTTTCTCCCCTTCCTTCCACACCGCCGCGAACATGTCACAAACTGTTGGAGCCGTAAGCGCCCCCCGTTACTTTACCTCAACACTCTTACACCGGAACCCCCTTGGCTAACCCGACCACCCGCCAACCCAACAGACAAGGCTGGCCTACTCACGAGTATGGCACCACATCTCGGCCTCGACCCCCCACCCGACGCTCAGCACGGTCAAGTCCCCCCCGGAAGCCGTGACACCCCCCTCGCTGGGCCGGCTGGCCTCGCGCATCGCGACGATCCTCATGGGCAAGCACAAGCCGATCTGGGACCCGTCAACCGACTGCGGCGACTACGTGGTGGTGACCAACTGCGCGGCGCTGTACACGACGGGGCAGAAGAAGTGGCGCAAGACGTACTACCGGCACAACACGCGGCCCGGCTCGCTCAAGACCATCACCATGGACGTGCTGATGGACAAGTTTGGCGGCGCCGAGGTACTGCGCAAGGCCGTCAGCGGCATGCTGCCCAAGAACAGGCTGCGCGACAAGCGCCTGGCCCGGCTCAAGGCCTTTGAGGGGGACGCCCACCCGTACAAGCAGAACATCGTGCGGTTTGGCGGGAAGGTGGTGGGCACCCCCGGCTGGGAGGAGATTGTTAGGGCTGTGAGGGAGGCGGATACCAAGAGGTTATAAGGCAGGGTAGGGTGCGGGAGAGAGCGGTGCGTGGCGGGGGAATAGAGGCCAGAAGAGGCGCTGTACGAGATTTTTGACCCTGTAATCAGGGGTCGTTGTATTTTATCAATGCATTGTTGTATATCACAAACAGGATGATGTGGTTACCACTCTGGCGCTTGCGAATCTCCCTGGGTAAGGGGGTGAAATTGGGTTGGATGTCTTGATATTTGATTCTACAGCTGTTCGCTCGGCCATTCGGCCTCCAAAAACAAAAACAATGATGCTAACCAGAAAAGACAAGCACACAGGTGCACCCGATGATACTCTCAGGTAATGATGCAGAATTCGCAACTCCAGTTCTCCTCTTCTTTCCTCGAGACCCCGTCCGCCGTGTCTTACTCTCACCTCTGGGCCAAAGTCGACACGTCACGGGCAACCTCGCACTTGATGAGCCCGTTGGGCCCGGACTGTGGCGCATACACCTCGGCATCCTTGCCTGTGTTCTTGATACCCTTGTGCCAGCTCAGGTCTGCCACCACGATCAACATTTAGCATTCCACTCACAATGTCAGGGATCGAAAAGGGAAAAAACAAACTTACCAATCTCAAAGTAATGCTTGTTCGGCAGCGAGAAGCCCGCCCGGTCAACCTCGGGCACGGCCTCCAAGATCTGCTCGCACATCTTGTACATGGTGTTCTGGACCGACGCGCTCTCGTCGGTGGCAAACGTCTTCATGATGATGCCGCGGGCGCTCTCCCAGGCCTTATCAAACCGCTCGACGCCCTGCTCCACGGCCGCCACGGTGGCGAACGGCTTCCAGGTCCACGAGCAGTCGACGTCGGTCGACAGGATGCGGTCCCACGTCTCGCCGAGCGTGGTGAACTCGTCGCGCACGAAGCTGTGGAACGCCGAGCCCGTGCTCTTGAGCACCGAGAGCCCCGCGATGCTGCTCTTGAGCGCGATGCCGCCCGCCCGCGACACGGTGGCCTCGACGTTGCGCGTCTCCTGCCCGTCGCGGAAGAAGCTGTGCGGATGCGGCGCGCCGTCGACCGTCATGCGCGTCCACCGGTGCACGACCACGTTGATGTGCGCCGAGCTGATGTGCGGGTACCTGTCGAGGAAGTGCTGGCCGAGGTGGCTGACGTAGAGCTCCGGCGGGTTGACGGGGTGTTCCTTGGCCTTGATGTAGATGGTGTTTTTGATCGAGTCGGTGGCCACCACGACGCTGTTGTCCGCCCTTGTGTATCTAGGGGGTGGGTTGTTGTTAGTTTTGCTTTTGCTGTTGCCCAGCCTCAAACAAACTGCTGTCCGAGGCATGGCTTGAGGTGTGTGTATCCTGCTCACGATGTCTCAATGTCGCCCTCCAGCAGGCAGCACACGGTCATCTCGGTCACGGACTGGGTCCCCGTCTTCTCGTCCTTGTGGACCTTGTAGACGCGGACATTGTCCTTGCCGTAGCGAGCAGAAGCAAGAGAAGGCATGGCGAGGCGTTGGTATCTTCAGTTAAATTCAGGGAGTGTATTGTGATCCGGCGTTCGCTAGCTTGCTTGCTCGTTTGCTCGACGGCTTGGTTGGTTTTATGACGTTGGTTGTGGGAGAGAGATGACAACAAGAGACTTGATTGACAACAAGCCGGAAGCTTACTTATATATTCAATGGAGATGCAGGGGAAACCAACGGGCCATTCCTGGCACAGGCAAACGTCTTAAAGGCACGGCATCCAATGAGGCTACTCCCGGACGGCACCTGGCGGCGCATCAAGGGCGCGTCGTCCCGCCGAGGGGCAGGTAACCCGGCAAGGCAAGATGGGTGGATCGCCGGAATCCGCCGACTGCCATTGTTGCTGGGCCCCTCCTTCCACGCCATCCCGTCACCCCTCGCTCAAAGCCTCAAACTGGTCCCGTTTTGTCACTTTTGTGTGTTCACGTAATCGGCTCCTATCGGCTCCATCTGCGTCCTTTGCAGGAGCTGGAACCCGAAACCCTTTTTTGGAAAACACATTGGACCACACGCAACATCGAAACACCGAGTGGTCAACAAGGCTCAAAAGTCAACAGATTAGGTTTTCAATGGGTGACGTTGATTGTGATCTCCGGCAGGCAATACCGAAGAGCCCCACCTCATCCAACTTGGGCTTGGAGGGGCTGTCGGGCGAGAGCGGCATGCAGGTGGGGATGTTTGAAGTTGCACAGGCGTGGGAGGGCAGCTGTCAAAAATCGTATGACAGAGATAAGGCTGGCGCTGTCAGTGCTTGAGCCGTTCTGGGCTCTCTTTGAGAAGTTACACAGTATAACTACCTAATAAGGTACGGATACAGCAGCATCAAACGGTCCTGTGGTATCAGTCTGTGACTAACCGCTGATATGTTTGACGCTTTGAGCTGTCCCTGTCCCTGGAATATTACACATGGAGTTGACAGCACTCTAGCAGGCAGCACAGATACACATCATCGCCCGCCTTTGTCTCCCGAGTAAGTTAGTGCTTGAGAGTTATGCAGGGTCCAGTCTTGCATCAAGTGGGAATGCTGGGATTGGAAACCCCCAGGCCTGATAAATCTCCGGTCGGATGTTGGAGCCCTTGTGTCAGTGCAGAGGACGAGCCAACGAAGGACGTTTGCGAACAAACAATGCTCAGAAACCGGTTATGTCCTCGCAGCATTGCCCCGACGAGCTGGCCGTTAACTTTACGGGATATTTCGAAGGCATACTGTAGTATTCGGCCTTCTGTGATAGATACCGTACAGTACATAGGGTACCATACGGAAGAGTGACACCAAGTTCCAACATTCCAGGTTACGACTTGCATCGGGTGGGGTTGGCTTTCATCAAGCCGCTGACAGGGAGGCGCACAGACCACTCCTCCTTCACCTCCCCAATTGGACCTCCGCCTCTCGCGATAGTTGCATGCCCATTCCCGGTAGTTAAAGTTGGCGGCGGACTTGGGACATGGGGCAGCTCTTCCCACCGCAGCACACGACGCACAATACACAGCTCTGACGAGACACGAAAACCGAAACGGAAACGGAAACGGAAACGGAAACGCGCGCGCGACTCGACCGGGACTGCGCACTGTGCGATGAAGACGACCGACTCTCCTCATCTCTAAAGGACCCCGGGCATTGATGTGTCGAGCGGGGAGCCGACCGCCGAATCGAATGCGAATCCCGGCACGCCTGCGAGCGTCGAGAGCGTCAAGCGTGGAGGGCAAATGGCCGGGCCATCCACCATGCTGAGCGCCTCGGCGACACCCACTCAGAGATCATACGTCCCAGGGCAGCAGCTGCAGCAGCAACAGCAACAATCACAGCAATACTCGGGCGCTACCGCGAACCCGCGACCGAGCCTCGATGGCCTGCAACCCCCGGCTGCCAATGGCGGCCGCAACCTCTCCGCCTCCGCCGTGAGCTTTGCCTCGCGCGGTCCCTCCCTCAACGCCTCGCCGATGCCCGGCAGCTTCAGCTCCGAGCTCCGCAGTCAGATGAACGTCTCCCGCGCCGGCTCTCGACTCGACATGTTTCCTGCCCTCGAGAAGCTGGATGAGGACGATGGCCCGACCAACGAAAAGACGCTCGCGCGCTTGCGCGAGGCCCTCAGCCGCGAGATGAAGATCAAAGAGGGCAGCGAGAACATGTTGGAAGCGCTGAACTCTAAGAAGGCAAAGCAAACCAAGGATCAGCGCCAGAGGGTTGAGGCGGAGCTTAACTCGTCCAATTTGCGCATCAAGGACCTACGCCAGAAAATCACTGACGCGCAGCGGGTGCGGGCTGCGCCTACAACGCCGACGAGGTCGAGAACGGAGGGCTTGTTCCCCGGCTCCAGTGGCTTGCGCTCCCCGCCCAGCGCTTCCAGGAGCGGCGCAGGGTCCGACGTCGACGAGCCCACCGAGTCTCCAACCTTCGTGCTCACCGAGGTCCTGCAGGCTCTGGAAATGACCGGCATGACTCCAGACTACTACGTTTCTAGGGCGAACAGCCTGGTCGACCTCTTTAAGCGGCATCCCACGCTCAAGTACGACTTGGCCTGGTCCGTCTTCGGCCTTCGGATGCAGGCCATGCTTTTGAGTGATAGTCGCGAGGTGGTTGCCGCAGGCTACAGGATGATCCGATACGCCATCTCGGATATCAATTCGCTCAGAAATATCCGCGCCCTCAACACTGATTATCTCGTCACATGGTATGCTTCCTCTTTGGAGTTGGGCGTGAAACTATCTACCCAGACTGACCGCTTGCCAGGTCTTTGATCAAGGATCGCAAGTCCGATGTCGAACGTGAGCAGGCCCTCAAGTTTGTACGTGCCTTCCTTGATGTCAAGGACGGTGTCCGCGAACTCTCCAGAGCTGTCGTGAGGTCGATCGCTGCGGCAGCGGAGGAGCCAGAAGAGCGCCTACGGCCCATCTGTCTCGAGACGCTGGCCGAAATCATGGTCCGTGACCCGCAGCTGTTGATCGCTGCGGGCGGGATGGCCCCTCTGCATGAAGCGCTGGCAGATGGTTCCTACAAGGCGTCAGAGAGCTTGACGGCTGCCTTCCTGTACCTCTTGGACGCACCCCACCGAAGGAAATACTTGCGTCCCGGCAACGAGCTGGAGATCCTCTTCACGGCATTCAGCGACGAGCTGTCCTCCAACGAGCGGTTTCTGAAGCAGAGCGTCAAGGCCGTGGCATCTGCGCTGAGGACGTGGTCCGGACTCATGAGCCTATCCATGTACAATTTCCGCGCCATCAAGTCCATGATCACCAGTATGGTCGTGCAAAACGGACCTATCCGGGAGACCATCATGGATCTGATCTTCTCCCTTCTCCGCATCAAGTCGCCGGCCTGGGCAACGTCCTTCCTCGCTGGTCGGCGGCTCACCACCTACGGTCGGGTCACAAATCTCAAGGCGACGATCGGGAAAGGTCCGCAGCCCGACTATGAAGAAGACACAGGAGAGCAAAACTTTTTGGAGCATTACACAGCTCTCCTGCTGGCCGTCTTCATCAAATCCGGTGTGATCCCGGCCCTTCTGCAGATCACTCAGGACAACGAGAGCGCAACGCTCAAACGAAAATCAACTCTGTTGATAGGAGAAGTTCTAAAACTGTCAAGTCGCCTGCTCCCACCGTCTTGGAGCAGCGAACTACAGTTGCTTCCCGACTTGTTCATCTCGGCGACCCGACTCAAGGAAAACAGTCACTTTGCCGCCACCGGAGTCGTCTACCAAATAAGCAGCGTCAGCAAGACGCTGTACAGATCATCCCCTTCGTCGTACCTGCCCTCTGTGCACCACAGCATGGATCTCGGTGCTCTCGATGAGCACCCCAAAAGCAACACGGCGACGAACTTTGATGACGGAACCTTTCGGCAGCTTCTGCTCGAATCAAACGTGCTCGGCAGCTCCAATTACACCAAGTGGAACTGGGATGTCATGCTCAGGCTCATCGAAGGGCCGTTGACCAGTGGGAAAAGGCTCGAGGAGGCCATCAAGGCGTCCAAGTTCATCAAACGCATCATGAGCTTTTACCGGCCCTTCAAATACAAGTTCTCCGAGATCAAAAGCTCGAGGAACACGCAGAAGTACGTCCGGGCCGGGTGTTCTCTGATGCACGCTCTGCTTCAGAGCCCCGAGGGCGTCAAGTACCTCTCCGACAACAAACTGCTGCGGCAGGTCGCCGAGTGCTTGGCCCAGTGCGATCCGACAAGCGGGTTGACGGCTCAAGATCCCATGTTCTCCAAGGATCGCCTTGCCGACACCCTCTGTGGTGGCTACTTCCCCATCCTCGGTGCCTTGAGTGGGGATGTAAAAGGCATGCAGATGCTTGACCGGTGGCGCATCTTCAACATGATGTATCGCATTCTCGACCTAAAACAGCGACCAGACCTCATCAAGCTCATGTTGGCCAACTTTGACTACTCTCTGCAGGGGCACCCTCGAGTGCTGCTATCGAAGGCCCTGACCGCCGGTACAAAGGACATTAGGATCTATGCAACGAATGTATTGCGGAAGTACGCGACACACCCACGCCTGGGTTTCCAGGGCCAGGAGCCCGTCGATTCAAAGTGGGCCATTCAGCTCTTGGTGACACAGCTGTACGATCCAGAAGTCGAAGTCTGCGCAACGGCCGTCAAGATCCTTGAGAAGGCCTGCAACACCAGGAATCATCTCGAGTACATTGTCGAATGCCGGCCAGCGTTGGATCACCTGGGCGAGATAGGAGCTCCCCTCCTCCTGCGCTTCTTGTCGACCTCGATTGGTTACCACTACCTTGACGGCCTGGACTACATCAGTAACGAGATGGATGACTGGTTTCTTGGCCGCAACGACTCGTACGTCAGCGTCATCGAGGCCAGCCTCGCACGCTCTTTCATGGACCAACAAGATGACCACACGAACCGCATCAGTGTCTTTGACGAGCAGCAAGAAATGGAGGTCGACAGCCACGTACCGCCCCACTTCTACCGCGAGCTCACCCGAACTCAAGAAGGTTGTAAACTTCTCAGCGACAAGGGCCACTTCAACGAGTTCGCCGCCACAATTCGCGATTACGGCATGCAATCAGACGACCCTGAGATGATGGTCAAGGTCAAAGGCTGCCTCTGGGCCGTCGGCAACGTCGGCTCGATGGAGCTGGGCGCGCCGTTCCTCGAGTCGTGCGATGTGGTCGACCAAATCGTCAGGATCGCCCAGAACCACGAGGTCATGAGCCTGCGCGGCACCGCCTTCTTTGTGCTGGGCCTCATCTCGCGCTCCATCCACGGTCTCGAGATCCTTTCGGAAAACGGCTGGGACTCCAACACCAACATCCTCGGCCACTCCCTCGGGCTGTGCATCCCCATCGACCTCTCCCAACTCTTCTCCCTCCACCCGTGGCCCCACACCCCCGTCACCGCCATCGAGCTGCCCGGCAGCCAAAAAACAGAAACCGCCAAACTCCCCGCCATGCCCTCGCGCCCCCGCTCGGAATCCCTCATCAAGGCGCTGCAGGAAGCCGAGGACGAAGGCGCCGGCGCCCCGGGCAGTCTGCTCGCGCCGCGCGTCGAGCTCGATCCCGACCCGACCAACCAGCGCATCCTGGAGCTGGTCATCGACATGTCCAACATGGTGCTGTACCGGCGGGCGCGCAGCGAGCTGATGCAGATCAAGATGCGCAAGACGGCCGCCGGGTTCGCACAGCCGCTGCTGTTCCGCAAGGTCATGTCGCTGCTCGAGTGCCACCACTACCGGCTGGCTGATCGGAATATGATTGTGGGGTTGTTTGAGAAGAGCGTGCTGAGGGCGGTGGTGTACGGGGAGGATGAGAGTGGGAGTGACGAGGGGAGTGATGAGGGGAGTGAGGAGGAGGATGATGAGGACCAGGATGAAAGGCATGGCGTTGCTGTTCAAACGCGGAGGGGGGAGAGTGAGAGTGAGAGTGAGGAGGGTGAAGAGGAGGAGGAAGAGGATGAGGACGAAGACGAGGAGGAGGAGGGGGAAAGCTCCGGTGACGAGCAACGGACGGAGCGGCAGAGAAGCGTGAGCGACCCGGCAGACATCAGCAGCCGGCGCGGGATTAGCAGGGGATTTGGTCGGTAGCTGCTTCAACGACGACGGCGTTATGACATGTTTCCTTTTTGCTTCTGGGTGTCATTCGAAAGGAGGTGGTGGCAGTACGGAGCCGGCGCGGGGTTGCAATACCAGAACACAACACATAACTCGTCGGCGTTGGTTGTATTTCTACAAAACAGGGGCAGTCAGGGGTTGCGGGATGGGGGGCCAGAAGCGGGCATGGTTTTGGGGGCGCAGACTTGCATATTGGGAGGTTTTGCGGCCGGGTCGGTGATTGAACGAGCAACGGGAAGGGATACCTTGGGCGTTTTGAGCACCTTATTTATTTGGCAATTTTTTTTCTCTGGGTTTTCTGTCTGTCCACATGTATAGTATCTGCCCGAGTATCCGGGTTCAAACGGAACACGGGCGTGCAATGGGAAGCTGCGAGATCCTCGTTTAAAGGACCCAGTTCTGTCTTCTTGTCCTGTTGCTAATGCTCGGTCCAAACCCCACTATTACCCCCACCTTGAAACATTTATCGAGTTCTTTCAACTGCTTGGGCGAGGAGAGAGAGACAATTTCATCCGTACTCGGACCCCCCATCAGTGCCGCCCCTGACGCTTGTGGAAGGACTATCTCTCTCAACATTGATTCAAGATGGCTCCTGGAAGGGTGCTGGTGATCGCCGGCTCGGACAGCTCTGGTGGAGCGTATGTTTTCCCCTTTGACCTGCAGTTTCTGTCATCAATGAGACTCGATTTGTTGGCGAGTCAGTGAGTGGGTGAATGAGTGAGACTTATACGATGTCTTCACAGCGGCCTTGAAGCAGACCAGAAGGTCATTGCCGCCCATGGGTGCTACGCCATGACGGCCACCACGGCCCTGACGGCGCAAAACACAAAGGGGGTGTATGACATCCATCTTGTGCCGGCCGAGTTTTTGAGAAAACAGATCGACGCCGTCATTGAAGATGTCGGGGTGGATGTTGTCAAGACGGGTAAGTCACCCCTTACACCTTGCCGCCCTCTCCCCCTTTCCCCTCGCCTACTTACTCACCACCCCATCATTAACCCGCTGCTAACTGCTGTACGAACTCGTGTGAAAAAACAGGCATGCTCGGCTCGGCTGAAGCCATCACCACCATCGCCGATGCTCTGACCCACCACAAAGTCTCAACGATTGTCATCGATCCGGTACGTTGCCCCTCCACCCGCAACCCCCCTCTCCCTCCAATATCACCCCTAACTATAAGCAACGCAACTCAATTCTAACCCCCTCCCCTAACCCCTGCCCCCTACCTACAGGTAATGATAGCAACAACAGGCGCCCAACTCCTGCCCCCGTCAACCCTGCACATCCTGCACACCCGCCTCCTCCCGCTCGCCACCATCATCACGCCCAACGTGCCGGAGGCGCTGCGCCTCCTCGAACACGCCGCGAACCACCAAGAGCTCGTCGCCAACGGCGTGCGCACGGCCGACGACCTCGCGGCCATCGGGCGCGCCATACGCGCCCTCGGGCCGAGGTGGGTGCTCGTAAAGGGCGGGCATTGTCCGTTCCGGCGGGACGGGAAGGTGGCGGAGATGGAGGAGGAGAAGGAGAGAGTGGTAGATGTGCTGGTTGGTGACGACGGCGCTGGGGGCGAGGTGGTGGTCAGGATGGAGACGGAGTATTGCGCTACGAGGCATACGCATGGGACGGGGTGTTCTTTGGCTTGTGAGTTTTGGGACCCTGCATCTTCTTTGGTTGCTTCTTCCTGCTTTTGTCTGTCTCTCTGGGGTTGTTGAGATGATGGTGTTGACGTTTTCTGGCAGCGGCCATTGCGTCGAATCTGGCAAAGGGGATGGACATGCCTCCTGCGGTAAGGGCTGCGTGCCGCTATGTCCAGGCAGGCATCAGAACTGCTCCGGGACTGGGTGGGGGGAACGGGCCGTTGAACCACTTTCACTCGGTGTATACCCTGCCGTTTTCCCCGTATGGAGCGTCTTCTCTTTCTTTCTTTCCCTTCAATCCTCCCCACCCCTTTACAGTTTATGTTCTGGCTAACCCGTCGTCAGCGGCCACTTTATCGACTACCTCCTGGAGCGACCCGACGTTGCCCCTGTATGGGAGAAGTTCATCAACCATCCTTTTGTGTTGGCCATGGGAGATGGAACGCTGCCCCTGGAGTCGTTTAAGGGGTATCTGGTCCAGGATTACATCTATCTTGTGAGTTGTCCTCCTCTGTTCACCTTCAGGCGGCTGTTTGACTGTTTGACATGGATAGGTACACTTCGCCCGGGCCAACGCGCTTGCGTCGTACAAAGCCGGTTCGATGAAGGACATTTCCGCCGTAAGTTTTCTCATATTTGACATGCTCAATGGGGCAAGTGAGCTGAGTGTTCCTGGCTGCGTCAGTCTGCTAGCATTGTCACACACATATTCCACGAGATGCAGTTGCACATCGGCTATTGCGGAGGCTTTGGCATTTCCAAGGATGAGATGGAATCCACCGAGGAGAAAGAAGGTGAGTAAATCTCCTTCAACCCTGGTCTTTGCTTCATCAGCAGAAAAGAATCTGACAGAACGGCAGCCTGCACGGCATACACAAGGTGCGCGTCCCCTGGACACAAACGGTCCCAGATTGCTGACTGAAGGGGAAGATACGTTCTCGATATTGGCCTGTCCCAAGACTGGCTGGCGCTCCAGGTCGCCATGGCGCCCTGCCTCCTTGGATACGGCGCCCTCGCCAAGCAGTTGCACGCCGACCCGCGGTCCAAGAGGGAGGGGAACCTGTATTGGACGTGGATCGAAAATTACGTCGCCGACGACTATGCCTCGGCAGTCAAGACCGGCTCCGGTAAGCGGAAGACCTCAAGAGGGAGGAGCAGATTGAAACGCCCCCGGTGGCAGATGCTGACTGCGGACAAAGAACTGCTGGAGAGGCATGCGGTGCTCCAGAGCCCGGCGCGGATCGAAGAGCTGGCCAAGGTCTTTATTCATGCCACAAAGGTCGGTTTGCCTCTTGAACTTGCTGTCTGCACAGTGTAATGATTACGTTGGGAAGCGGCTGTGTGCTGACTGCGTAACCTTTGCAGATGGAGATTGCATTCTGGGAGATGTACAGTTCAAGCTGAGCGGAGTCTCGGCCAGGCAGAGAGTCAAAGAATGGAACGGATATATCAAGAAGAAGGAAGTCACACCGCTTCTTTGCATTCCAGAAGGCAGACCTGGCGCCCGTGGGGCTCATCGCTTTCATCGGCTGCCGTCACGACCTGGAAGGAAGAACCTGGAAACCTTGAGCAGAAACCTTCCATATTAACAACGAACTGATAGGAAGGAACCTGGCATTTCCTTAGTCTCAGACGAAGGGCATTGACGCTTCTCTGCTAGGACCCGACGCTTGTGAGACAGAAAGGAAAGAGGCCCGTTCAATCCCAATCCCGCAATGACGCAGATCAGTAAAGAGAGGAAGGTGTGAAGCAGTGAAGCTGACCGAAGCTGTTGCTGCCCAGTCCTGTTTCCCTTTGAGCTGTTAATGCCTGAGGCATCCACGCTGCTCCACGCCTGCCAAGCCTTAATCCGCCTTATCGCGCCCGCCAGCGCGCTGACAACGGCCTGACAGGGAGGCTGCCTGCAAAAATATTTTCTGGGCAATCCGCCAGCAAATCCAGGGCCTGAAAATTTCTGGGGGGCGAAACCTCTTGATTCTTCTTCCTACCTGACAAAAAGATTTTCGCCTTCGACGAAAACCTTCAAAGTTGCATCCTCCATCTTCCTCCTTCTCTCTCTCTCACTCCAGCACTTTCTGCCCATCAACGAGGCGCAATCCGCTCATTTTTCTCGAGCGCGCATCAGACCCTGACCCGACACAGAATCGCGACGCATTCCTGCATCTGGACGTGTCGCTTCCCTTGTCATCAAGCCGGCGTTTTCCTCCCTCGACCGGCCTCATTCTCCAACGCGCCGTAATCGGCTTTTCATCAGCCCAACAATCAACGCGTTAATATCGACACTATCCCGACACCCGTATCTCTCTAATTGCAAACATGTCCTCCTACGGCGGCGGTTACAGCTCGCGCGGCGGCGGCGGCGGCGGCTACTCTGGTGGCTATGATCGCAACGGCGGCGGCGGCGGCGGTTATTCCAACGGTTACTCTCAAGGGTATGTTTTCCCATTTCTTCGGAGCCTCATGCTGCGAGCAACAGTGGATCAAGTGTTGCGATACGCATTTCTTCCCTGGGCTCAGCCTGCTTAAAACCTCTTACATCCGTTGTTCCGTCCAGGTGCTGACTCTTCATTTCGACAGTGGATCTAACGGTTACTCCGGCGGCGGCGGCGGCGGCTACGGCGGCGGTGGTGGTGGCTATGGCGGCGGCGGCGGCGGCTACGGAGGTGGTGGTGGATACGGCGGCGGCTTTGGCGGCGGCGGTGGTGATCGCATGTCCAACCTGGGTGCCGGCCTCCAGAAGCAAAACTGGGATCTGGATACGCTTCCCAAGTTTGAGAAGTCGTTCTACCAGGAGCATCCCAACGTCAGCAACCGCTCGGCGGCTGAGGTTGAGAAGTTCCGTCGCGATCACTCCATCACCATCGCTGGCAACGATGTCCCCAAGCCCGTCGAGACTTTCGATGAGGCTGGTTTCCCCCGCTATGTCATGGACGAGGTCAAGGCACAGGGTTTCCCTGCGCCGACTGCCATCCAGTCCCAGGGCTGGCCTATGGCGCTCTCTGGACGCGATGTCGTCGGTATCGCCGAGACCGGCTCCGGCAAGACCCTGACCTACTGCCTTCCGGCAATCGTCCACATCAACGCTCAGCCTCTCCTCGCCCCCGGCGATGGCCCTATTGTCTTGGTCCTCGCCCCCACTCGTGAGCTGGCCGTCCAGATTCAGCAGGAAATCACCAAGTTCGGCAAGTCGTCGAGAATTCGCAACACGTGCGTCTACGGCGGCGTTCCCAAGGGTCCTCAAATCCGGGACCTCCAGCGTGGCGTCGAGGTCTGCATTGCCACCCCGGGTCGCTTGATCGATATGCTCGAGTCCGGCAAGACCAACCTTCGTCGCGTTACCTATCTCGTTCTCGACGAGGCCGACCGCATGCTCGACATGGGTTTCGAGCCCCAGATTCGCAAGATCATCAGCCAGATTCGCCCCGACCGCCAGACATGCATGTGGTCCGCCACCTGGCCCAAGGAGGTCCGCGCCCTTGCTTCCGATTTCCAGACCGACTTCATCCAGGTCAACATCGGTTCCATGGATCTGGCTGCCAACCACCGCATTACCCAGATCGTCGAGGTCGTCTCTGAGAGCGAGAAGCGCGACAAGATGATCAAGCACCTCGAGAAGGTCATGGAGGACAAGGATGCTCAGAACAAGATCCTCATCTTCACTGGCACCAAGCGTGTGGCGGACGAGATCACTCGCTTCCTTCGCCAGGACGGCTGGCCGGCGCTTTGTAAGTTGAATATCCTTGGTCACAATGTGCGACATGACGGTGCTAACCAGGCTCTGCAGCCATCCACGGCGACAAGCAGCAGAATGAGCGTGACTGGGTCTTGGACCAGTTCAAGACTGGCAAGAGCCCCATCATGGTTGCCACCGACGTTGCGTCGCGTGGTATCGGTATGTCTCCCTCCCCCCAGTCCCCACTCCAAAACCCCCGTGCTCGCCTTTGGGCTACCTTCCAGCATCGAAACGTGCTGTGCTTTACACTCTTGTGTCTAGGGGCTCTCTTGATTGCGCGAACTTGCCTGACCTTGCGTCAACACGGCCTCCCTGCGTGGAGTCTTGGATTCGTGACGTAGTAGAGACGCTGCTCTCGATGCTACGCCGTAATGCTTCTCTTGTACCGTTTCTCTTTGCCGTGGTACAAGCGTGGAGTAGGCATCTCTTGACCCTGATCAAGCTTGTCTCCAAGATTCCCAAAGGCCCGAGGACCTGGAAGCTGTGGACATCCCACCGGCATATTCAACGCAACGGACAGCCCATCTGCCAAGGAGAAAAGTACAGCCATCAAAGGATCACGAAACATACTTAGCTATCCGTGTCATCCGCCACCCGTTCATGCTGGAACGGTGCTTGCACCCAACCTGCTCGCTGTTGCTAACCTTTTCCTTGTTTCAAGATGTGCGCAACATTACTCATGTGCTCAACTATGACTACCCCAACAACTCGGAGGATTATATCCACCGTATTGGCAGAACTGGCCGTGCCGGCGCTAAAGGCACAGCCATCACGTTCTTCACCACTGACAGTACGTTTCTCTCAATCCTCCTCTCACCAACTGACCGATGCGCTAACATACTCCCAGATGCTAAGCAGGCTCGCGACCTCGTTGGTGTTCTCCAAGAGGCGAAGCAGCACATTGATCCCCGACTTGCCGAGATGGTTCGGTACGGTGGTGGTGGTGGTGGCGGCCGATATGGCGGCTACCGTGGCCGCGGCGGTGGTGGTTTCCGTGGCGGTAGGTACAAACTTGCAATCTCTACTAGCATTGTAGAACGTGTGCTGACTCTTGCTTGCCAGGACGTTCTCAAGGCGCTAACGGCGCCAACGCCATGCCCGTGGGCAACCGTCGGTGGTAAACACGCCCCCAACGGTGAGCAAGCGATGGGCTACCCTCCATCGTAAGCATTTGGCATCGCCCAGATCATTTCGTGACTGGTTCTTCGACCGGTGACATCCCGCATTCGGACATCACGGCGTTTCGCGTAGAGGGCTCGGCTTAGAGGTTCGTGGCTTATTTGCCGCTGATTGTGTCTTTTCTTTTTTATGTTTACCCTCTGGGCGGGGAGTGGTGTGGGCTCATTTTTTTCATGCGTTGCGATTTCACCTTTGACGGGAGGCAGAGATGATGATGGTCCTCCTGGAGCGACTTAAGGAGCTCACCACAGGACTTCCCATCACATGCCGTCGGCCGCTCAAGTCTTTCCACCCATCGGTTGGCCGTCGCGTCGATTGCTTCCGCTTGGTTGATGACTGGTTGGCGGTGGGATGGAGATGACCCAACATGTCTACGTCCACCAGCTACCGTCTTGTTTCATCTTTCACTGGCCATCACAGCATCCTCACGATCACAGGTTTCGGCCGCAGATTCTGCGGGGAAAATGCTCTTGCTTGTCCTGGCAAAAGATGAACAAGGCAGCCACAGACACAGCTAAGGTAGCTTTAACTGCTCGTAGTCATCTCATGATGGCGATGATGAGCAGAATGTTTTATGTACTTAATACGGGGTAAAAGCGAATACCATTCTGATAGGACTCTTTTCTTTGATCGTTGCGGGTGTTGTGTGGTCTCTACTGTAATTCCGTGACATGAGCGACACCAGGGAACTCATGTCTTGCTGCTGATGCGTGTCGTGCTCCTCCCACCTCGACCTCCGGATCGGCCTGACTGGACCGCCGGCCGACGCGTCGCGTCTTCTGACAAAGTCATTGTCATTGGAACCAGAAAGTGCTAACTCAGTCCAGTAACGCCGGATGGGAAGCTCGCTTGTCCTGGTGCGCCTTGCCGTTCTAGATCTCGTCGCATCGGCACCATGTTACCGAGCCGCAATAAGCTTTTTTTTTTTTTTCCTCTTACCTTCTTCCCCTGTTGACTCGGTGCGCTGTGTCTGTCTCTCCGGTAATGACTCGGGTGTAGTGCCTGGCTTCGACCGCGTAAAACCACCACTCACAGGCCGTTCCGTGGTCGTGGAAAGCTTGACCTCCCCGTGATTTGAGGCAAGGAAAGCCCTTGTTACCCCCAACCAAGCAGGGAGGAATTGAGAATGTGGCCCCCCTTTTTGTTGTATTTTAAGTCCTTTTTTTTTTCTCTCGGGTCTGGATTCTTTTTTTGTTATTCTTTTCTCGTTTAGGGGGTTCTTACATGATGGAAATTCTGTCTGCCAGTCGCTGGAGTTATGTTGTCATCACTTTACCTGGGATATCCCCAGCTCTTTTAAGGGAGGGAGGGGGTGAAGAAGTGGTCTGTGAAGCGAGGGTGTGCAAAAGTGGATATCCGCATGGCGGAGGGTTGCAATGCTACCGATTTTGGTATCCCTTCTCTTCTTCTTTCTGCTGCTTGGTTGGGAACTGCGTCCGTTATCGGCTTCGCCATGCCGTCGTCCCAGGTTCCTGGGTGGTTTTCCCATGCTTTCGCTTTCGGGGATAAGGGGGGAGGTTCTCGGTATGTCCATGACCACGGGTTTCTCTCGGGCGGAAAATAGGACCGCGCTAATGCTATCACGCAAGTTAGCCCATGACAACGGTTTGCCGGTTGGTTCCCGTCCTTGGTGGGGGCATATCCCATCCGTCTGATATCCTGTCGGCTTGAAGGGAGAAGGGGTCGTGCTTGTTGTTTGTTTGGTGCTGAGGGTACAGCACAGTACGGGAAGGCACACACAAATGCTCTCGTGATTCATGTCGTCGGGTATGCGGCCCGGTTGAGAAATCTGTCTCTGCCTGTCCCTGAGTGTTCCTGTTGCCCATGTGCCTGCTGCTGGAATTGTGGGTGTCGATCCCATTGACGATAGACAGCGGGCCCGTGAGTCTGGACTGGCTTTCTGCCCCTGAACGGTTAGTCCCAGTGGGGGGAAACGGCAGTCGGGGACTTGAAGAGCCCGAAGATGGAGGTCAAGGCCACGGAAAGACCAGCGGTTCCCAAGACGGAGTCCAAACGCCGCGAGCGGTGTGTGCGGAGAGTTCTCGGGACTCTCTTCGATCGACTTGTTAGCGTGGTGTATTTTCTCCGAATGACCGTTTGTGGATAGCTCGACATCATCATGTTCACGGATCTGACATCCTCTGCCCTCACGTTCTCAATGCTGGTCGATGGATCATGGAGAACTCTCCTCCACAACACAGAGCTTAACCAGGTAGCGTTGACTATCTCCCGGACGGCGAAACGGCGGCTCCGCTCATGGCCTTAGCAGAACGTTATTTGCTTAGCCTGTGCCCTGTGGACATCAGATCAATGACAAACGGCCCCCCACTCGCTTTCCGCAGTTATGTGTCTTGAGGACGCTGGTGGGCATGCAAAGCAGCCCAACCCACTGCCGCCCGTGGGAAGACGACACGCCTCGCTCTCGGTCAGCAAACGCTTGTGTTCTGTTCGCCGGTAACTAATGAGTTTGGGTGGCTGACCGTCAAGACCCGAGCCGCCAGAGAGGGGGGTGGTATGTTTTGTAAGCACTCGGCCAAGTAATATTGCCGAGCGTGGAAGTCATTGACGTCTGTGATCTCCCTCTCCCCCTTCCCCTCTTTTGCTCTCGGACTCGACGGGATCTTGCCGCGGCGTCCCGAGTCTCTCCCCGCCTATCCTTTGATCCGCTGGGGATAGGTTTGCCGAGGAGCAGCGGAAGAGGCCCCCAAACAATGCTTTCCCTTCCATGAGACCTCGACGTTTCCCAGCGGTTCATGCGCGGGATGGATGTCTTGGCTCGAACCACAAGGAGGGTGGGCCTTTTTTCAACGTCCCAACTCTGTTACCCGGAATTGCCACGAAGCTAGCGTGGTGGCGCTGCGGGGAGCGAACTGGTGCCTCGCGGAAGTTACATGGGTTCCCCTTTGTGACCATCGAGTTTTGTATTAGTATGTACTTCGTGCTGCTGGCAAATTGATGATCCTGTCAGCGGCACAGCGATGGGCGGGCCTCGACTTCACGGTGTGCCTTCCGGGTCTCCAGCACTTCCCGTACGTGCATGGTACATACATGCACCTCTGGCTGGGGAACCACGCCGATGCCGGCAGGTTTGAGCTCGATGAATGGGATGAAGCACCAACGAATTGTTGTTGTGATCGCGATCTGGGTATAAGTGAGAGCAGCTCCTGACTCAGCAACTACGTCGGCAGCAGTCAGTCGCTCTGTTCAACGATGCTAACAAGTTAACATTAAAGAAGTGATTAGTGTGTAATGTATCATCTAATAGTAGTTCGGGGGGTTGAGAAAGGACAAGCAAGACGCTAGGAAGCGGCCCCTTGACTTTTGTCTCCTACGTACCGGCGCTCTGTCCCTTTCCGTCCAAATGGCCTTGCCGCATCTGAGGGGACGAAATCTGATTTCGCGCTAGTCCCGAGAGTTTCTTCTGGGGTAGCTGGTTAGCTGCTCCCCAGCAAATGATGGCGTGGTGGAAGCGAACCTTCAATCCCTTCGTCGCCAAGAGGACAGGTCCCTGCCGTGGTTGTTGTGTTGAGGTGCGCAGGACAGGGGAGTTGGTGGCCAACCCCAGATGCTTGTTGTCTTGTGGAGGTTGCCTGTCGGCTGCAAGCACTGCTTTCGTCTTGTGAAGTCCGGAAACGAGCCAAGCTTGGGGAAGCTGAAGCCCGAAGGCATCTTTCACGTATCCGGTGGTCAGGGAAATGCCAGTCGCCGTGGTGGCATGAATAATTGAGCAAAAAGCAAGTTCCCGGTCTCGCACCAGGGTTTCTGAAGTCAGCGGGTGGAATCTGCAGTGTAGTTACAAAAGTATGTACTCGGTATCTTTCTTGGACACCTTCCCAAGACTGTCTGGAAGAATGGTTGCATCGCGCTGGCACTAAGATCTTGCGCTACCGCGTCAACACGTGCTTGACACGATCGTGCAATGCTGGGCTGAAGAATAATCTGCGACACGCATGAACCAGTCAGTCAGGAAGGATGAAGGGTTGCATATCCGTCCTGTTGGTTGCTGGGATCCGTTCGTTCGGCTTCGACATCGGGAGGAGACCTGCAGCGTTGGGTGGTGCGGAAAGAGTTAAGGTCCCTTCGGTACGGAGTACGGAATACGCAAGAAGTATTCCGTACAATACACAATGTTACCGAACAACTCCTCCGTCTTCCGTAGGAACTGGGGTAAGGTATCCGCCTGGCCGGTCAGACGCTGCTCGTTGATTTCCTCTCAGACGTCTGCTCGATTGCCAATGGAGACTTTGCGATGCCAACACGGAGATGCGTCTCGCAGGCCCCGCAAACGCCCGCAAACGCCTGCAAGTTCCATTGCCACATTTTCTTGTTTCCTGTGGCCAACACAATTGCGGCGTCGCCGGCGAGCCTGAGCGAGGTCGAGATGATTGCGCGCGTGTGGGTGTGTTTCTCTTTTCAGCTGTTGTCTCCACCTTCGCCGTCGAGATGGCGGGCGGTGAGCACGGCACGGTTTACACACCAGCAGCAATGCCAGCAGCAATGTCCCAAAAGCGTTCAAAGCAAGCGAGGGAGGTGGGTCCCGTGGAGAAGGATGGCGCCTTTGGTCATCGCCCTGTCGAATCACGCACCGTGCCGCTGGTTCGCCAGTCCCAACGCCCGGGATTGCCCTGGTTGTTCGGGTTTGGCTTGCTGATTTGGGTGTCCCGCCCACGTCCCTTTGGTGCTTTTTGGCAGCGGCTTGGACCCACCAACTCCCACGGCGAGCAGGGGTGTGCTACCAGCCACAGCACTGAAGACCTGGCCAAGGAGAATCCCTTCTGTCCAGCCCTTGGGACGCCTGCTCCAATCGCCAAAAAGGAGAGAATCTCTGTGTCAGTGCGTCACAGGGTCCCAAAGATAGCAGCAACACCTCGCGGCACCGCCTGTGTGCATACGAATACGGCCACTGGTGCGGGCAGGTCGTTTGTGCCGAAAATGCCGAAAACATGTCGAGATTTGGGGTTTGGATCAGTTATTCGGCTTCGGTACGAAGTACAGTACTCCGTACGACAGTATGTTGTTCTCGGTAGCCGTTCTGCGGAAGGGTTTGATAAGGTCGAACAATAGTGGAAGGCCGTCATCGGATGGGGATGGAGAATGGAAGTGGAATGGAATCGCTTGAAGTGCGGATCCGCCATTCTGGAGGCCAATTTTCAATCAGTTTCTTATCACGTGGAATGTTGCAGATGCAGCCGCAGAGTACCACAGTATCCTACTGTAGTACATCAGCATATGTTTGCGTTCCTAACGCAATGTAATTGTTTCCGTCCTGTCCATCCAATTCCTCCATTGTCCAATGCCCAACAACTCCCGTTATCTTGGACAGGGTTGAGAAGATTCCACGGTTTGAATACCTGTTAACGACTCCCAGCGTGAGATACAGCGTACACTACATACACATACTGTACGCTAGTATGTACATACAACTCCACCCTGATCGCCGGCCAAGGGACTTTCAGACCTGGGGTTATGACAGGGTCGTCGATCCGATGCTCAATGAACCAGCGTTTGTCGCGCCTGATCGTGTAATATTGAATCCCCAATACCGTCGTACTTCATACTCCGCACGCTGTGTTTTTGATACGTAAAATAACGTCCTGCGAACAGCCTGCAGGATCCAGGAACCCGGCATTCCATTCTGGGCTAGCCGCCGACCCCAATTGCGGGGACAGGTCCACGGGTTGTTCTTGCTGTCGGCCCAACACCATCCGCATCCCGGCGTGTCAGTCCCGTCGCGACTGGGAATCTTACACCGTATTCCCAGGCTGCGACCCTCCTTGCACATCCAGCCGTGGGGTGCAAACAGCAACTCTGCCAGATATCCGTTCCGTCCCAGCGGTCATCATGTGGTCCACTGGCTGCCGCGGTAATCACACCTGTTTCTCGCCGCAATCTGCCCAGTCATGTGCGAATTCGCAAAGTCCAGACTCGGCTGCGTTGCCGCCTCGCCCGGAATCGTGACCCTACCAAACCAGCCTATCACCTGCAGCTGCACGGGCGTCAAGGAAAGCTGGGACCGTGTGAATCAGTCGTCATTCTTACGGTGCAAGGCACGATCCACAGAACACAGTAAACTTCGTTGATGTGTTTCGTATGTACACAGTACTACGAACAATCAATGAACATACCATGTCCATGTACACTACACCATCCGCAGGACTCGGGAAGGGGCTCTAACGTGAGGCGTTGTCACCATGTCCGGCTGAGCGACTGCGTTAGCCAGGGGCAGAGCCCTGGAATTGTCAGGTTGTTCCCAAGACAAATCCATCAGAGCATGAAAGCACACCAATGAGCAATTCTGCCGATGGTCAAACCATGAGCGGCCGGCGCCGGCCCCACGCCCCCTGGTCTTCGCGTGTTTCCTTTCCACAAAAGGGCTCTGACGAATCGGTTTCATTGCCAGTCCAGTTATCGGGCATCAGCTCCCTGTTATCACTCTGTGATGCTTCGAGCCGACAATGGCTTTCCATCTCGAGCTTCGGTCTGTGCCCCCAAGCAGAAGAGGTCTGCATATCACCCAACCTACAGAGAAGACGCATACATATGCGTTGCATACATAAGTGCCACCTCCCTAACCATTCGTACATCTTGCGTCTCAGGCACATGTGCAGATTATGGAGGTACGTCCGGTCCGGTACACGTGGCGGTCTCGCTGTAACGTCAATGGGTGGCACAAGGGTCCGACGTCACATTCGGCGAGAATAAATGCCAACTCGAGACTGTTTTGCGGGACAAGTCCGGCCATCCTCGACCCTCAACACTCTCGATCCGCGGCGAAACGGCTTCTCCTCCATTGGCTAGGACATGCTCGGATTCGGATGGTGTTGTGGAACGCACACCTTCCATGATATTCCCTCGCACCAGAGCATCGCGTCTGGACGGAGTACTCCGCCTCACGTTACACCAGTCATTCCGCGACACAAAGCGTGGTGGCGGTGCTGTGCCCCTCCAAGACATTTTCCCCCGTCATCCCGATTTTAGTGCATCCGAACCTTCGGGTCACCAGAAATGACCAACAGACGGCGGGCTTGTTCTTGTTTGGGCGGCTAAGCTCTCTTCGACATTTTGGGACGCACTAAAAAGTAGCGAGAATTGCCTTTCGTGGAGGGGGGCGACCTGTCGGTTTTGACGAGGGCTCTCAGCTGAATAGTCCGAAGGAGATGCGCCGCGGCCTTGGGATACTTGACCCGAGAAAAGGTCGGTCGCCGCCGCCGATGCTGCGGCTTAACCCGAGCCCCCTCTTCCGTGCAAAACTTCGAATGCGGATTGCATCAATAAAACAATGTCGGAAACCACCAGTTCGGTCACCGCCTCTGTCTCGTACTGTGTAGCAGGTGATTTGCATCTTCGTCTGAATCAAGTGTTCCCCACCACGAATCCTCAGGCGCAAGGGTTGGGTTTTCACACGATTTTGTTTTCTTTCTTGTTCTTTCGCAGAAGTGTATTTGGCCATTCAGCAGGCTAGGCAGATCAAGTTGGACGCGAGACGGGGCCCATATATCTTAGTTCCAACGCAGTGAACAGCCCGGCTTGGGCCCTGACTGCCGATCACCTCCGCTTGTCTTACAGCTGGAGGCGTTATGCCAAACCAGTCTTGTTTGGCGCCGTCACGAGCTTAAAAACAGCCAGTTCCATCCGGCTCCAGTTCGGCTCAACTCCCCAGATTCTCGGATCCAAGCCCCAACACCAAGCGCCAGCGATTTTAGTCTCGCCGCATTCTCGGAGGGCTAAACTTTAATTTAACCGTACCTCTTCGCTGAAGGTTCAGCTCTAGTAGAATGGAAGTTGCAAAGAACGACAGCCGGGCAATACTGTGTATTACCGTTCAACTGCATTCGGTGATCTGCAGGTCTGCTCTCGGGCCCGCCATTCTACCCCAGTCGCTGGGAACCACCCACTCTAACTAGATGCCAGAATTTGACTGGCCCATGGCCCTCGCTGGAGCGTGAAGCTGCGTCCGCACACGACGACCCTCGCAGACTGCGTGTGAAAGGGGAGAACACGAACGGCTTTCTCAATCAGGGAGAGCAAGAGCAAGCCAAACTTGCCATCACGGCGGTGAGGCCGTCCCGGGTTTTACCACGGAGCGCTGAGTCCTCCGCAGCGTGCCGTGGAGTTTCGAGGCTGCCTCGCCGATTTCGCCAGATGTGGTCAAGGGAAAACCCCCCCCTTGATCCGAATTGCCTAGGCAATTACCACATGGAAACAAGGGTGTGCCGTGTCCTTTGCGGATGCTGCAAATCAACCCCCACCACTTTCTTCCATCACTGCGCAACTGATACCGATTTCCTTGGCATCTTGCTCACCTGCATCTTCTCATCTCTCTGAAATCCCCGGTCTTCGTCGCGCCAGGTGGGCTCATGGCCCCGCTGCACCAGGTTTGGTCCCCAAAAATTGACCACCCACAAACCAGATCGTCGCACTGTACCCCAAGCCGTGCGTGACCCACCGATAACCAGGATCCCTGAACACCAGAAATTCCCTCCCGCATCTCTCCCCGACCTCGACGCCCACATACATGTCAGCAGGTACATTACACAGTATACACACTCCCTTGCCTGGAGAGGCGCGCTACTGCGCAGCGCACTTTAGCTCTGTTATGTTTGTATAAGTAAATAATAAGGTACCGAGATTTGCTGCATATTATTAACTACCCAAAGGCCGGGTTTGGGTTTCTCACCTGGTACCTTACCAAACCACAGAGTCCCAGTTCCTTCAACGGCGGGTAACCCTTGTTGGTATCTTTCCCGCCCAGCACCCGACCCCTGGTCCAGCCCGACTCCATCACGGACTCCACAGAATGCAACATTGCGTTCCCCATTGTCTTTTCCTGGGTGTGTCAGCCAGTCATTTCGCTGGCCCCCTCGCCACATCTCCCCAGCTCCCACATGCCGCCACTCCCAGGACCTTTCCTCAAGAACAGGACGTGAATGGCGAGGATCAGACGCACGGCCCGGCGCAACACAGGGGGTTCCATTTGGCGAGCTGCTTGCCTCTTCTTCAAGGATGGCCAGCCTGAGAAAAAAAAACCCACAACCCACTTGGATTTCGCCAACCCGTCCTGACGTGCTTATCCCGGGTCGCGCGTCGCATGCGCCGAGGTTTGCTGCAGACAAAACTCTCTTGGAGAACACCAAAACGACGTGAAAGTTGTATCAAACAACGGGTTACGCTCCGATACAAACGGTGGTTATGCGCAGACAGGGACGCGCTTGCCAAAACGTCGCTCTGCTTTGCGAAGCCTCTCCTTGCTCTCACCAGCCCTGCATCAGGTCACCAAGCGCGAGGTTCGCGTGCGAGTCATAACAGAGAGTCTGTGCGGATGTGGGGAGTTGGGCAAGGAGCAGCTGGTCACTCTGTGTGGTTGTGGTGCGTGGCGTCGCACCGACACCCCTGCTGCGATTTTATCATGCAGATCCAGTGTGGCCTAACGCGTTGTGGCTGCCCCACCCCTTTTCCCCCAAGCAAGAAGCCCGATGACCTCTGCGAAGCCGAAGAGAAACTCCGCTGTCGACCAAAGATCAAACAGGGGTAAAAGGGGTCAGCGAAGTTTTTTTCGCCGCATGCTTGCCGCCTCGAGTGACAATTCGGATGAGGATCAGTGCGTCTGGAGAGATTATTCCCAATTGAATAGCATTTTATCGCTGTGTGTATTGTGTATTTTATACCATCTGGGAAACCAGCGGGGTGGGAGCGATCAGCTGTGGGGCTACCCAAAAAGGTTAGAGTCTTCCCGTTTTCCAGGTTGGGTTTGGACAAGGAGGACACGCCCGAGCTGCAGCTTTGGGTTCCCAGCCGTGTGGGAGCAACCTGGAGCCATCCACCGGGGGTCAATCGCGCTTCGAACGGAGTCGACTTCAAAGTTACGGCTGCAAAAATACCGTGGTAAAATTGGTAAATTACCGCTGCTCTGCAGCTCTGATCGAAAGGGTGAAGCTCTTGAGGATTCAGCCCGCATGGCTGACAAACGGCCCCATTGGATAAGGCACTCGAAGTTCTTTCTGGCGGATGGAAAACGGAGAGTCGAGGAAGAAATGAAAGGCGGCCGGTGCGCTCGCTGAGAGCCGAGTCCCATCCTTATTACCAACAGTTCCAGGTTTGTTTCTCATGAGCAACCTTTCAAACACAACACCTTCTTTACAGAGTACCTAATTTCATCCCAGTCTTGTTCCCCGGGATTTTCTCAGCATCACCCGCTCTCAGCAGTTCGCGATCCCCGGGGGTCCTCATTCGCTGGCGCTCACATCTTTCGACAGCGGCGGGCTCCACTCGTAAAATCAGCCCCTCTTTACCAGCGAGGGCAAGCGTGACAGCCAGTGGGAACCCTCACCCCGGCCGCCCGCTGGCTCCAGCCCGAACAAGCACCCTGTTCCGCAGCGCTGGCCAGGAGAGCGCCGACCCCATCTCAATTTCCCTTTCACCCCCCCACCACTGCTCTTATAAAATCACCCTCGTTCCCACACTAGGCTCGATTTTCTCTCGGCCGAACATTCACGACTTCGATTGTACAAGCAGCTCCCGGCACATCCAAAAGAAAGTCAAACTAATCCTGCCGGACTACTGCACGAAAGGAAATACGCCGTGCGCCTCAAGTGCTCGACCATCCCGTCGGTTCCCGGGAACTAAAACTCACGTCGCTGCGGCTCTGGTGCTCGACGGCCACCTTAGCGTGCCCCAGATCGCACGCTAATCGCTTCGTGGATTTTCTGCTGCGGCCTGCGCTCCCTGCGCTTCCCTGCGCTACCCCAACTCGCCAGCGACAAGGCCCAGCCCTTTTCTCGTTCGGGCCCTTGCACCACTAAATTAGTGCTGGTCCCTCGACCTCCACTCAACCTTCACCACACACCCCCCCACAATCAACCCGTCTGGTGCCTCTGGCGGACTCCAAATAAACCCCAGAGTCCTGCCGCTCACCGTCGACCCGGTCTCGCATCACTCCCGACCAGACCACGTCGTGTCGCCAAGGATACATTTGCGGTCCTCCCCCCTCGTCCTTTTCCCCTCCAGACGTATTTCATACATCATCATCACATCCCTCGGACTCTGCATACCGAGCTCGCCGCACCGTCGCGTGTCGAGCTGCGTCCTGGCCCTGTCACCTGCACCAACATCTCAACTCGGAAAGCCCCCCTTCCCCCACCCCGGTCCGCCCCCTCGGCCAACCCTCGACTTATCTATGGAGCGCGGCGCCCCCGAATACTCGCAGTCAGGTTTGCCTTCGCCCCATCCCAGTGTCGTCGGCGACACGCAGTCTAAGGCGGAACCTGTAGATCCGGCAACTGCTGCTCAGTACGCCACCCAGCAAGAGGCGCGGTCAGCCAGCTATTCCAACTCGGGCACTCCCACTTCGGACTACAGCGTCTACCCGACCACGTCCCGGTCCAGCACCTTTCCAGACATGCAGCGCTCATACCATCCCGCTAGCAACCCTAACGGGGGCAGCGGTGGCATGCCGCAAACACCAACAAGTCCGTCGTCCATGCCTCTGCACGATGGGCGCCATCCCCACCCGGAGCAGGCCAAGTCTGACAGCGCACTGCCTATAGATCCCTCCATCGCAGGTGCCAGCCCGACATATGCGACCCATAACCAATATCCTCCCTACGCCGCCCCGCCCCAAGATATGTCCCAGGGGTACCAGCATCCCGGAACACCGGGCTTGTATACCCAACCTCGCCCCGACTGGGGCGGCTACAACCAGCAACCCCCGAGCCACATCACCCCGGGAACTCACATCTTCCACCAAGCTCCCGCGACTGCCGCTGCGCAGGGCCGCCCACATCAGGTAGGTTTGTCGCACGGCTAGCTTTGTCTTTGAGGCCGCCTGGTCTTTTCTCTCGGTTGCACACGCAATCCCGCAACGTCCCGCTGCATGCGCCAGACTCTCTTGCTAACGCGATCCTTTTAGGTCTACAGCTTCGTCCCGATTCCTGGCGCGCAACAGCACAAGCGGCCCAGGAGACGTTACGAGGAGATTGAGCGCATGTACAAGTGCGGCTGGCAGGGATGTGAAAAGGCCTACGGCACTCTGAACCATCTCAATGCCCATGTGACGATGCAGGGGCACGGCACAAAGCGCACTCCCGAAGGTACGTGCAATTCTTCAACGGCAGAGCGCGCATGACGGAGCATTTGGCTAACGTGATTCGAACCCCCCTTCTAGAATTCAAGGAAATTCGCCGCGAGTGGAAGGCTAAGAAGAAGGAGGAGGATGCCCGCAAGGCTGCGGCGGCGGACGAGGAACGCCAGCGCCAGGTCGCTGCGGCAGCTGCTGCCCAGAACGGCGGCGACCCCCAGGCTCCCGACGTCGCCCAACCCCCGACGACATATCCCGGCACTGGCACCGTCCAACTGCCTCCGATCGGATACCAGCCCGGCCGATATGCCGGTCAGGGGCCTGCGGGCATGCCGCAGCAGATGACCGAGTACAACTACCCAAGTTACTCGCCCACATCGCCGTATGGCCCGCAAGGCACGCAGATGTACAATCCTCGTAAGTTGGACACTGCCTTCTGTCCCTGTCTGTCACATTTGAAGCGGGCATTTTGCTAACCTTGGGTTATAGACAATGGCGGCCCTCCCCCGAGCCATTAAGGGGTTGAATTTCGGCCTCTTTTGCCGTTTCGTCGACAGGACGGCAACAAATTTTGATATACGTGTGAATGGGTCGCATTTTCCGATACCACAAAGCCAAGCCAGGATGCGCCACTCAACAGCCGACGTTTTCCTTGATTTCACTTTCCTTTTTTTTCTTTTTTCTTTTTCCTTACTTTTTTTGCTTTCTATCATCTCGATTTCCACCATTTTCTCAACAACATTGCATGGAGTCGGCATGGGAAGGCTTGCATCTTGCTCACCGTGGGGGCATGGGTTGAGTTGTCTTTCACCATCGGTTTTGGGCAGTCGGATATACCCCAAAAGAGAGAGAGGGAGAGGAGTGTGTGTGTGTGTGTGTGGAGTATGTAATGCATGCGTCGGCATTGGGCGGGGGTGGTAAAGGTTTGGGGCGGAGGGGAGGGCTGGGTTTTGGAGAGAAGCATCTTTGTTTTGTTCTCCTTAATCTTTCGTCCACCAATGAGTTTTGTGTGTTTGTGTTTCCCCCCCCCCCCTTTCTTTCCTGTTACGATACGACGAATCTGGGGATGGGCGTTGGTTGGAGAGAGAGAAAACGAGGGAGGGCGGGTGTGGGTTGGAGGTTGGAGGTTGGAGCATGTTCTGTAATCAACGCGCGCCGCGACTCGCTTTCATGCATCTGAGGCGAGCCGGTATGTTTTAATGCAGCATCACACGTGCCCCCTGCCCGTTCTTTGCGGGGGGGGGGGGCAGCGTTTCATGGCAAGATAATCCCCATTCTCACTTGCACAGCGTCAGTTGGTGATGATGGGAGAATATGTTTGGCGGGGGAGACTTGGTGAGACCAGGCACGGAAGTGGTGTTGGCGCATTAGCGCCTTTTTTCTGTGAGGCTTATGATCGGAGGATGGATGAACCCCTGAAATGACGTGCATCTGATTCTAGAGATCGGAGCTTGGTCGATGGAAGACGCCAGTGGGCAGGGATAGGGGATGTTGAGAGGAGTGCGTAGTCTGATGCTGTGACACCAGAGGTGGTGAAACAGATGCATACATGAGGTATGTACAGTACACTTTGCCCGTGTTTTGCTGTGGTGTGTGCATAGGTGTATAAGCTTGCGCAAACATAAATCAACTGCAATGTCCGTCTCGAGATTTTAGTCGTTTCATAGGATACTACAGTACTACCCCCTTATCTCGTGAGTGTGGAGGTGTGTGTACTGCATGTTACGTTGCGTGGAGAGAGTGACACCCAACCTACCAGTTGTCGTCAAATGCGGCTCACAAACATGCCACGCACTAGTTTAGCTCCCATCCCACGGCCATGGGCTTGGATCCTCTTTGCTTTGCGTGGTTGTGCGGCTCAACGAACCCGACGGGCTGGTAAACTAAAGCAGAAGCTAAGTTGGGGATAGATCCCGCCTTGTGTCGGTCTTTTGGAGGGGGGAGGGGGTGTGCGCAGGCGAGACACGTGGAGACTGTGATGTGTCGTTTTTTTTTTGCCCGCGCGGGATGTTGACTTTGTTGATGGGATGGCAGCTTGGGGGTTCTCTTTTGTTCTTGCTTGTTGGCTGGGCACATGCACATATGTCGGCGCGGTACGGTACGGCACGGCAGCACGGCACAGATTCAGGGGCGATGATTACCTGGTTGCCCATTTTGCCTGCTTGTTTTGCTGCGGCAGATCGGAAAAATATACTTAGTAACGTTATTGTTTCTGACTCTCTGTTTGTGCAGCACTCGCAGATTAACCCTGTTTGCCTTTGCTTTGTGTAACCACACCTTCAGGAAGAAAAGATTGGCGAGACATGGTGAGGAAGGACGGCGGGTTGTTTGAATGGTATGGGTTCGGTTCTCCCACGTTACATGGGGCGCCTTTTGCGCCAGTTGGATGGAATGGTGGATGGCATCGGGATTCGGGCGGGAGTGTGCAGCCTTGGTGACACAGACGGCGCGGGAACTCTCTGTCAGAGGAGTTTCGGGTGCTGGGCTGTGTAACGTCCGGCCTTGGTGGCTTTGGCTTGCCGGGCCGGTTCAAGGTCTCCCGATGCCCGGGTCCGATGAGTCGTACAAAGGAGACCCAGGGCTGGTATTTCAAGTCCACAGCGACATGGGACATGAGCAGGCGAGCAGGCGAGCAGGTGAGCACGCCAGTGCCGGTTAAAAGCAACTAGTCACCGTCAGGATTGCCAACCCGGTCCTCTGGTTAGCATTTTTGAGCAGGTCGGTGACATTTATGGTCGGTGATTTAACTTGCCTCTAAGTGCGACGTGCCAGTGTAGCAAAACTGTTATCCTCGACGTTGGATGGTGTTGGAGAAAGCTACCAGGTACGGATTGGGTATGCGCTGGCCATGACATGACGTTGTGAGACAGTACCCTTTCCTGCCAAGAGACACAGTGAGCAGACCACACTGCAGCTAACGTTAGTCATAACGAGGCAGGGACCCTGGAAACCCAAGACAAGACCAAGACGGCACTCGGATCCCATTTTTGTGTAACGTTAACTAACTCTCCCCTGGGCTGCTTTCCCGATATTGTGTAGTGGTGCGACGCCAAACTGCACTAAATCCCGAGGGTCTGTCTCTCCTGCAGCCCCAAGGAGGGATTTCCACGCCGTCGATCGGGACCTGGGCATCATCCAGAGTACCGGGAAGCCGTGGCTGGGGCGTGTGCATCTGGCAATTAATCTATTGCAGTGGTATCCCGACCCGTGCCGCCCACACAGACCTACTGCTTCAAGCGTAGCGCGTATGCGTCTGCGAGGCAGGTTATTACCTAACTATCCATTTCTAACTGGTGTACGGAGTAGGGAAGTTTTTTTTTGTTTATTGAGAAATATTATTTTGTGTTACGTTGTTCCAGTTTGACATGCAAAAACGTTAACGTCTGTCGTCTGTCGGTCAGGGTCTTGGCGCTGGCTGCTGTGGGGCTCCAACTGTAATTCAGAACTTCAGAACAACAGTCACCAGGCACTCTTTCACCTCTCAACCAGTATCAGCGCAACACCTCAGTCGGGATTTCCCATCAAAACCGGAGGAAAATACATAAGAAAAGGAGACCAAAAAGGAATAAGACAACGCCGTATACATCCCGCCTCTCAAGTCTACCAGGTCTCCGGTATCAAGTGCATAGGGACATCTGAACTCTTTCCCCCTCTATCACATGCAGTTGCTCTCCCCAGCTTAGCGGCCGTATCTGACCAAAAAGCTCAACTCGCGTTCAGCGCAAGGTATACTGGCCTGGTGTATTATGGCACACCCAGTTGCGACGAGAGCAGGAGATGGAGACCCTTCAGGGAGGAGTTCGCTTCCATCGACCAGTCCTCTCGACGAAGATTCACTCAGCCAAGACCCTCTCCCATCCCTGTCGACAGAGCATGGGGTTACCGGAGCCAAATTAATGGAGGACTCTCCTCTGTCGGCCTCTCTTACCAAAGGAGACGTGTTCAGGACTCTGGGGCTCCCTGACAACTTCATCGTTGGTCTCGACACCATGGCCGTAACCACCAGCAAAAGCCTCCCGGGCTTCCGCGAGATCCCGCCAGGGACCCATTTTCTCTGGGTTCAACATCCAAGCGGTGTCTCACGGTGCGGGTATTGGTTCACGACGGAAGCGCCGGGAACCGTGCGTGTCAAGCAATGGGACGGCTACAATGAAGTTCTGGGAGAGCCCACAGGCCAGCCCCAGGCATGGAGTCAGAAGGAGAGTGCCGAGTCCGCATATGCAACGCTACAACCGTACACCCTCTACGCGCACAAAGATCAAGCACCAATTTTGCCAGGCAATACGCATCCCGACTGGGCGCGGTCGCCTGTGAGCCTCTGGAACGCCCTGACCGGCGCAATAACGACCGAGGACCTTGCCAGAATCACTGGACAGCAAGGTGTCAAGGAGTATCTCGTCGACTCAATAGACTGCGCCAAGGACACTCCCCTCGGCGACATCCTCTCAGCGGCAACCGAATCCACCACCACCGGCGGTGCCGGCAACAAACTGACCTTCCTCTTCACCCAAGACTTCCGCGACCTCCAAGTCCTCGACGTCGGCCCCACATCCTCCCGAGTCGCCGACACCTCCGGCCGCATACAAGCCCTCCTCACCCACGCCGCCAACCCTGTCACGGAGCAATCCATCCTCGCCGAGCTGCAGTTCACTTTCCTGACAGGCACCCACCTCGGAAACCCCGCCTGCCTCGAGCAGTGGTGGAACCTAGTGCTCAAGATGATCCTGCGCGCTTACACCCTGCCCGTCTCCCACCCCCAATTCGCCAGAGACCTCCTGCGCACCCTGCATGCTCAGCTGCTCTACACTCACCACTACGTCGGCTCATCCCTGGCCAGCGATAACGGTACCACGAGGAGAGGAGAGAATGATGGCCTCAGCGACGAGACGCCCATCTTCCAGTATAAACCTTTGAATAAGGCTAAACTCGGCCGGATGTTGGTTGAGTATAAGAGACAGCTGAACAAATTGCTTGTCGGGGAAGATGAGTGCGTCACGGCCCGGAAGGCGGAGGTTGGTGGGGCGTTTGAGGAGCTGGAGACGTGGTTGTGGCAATGTGGGTGGGACTTGAGAAGGGAGGGTCGGATGGAAAGGGGCGGGGGGGTTGCTGAGGTGGACAGTGATGACGAGGAGGACGAGCAGCCTGTGGTGGTGGAGCTTGATGAGGAGGGAAGGGAGGTCGGGCTGGTTTCGTTCCGGGATTAGGGGGAGAATGATTTGTATTCCTTGAGTATTGGGCTGGGTGGCTGTGGGTTGTCAGTTGCTCTGTTGGGGGGTTATTTCGCTCCGGTGAGGGGAATTGGACAGACTATCCAAAGGGCTTGAGAATGGAACGGTTCGTTCCATTCCATTAAGATATCTTGGGTTGGCTAGGTACATAAACAAATGGTCTTCCCTGCCACATGGTAAGCAAGGCTACAGAGAGCTGTAGGGCGGCTTGGGAAGCGCTGTTTATGACTTGACTCCAGACCCATAAGAGAAATATTTTCAAGGTACCTAAGATATCTTCTTGCAAAACTCCAACGTTAAACCACTGCAATTGCTTGCGTGACACTCGTCCAAGTTGCGCTGCTGTGGGTGGGAATCAGGGGTCACCAACTTCCATGAGGGCAGCAGCTTTATCTTATCGCCCCACCAACCACCAACGTCATCCCGCCCCCTCCTCAACACCTCGCCAACCGCCCACGCACGTCCACCTCCTCCATCCACGATACCAAACACCGCTCCCTAGACAAACAGCAACAACACACCACCACCACCAGGGCGTGCCAACCATGTCCCGCAAAGGCGTTGGCCTCGCGGCCTTCGACCGCTCGCGACTCACATCAGCACAGTACGCCAACCACGGCTCGACGCTGCGCACGACCAACGCCGCGGCGCTCGAGACGCAGCTCGCCGTCTTCCGCTCGCTGCTGCAGCAGTTTGCCACGACGCACGCCAAGGACATCCGCTCGAACCCGACGTTCCGCGCCCAGTTCGCGCGCATGTGCGCCGCCATCGGTGTTGATCCGCTCGCCAGCAGCGGCAGCAGCAGCAGTCAGGGGTCTGCCGGGGGGTCGTCGTCGTCCATCTGGGCGCAGTTGTTGGGCCGGTCGGTGAATGATTTTTATTTTGAGCTGGCTGTGCGCGTTGTTGAGGTGTGTGGGGAGACGAGGGGGGAGAATGGAGGGTTGATTGAGCTGAGGAAGGTGCGCGAGCGGATTATGAGCGGGAGGATGGAGGGGGCGTCGGAGATTACTGAGTTAGTGGACTTTACCTTGTTCTTTTTTTCCTTTTTCTCTTTATTCTTTTTGGTCCAATTGCTAATCGACGTGCGTGGTGCAGAGACGACATCCTCCGCGCCGTGGGCACGCTCAAGCCGCTCGGCTCGGCCTACTCCATCATCAAGGTCGGCAGCAAGCCGTACATCCGCTCCGTGCCCAAGGAGCTCAACACGGACCAGAGCGCCGTGCTCGAGGCCGCCCAGGTGCTCGGCTACGTCAGCGTGTCGATGCTCATGGTCAACCTCAGCTGGATGCGCGCGCGCGCCAAGACAGCGCTCGAGGACCTCGTCGGCGAAGGCATGCTCTGGGTTGACAAGCAGAGCGAGGAGTGGGAGTACTGGACCCCGGGGTTTATGCTCGAGAATCAAGACTTTACAGGGGCGGCGGGATGAAGTTGCTTGGTCCTTGATTGACGGATCATGGCTGTCATTCACGGAACGGGCCCGTTCGGCCAATATACTCGAAGCCAAGCACCTCAAGAATGCGCCGTTGCGGTCGCAGTTCTCTGATTGGAGTCTGCTATCTACGGGATGATGGGTCGGAGCAGATCTCCCGAGCAAGCCCAATCTCGGAGCACGTGAGAACGGGTTGGTCGAAGGCTTGTTAAGGCGACAAACGGAGAGTTTACGGAAACCCCCCTTTTCCAACGGTCTCGGGTTGGCTATCTACACGAGACGTCCCGCGAACGGGGACCGGCGACGCGGCAACGCGACGCGACAGCACAATGCGTCGCGGATGTGTTTGGAAGCAGGGAGGTTGCTGCACTGACGACGGTGAGAATTTTGTGTGGCTGTCTGGAGAGCGTTGATGGGGGGCCACTGGAGGTTTGGCGACATCTCTTGCGCTCAGCAAGCGCAAATCTGGGACGCAAAAAAGGTGAAAAGGAGGATAAATGAGACCTGGTTCGAGCCGTGTACTTCAAAGAAGGTGTGCTGCTGAAGGGTGCACGGTGTTCCGACCTTGCGCCTGGTTTAGGATCGAGGCCGACATCACATCTACCTGCCGGATCATCAAGGGAGCCAGTTACGAGATATCCAAGCCAAATATATTCATCTACCCATCACTGCTGCAAAACCGCCGGCCATATCGGACGTCAAGGAACATAAACAACCAAACATTATACAAATACCCCAGCCAAAACTCCCTCAAAGGAGCCACCACCTCCCAAACATTTCCATCCGTCGTTAAGCACTAGGCACCTGCCCGACAACCGTATCTGCAGTCCTCAACTTTGGCAGGCAGAGCCGTGGTCATATATTCATTCCACACCGCAACACTGCCACCCCAGGTCAACACCCTCACCTCCCTCCCCTTTTCTCTTCACCAGAGAACATGAGTTGGTTTAGTAAGGGGGGTTGGGTCCAATGGGGGGGTAGTCCTCCGGGCGCGGGGGGCCGCCCATGGCAGGGCCGCCCATGGTGGAGCCGGGACCACCGCCCGGGGCGCGGCCGCCACCAAAGTGCTTCTTGCGCAGAGCGGTGAGGCGCTCCTTCTTGGTGACGGTGTTGATGTAGGTGCCGATGATGAAGGAGACGAGGTTGAAGAAGGGCACCCACGCGTTCTCGGGCAGGAACTTTTGCGCAAAGGCCAGGCAGATGGGCGACGTGATCCAGCTCACGCGCATCACCTTCCAGAAGCTGATGCGCACCGTCGCCTTGACTTGGCGGAACGTCTTGGCGCCCGCGATGAGGGCCATGGCGACCAGGTAGACCGAGTTTTGGATGGGTGCGATCTGTTGTGGGGAGAGAAAGTCCCGGCGTTAGTTTGAGATCTGTAGTGTTTTTTTAGCCTTCAGTGTGTACACGTACCACCAGGTTGCTGAACAGAATCTGCATGATCTTGGCCTTGAGGCTGGTGCGCCCGCTAAAGATCTTCTGCAGCAGCCAGATCAGGAAGTGGCCCAGCGGAGCGCTGACGAGGGCTCCATAGGTCGCCATCTTGGGCACCCGCGATGTGAAGTAGTGGCCGTGCTTGTTGCGGTCCTTGGCCAGCCACGACGAGAGCAGCTCCTGGCTGCCGGCCATGGTGCCGGCCGTGAGCATCTTGGTGCGCAGGGGGTGGTCCTCTAGTTGCTGCAGGTAGGCCTGGAGGTGTGAATGGTATTAGCCGAGGTTGCCTTCACCTTCTTCGTAGCGCAAGGGGTGCGGGGGGAGGGGTAGCATACAGCGAGATAGCCCTTGGTGCCGGCATTCTTCCTGCCGCCAGTGAGGGCAGTGCCAACAACGGCCGAGATGGGATGCTTGCCACTGGTCCCAGGGAGGTTGCCGTGGGCAGCCTCGGAGATGGCGGCGGCGGCAGAGCCGACCAAGCCGCCTTTGTTCACGACCTGGCCGACGACGGCATCCTTGACCGACTCGGTGACGGTGTCCCGCTCGAACTTGAACGACATGGCTCGTAGTGGTTAATTCGACATGCGACGCTCTGGAGAGAATGCGGGTATTAGTCTCGAGAACAAGCTGGCTGCCGTGTGCGGCGTGCGGCGCGCTGCGTGTGGCGGTGCGGGTGCGATGGTGGGCGATGGTGTGGTTGCGGTTGCGGTTGCGCCGGCCCCACGGTTTTGTTTACAATAGCGATAACACCAGATTGCTAGGGAAACTCGGGCGGGTCTCGGCTCAACAGCAAGCTGCAAACGCCAAAATGCGCGTCCAGAGAGTATGATGCGTTGCGATGCGATGAGAAAACCGGAGGGGGGCAGGGGGGAACGAAGCCGACTCACGATTGATGCAGAAAGGGACAAGTGGTTGAGCGACGTGGGTTTGGCTGGTGGGAATGAGTTGTCGTCGCAAAATCTCGCCGTGCAGCGCTGGAAACGACGTGAATGGGGAGGCTGGTTTTTTGGGCGTGGCCGGGACCTGAATGGTGCTTGGGGAGCTTGGTCCCCTGTTTTCCTGGGGATCGCGACTGGGCCCAGAGCGAGTGAGGGGGCGCTTGTTGTGGGGACCTGGAAACCAGCCGCGACGAGAGTTGCTGATTGGGCGCATCCATCAAGTCGGCCGAGGCTTTTGTTCCTGGGCGGTCAGGGGTCTCAGCTGGGAACTCGCTTCGGTAAACCAACTCGATTCGGCTTGGGGTTCGCGGCAACATTATTTTGACTGTGTCCGCTGCTTGTCTTGAGTGTCTTGAGTGTCTGCGTCTCTGGCTCCGTCTGCTTCCACTCGCGCGATGCAATCGGACGTCAAGCGGCCGGCTGGGACGGGATTGACCACGGCAAAGTTGTTTCTCTTCCTCTTGAGCTCGATGAACACCTGTCCTGTGCGTTCCTCATACAACTTGTTGGCTTTCTGGTTCCAGTAAACGCCCTGGTTCATCAATACCGCTGCACTGAGGATATTCAAACCCGCCTGCTTGTGGGACAGGGCCCGCCGGATGTAGACAGTTTGTTCCATGCCGCTGCTCAGCTTGATCTTGAAGGCGACAACGCCTTCGAACTTCACTTCCCACTCATCTCCTGTCGCAGAGCGGCCTCCCAGCGGCTCCGTCACCCGATACAGGGCGGCGAACCACTTCAGGTCGTTGAACAAGCAGGAGTCCGCCCCCGAATCGTATATGACCATGTCTCGGGACCTCATTATGTCGCTGTCTCTCAAGCTTGTGTCATTATTCAACGTCAGCTTTGACGCTGTTTGTTCGGAGCCCCTTTCCGCAGAAGCAGCTTGGCTACTGTGAGGTGCGGAGGAGCTCGAAGGGGCCAACGCAGGATCCGCCATGGTGTCCGGCCTGTTCAGTTGTGGCCAGTTGCTGAGTTCAGTGTTGGTGCGTAGTTGTCTACTCCGGACGCAAGACTTTCGGGAGAAGACGACGGAGAAGACGACGGAGAAGTCGAGGGAGAAGTCGAGGAAGAAGTCGAGAGCAGGACGTTGAGCGAGGAGTCCAAACAAGGAACTGCTGAAGATGAAATACTCTCTCCTCCCACCCTTAAGAGCATCGTAGCGGGATTTCGGGACCTTAAGGAGAGGAGCTGCACTCCGTGACCGTATACAGTGTCATAACATGTCGCTCAATGCTCGACATGCATGCCATGCATGTAGTGGTTACCATCAAGTCCGTATGCCCCGGAGGAAGCCCCTCATCCCACCGACTGCATCTCGCTTCGTCACTCCTTATTCGTTGTCCAAGCAGTATGTTGCGCCGGAAGCTCCGGGCGCCTATTTCGTCTCCTAACAGCCGACATGCCACATAACTGGACGTTGGTTCACTGCTTGTTGTCTTTTATGTTTCTGTAATAAATACGTAGGCATCTAGGTACCAGGTATCCAGCCCCGGAAAACATCCGTGATGGGACAGGCATTCCAAAGTAAAGGTCCATGACAAACCCCATGCAGGCCTAACCAGCATCACATGGGGAACGCCCTCATCTCCTGCAGCGTCCAGTACCTCCGCATCTTCTCCGCCCCGAGATCCCTCACCTCCTGGTCCAGATGCGCCAGAAGCGCCTCGCCCCACGGATCCACCTTCTCCTTCAGCACCGCCAGTTCCAGGTCGCACTCCCGATCCTTGCACCTGCGCAGATAGTCCGCCATCTCGTCCATGCCCTCGTGGATCAGCCTGTGCTGACGAAGCAGCTCGCAGTCCTCCTTTGCCTTTTTGGACCCCGCTCCCTTCTTCCCTTTCCCGCCGCCCTTCAGCAGACCGGGAGGGGGCGCTGTCGCCCGGAATTCGGCCATCTTGCGGCCCAGCAGCGGATACAGATGAGTCTCCTCGATGCTGTGGTGCATCTCCAGGTAGCGGGCGAGGCGCAGGCCTTCGTCGATGAATTGCTTGAGTGACATGTTGGCGGGGCGCCGGTTTGAGGCGCAGGCGGTCTGAAGTGTAGAGTACATTTGGCGGAAGTGCTCGTGCTGCATGCGTTGTGGGGTTGTGGTTAGCTTGGGGGAGACCGGGGCAGGACAGTAGAGCGCCATGGTGATCCCGTACAAAGTAATCCATCTGCTCGGCGAGCCGATTGTATACGCGGAACTCCTGTGGCGTCAACGGCGGAAGCGTGGGCTCGGGCTCGGTTGAAGATTGAGGCGTTGGGTCGGAGGTAGATGCGGACCCCGAACCGGCTCCGGAGCCGGAGCCGGGCTCGGGGTTGTTGCACGGGGTGCCGTCCGGGCCCGGGATATTGACCGGATCGGCATCCGTTGTGGGGATTGGTGCTGCGGATGCCATATCTGGGGACATTTCGTGATGACGCGAGTGCTGACTTCGGTACCCCGATGGGTGGACCTTATGAAACAGTATACCTGACCCTCCGGTTACCGTGTGTTTTCTCCAGCCACGCCACTTTATAAGGTTAATTTTTTCTGGCAATAGAGGTGAGAAGCGTCCCGTGAAAAGAGAGGAGGATATTATGGTAGACAGTCGAGATGTTTCCTTAAAGTATACGACCATCTTGAATGGAGACCCAAGGAACTTATTAGGGCGCGACCATGCTGCGCAAAGCCTCACTGGAGAAAGCCTGTTTGGTACTCTTCCCCGCCCTAATTGGCCGGTGGACGGCCCTGTCAGCATTAGAAATCCACTGAGTGGCGGTCCTGTGGCTCCTTAGCCGCGCGGTGACCCCTTTCGTACAGCTTTGCGGAAACCGACACCCTTATTCTCAAAGGGGGCCAACTTGTCCACCAGAGCAGGGAGCCAACATAGACTCTCTCCCTCGTCACCAAACCAACAGATGCATTTTAGCGTCATATGTGTCTGTCATTGTCATTTAATCGTTGAAACTCATCGCTATCTATTGTCACGTTGCCCAGATCACCCCCCCTAACGCCGGTCTGGTGACCGCTCACTGGTATTCCGGCTTGAGCGTCCAAATCGCCCGCATGCTGGACCCGCGCTTCTCCATCTTTGCCACCTTTCCCAACGCAAGTTTGAAAGCGTCTGCCTGCCTCGGGCCGCTGCAATACTGGTTGAAGTGATCCACCAGCAGCTTCGACGGCACTTGGCCATTATGCCTCTTGATGAAAGTCGGTATCATGTTCTCAAAGTCCTTCGCTCGGAGATTCTGCTCCAGGATGCCGGGCGTTCCTGGCCTCGAACCGCCAGGGCTCCCCGTTGCCAGTCCTTGACGATTCGCGACCCCGGCCAGAATGCCAGCAGAGCCCGGCCCGCCGCGCCCACGGCGAATGTTGGTTGGACGGCCGGCCTCGCCAACTTCGCCGGTCCACGTCACGGTGCCGATGGGCACGGCGCGAGCTTGTTCTCCCGCCCGACGGAGGCTGAGCGCGGCTTGTGCAGCGATGCGATTGGCTTCCTGCTGGAGCATCTTGCGATCTGCCTTGACTGTTTTCTTGCCGTTGATGATCTCGTCATGCTCAAGGGCGCTGTGGACCCCCGATTTTGCAAAGATGCCCTCCATGAGACGATCTTCTTCGTTTGTTGGGACCGCCGAGTCGGCTTGGTATGTTTCAAGCCCCGCGACTCCATCGATATTGCGAAGGTCGCTTTCATTACCGTCAGTGCTGTCGGGTTCAGCCTCAGTTTTGACCTCGACTTTTCGCGGCCTGTGGGGGACGACATCATGCCCAGGCACAATGAGTTCCTTCGGCTCTGCGCGTTTGAAGCCTTTGACATCACTGCCCTTGAACATTTGGCCCGTTTCGGTCACACCGTCCTCGTAAGAGCTGAGGCTGAAGAGGTCATGGAGATCACTTAGGTTGAACGTGGTCTGCTGTTTGGGGTCTTTGAGGACCTTGTTAGAGAGGAACTGTTTGAAGATCTGACGGTGGTAGATCTTCTCCTCGATGGTTCCGGCCGTCATCAGGCGGTAGATGGTGACTTCCCGTTTCTGGCCCAGTCTCCAGGACCGCTCTCTCGCTTGAACATCTGTGGAAGGATTCCAGTCTGGGTCGAATATGATGACGCGGTTGGCCCCTGTGAGGTTAACGCCCAGCCCGCCGACTTTGGTTGTCAGTAGGAACACGTCCATCTCAGGGTCAGTATTGAACTGGTCGACGAGAGTTTGCCGCTGCTTGATGGGCGTCTTTCCGTCCATCCGGAGGTACTTGATGTCCTCCAAGCGCTGAACAAACGTCTCGATGATGTCCAGCATCTGGGTGCCCTGACAAAATAGCAGCGTCTTGTGCCCAAAGCGTTTCCACATTGGAAGCAGCGATTTGACGACTGCCATCTTGCCCGACTTGCTATCGTCACCCCAGGTGTAGCCGGGCTTGGTCCTGAGCCGCGGATCCAACAGATCGGGGTGGTTGCAGATCTTGCGAAGGATATCGATGCCATACAGGGATTGACGGGTCCGATTGAGAATCGAAGTCATGTCGTCGGACTTGAGGAACAACTCATATGCCTCCCGCTGCGGCTTCGACAGTTTGCAAAAGAGCACCTGCTCGCTCTTCTTGGGAAGGTCTGCAGCGACGTCGACCTTCAGGCGCTGCAGGAGATACGGGCTGATGGCGTCCTTGAGGGTTTCGGCACATTTTTGCGCAGTCATGATCTGCAGGTTTGTGGCGTTGGCGTAGCCCCCCAGTCTGATCGGTATCTCGAACTGGGTCCGGAACGCAACCAGAGTGCCCAGGCGCATGGGGTAGATGAAGTCAAACAGGGACCACAGCTCGGTCAGATTGTTCTGCATTGGGGTGCCGGAGAGAATGACGCGGTTGTGGGTGCGGAGTTCCTTGCAGTAGATCGTGATGGCCGTGTTGGGATTTCGGATCTTGTGGCCTTCATCCAGAACGGCGTAACCCCAATCAACCGGGATCAAGACATCGCCATAGGTCTGGAGACCGGCGTATGTCGTGACCAGCACATGGCCATGCTTGACCACTCGGTCAACAATTCTCTTCACGGCCGTGCTGGATTTGCTGGGTCGTTTTTGCTCTTGCTCCCAATCATCGACGTGGTCCTCAATCTCTCCTTCATCCCGAACGTTGAACATGCCACTTCCGGACGAGTGCAGGATGGAGACCCGGAGTGGCGGCCACCAGCGATGGAACTCGTTGACCCACTGCCGCAAGACGGTGGCTGGGGCCACGACAATGACGGGTTTGTGGAGCATCTTGCTGTAATGCAGGGCGGCAATGAATGATATCAGTTGAACTACCAGCTTGTGAGTTTGGTCCCTGTAAACGACGAACAGGAAGCGTGTGATGGCAGCACAGACCTGTTTTACCCAGCCCCATTTCATCGCCGACGATACCTCCAACCTGCTGGGCATACAGCTCCGCGAGCCATTGCACACCAGTCTTTTGGTAGTCGAAGAGAGAGGGATAGATGTCCCCAGGGAGCTTCAGCCCGTTTTCGAACTGATGGTCTGGCTGGTCCGGGGAGGGTTTGAACCATTCATCTAGGCCGTCTGACCCATCATCGACAGGTCGGCCCAATCTTTCCTGGTTGCGTCGCCTGGCCCGACTCCTCCGATCAACCCAATCCCTCAACCTGCTCTGGTAGACAGCCTCGTTTCCGTCGTCTATATTGCTCAGATCAAGTTTCCCCTCGCTCTCCTTGACGGCCTTTCCCCGCTTTCGCTTCGGGGTAGTGTCAGTCATGTCATAATCATCAGAAGCATAAGATTCCGGGGTAGCCGGCCCCGAAGTTGGTTCATCCGGCGTAAACTCATCATCCGATTCAGCAGGTGGTCTCTGGACCTTCCGTTTCTTGCGCGGACGGAGAGAGAACTCGGACTCCACCGCGGAGCCGGAAAGATCCTCATTGTCTTCGGCGAAGCCTGGCAGCCTCAGGTTCTGGTGTGACCGGGGGCCTTCGCCGGCCTGCTCCTCAAGTTCCTCCGCAATGGCCTCATCCTCGGCGTCGAGGATTGCTTCAGCGAGCTCTCCTTGAACCCCGTCGGGCCGTTGACCACCAAACGTGGCGAATGGGGTGATTTTCCCGGTCCGGATAAGATACTCGCGTTGCGTCTCGCCGGGAAGTTTGCCACCGGTTGCCGCTGTCTGATTGTCTGTCGGATCTTGTTGGTTCCGCTGCTCGATGCGGGCGTTGAAGTCTGCGATGTCCTTCTCGCAGATCTCAATCTCGGCCTGAATCCGGGCAACATCTCGCTGTATCCGCAGTCTCGCTGCGGGATTTGCATGCGTGGAACGTAGCTTCTGTTGTTGCTGTTTCAACTGGCTTTCGAGCCTTGACTTGGAGAGTTCGGCCTTCTCGATTCGTTTCTGGTCGCGTTTATCCTCGGCTTCAATCAAGGCGCGGCTGGCCTGCAGGGTGATGTCCCTTTCTAGTTCATCCTGATCTCGCACATTTTCGGTCAGAAGCTTGAGTGCCAGCGTTTCGTCATCCGGTGTAGCTTCGTCCGTTCCAGGGCTCGGCATGGCAGTCTCAATGACGGGGGGATTGGCCGAGTTGGTGGCTGCTTCGGACGAGCCGCCGGCTGGGTCTTGAAGCTGCCGTTCAGGATCCATTATGAGTCTGTGTTGAGTTGGAAGAAAAGGAAAGAAAGAGAAGGCAGCGTGGTTGCCTAAACCTTCGTGTGGCGAAGAAAAGACGGATGGCCTTGCGTGGACGAGGCGACGAAGACCTTGATTCAAATGCCTGTGTTGCAGGCTCCTAGGCACACGAGAAAATGGTGCTATTAACAAAACGAGCAGCAAGGACACGTGCGTTAAGAGCGAAAGAGATGAGCGGGAAATGTGGTCTCCCAGGCAGCTGCGGATGGTGTTTGTGGATTGGAGTCGGCGACTCGGCGGCGGAGTTGGTGAGCCTGATTCTCAGAGGCGCGACCAACCGTGGTGGCGTTAGGCACGCTGTCAGGTGACTTAAATGGTAATGACGCATTTGTGGGGCTTGTTGGAATCTTTTTTTTTTTTTTTGGAGATCCAAAACTCCAAATGGCCCGTGCTCCGTGATTCTTGGCAAAAGCCTGACCTTGCTTCAGACTTCACAGGACAGGCATGGTAGCTGCCAGCTCTCATTAAGGTTGGTCCAGTTAGGGATAATAGGTAATCTCACATGTTTAAATTTCCATCTTGTGAGATTCCTGTGATACCTCAACCAGGACATCCTTCACAAGCTATTCTGGACCGTCATTGCCCAGCATGCCCATTGTTCCTCAAACGTGAGGAAGTCGCGTTTCCAAGTCAAAGTAGAGAGGAACTTTCAGGTCATTGACTACATGTGAAAATTGTTGACCAAATGGGTGACGGGGCAACTGACTTAATGTTAGGTATAACATAAAGGGATCTCTCCTGCAGTTCCTTCTCGAGACACTTACCTCTTACTTACTCCCTACCTTGCTTGGAGTTACTTAAATTAGTTTACGATCAACTCCAAGTTGTATTCGAAGTCATTTACACTAAACTAAACAATGCAAACGAGACTCTGTTGCTGACCAACATCAAACTAAAATACAAACTTTTTGGGGTAGGGGTAGAGAACTTGAAGACACTCAACTCTCTCAAAGAGTTTATTTAACTTAGCTACCGAGCACGTACAACATATTAACTCATAAATTTTACCATTTCTTGTGTGCCATCGATGAATAATGGCTAAAGGTTGAGGCACTGCGGCCACTCGGCGCTCGCGAGAACCACCCGCCAGACTCGCTCAAAGCGAAGGTGACTATTCGACACGCAACTGAGATGCCAAGTACACATGCAAAACTGGATGATCCCAGGCGCCCAGCACCTGGAGCAGACCGTCAGCCTGGCAGATATTGCAGGCCCCTCCCTCATCCCACCAGACCGATCAAAACCGCCAGGGGCCTGGCGCCGAAACAAAAAATGCGGGTGATGTCCGACCTTGTTTCTCTCCGACAACCTTCTGCAACGTTACGCAAGCCCAGGGGCGCCCCTGAAAGTTTAAAAATTTTCCCTCGCCGAAGACCTGGTCCAACCCGCGGCACGGCATCCCACGCAAAGAGGGATCCAAAAGTACCCCCCGAACCACAAACTCGGAGCCAGTCGAGTGAAATGCACAGAGACCTGGCCACCACCAACGGGATCCCTTCTCCATGGCCCTGGTACGCGTCTTGCGCCTCCTTACTAATATGTCCCGCGATGTACCGTGCCGTTCTCTTGACGTGTTTCAGCAGCACGCAGTCGGAATCTGGCGCCCCAATGGTGACTCGACACGGAAGACGCGAGGCTCCCGTTCTGATCCCTTGGGGCCTTCGCCCTTGGTTGCTGCCTTGTTCTCACCGGTCCTCGTAAAGCTTTCTGTATATTGCGAGGGAGATCGCAGGCGTGCCCCAAGTTCTTCTACATTCCAAGGCAGAGCTTGCCTTTCCCAGCTACGAAGACAACCATCCACGAGTGGCGAAGCCAGGTTTTGCCATTGCCATCCCGACAATCCCAGCCTTTTCGGCATTTCCCTCTCGGCGCCGTTCTCCAGCAGGTACGGTACGCCCTCCTATTTTGGTCCCAGCCGGTTTGTTGCGGGCTTAACAGGCCTCGCTATACACTCTTATAGCGGCTGATATAGCCCGTACTAGGACATAAGCCGTCCCACTATTGCAGAATTCTCGCTCGCTAAGCGTCTTCCCGAGCCTTGAAGGAGCTGTCAGAGCCAACCGTTTGATCCTGACGGCTTGTCCGTTTCACCGCTGCGCCATGATCTCCAAAACAATGGACACCAGATTGTGGGGAAGTTTCCCAGGAGAGACGTGGCGGTGTCCCAGCCCAGTGATTTATTGGGACAAGGAAGTATTGGGAGAGACATCGAGCCACGGCATGTGATGGAAACCGATAACGGTGAGGATGGGGGCCTTTCCTCGGTCTCGGGAACTATCCAGAGCCGTGGCAGATCAGGATCGGCCGGCTGAGAACGAGGCACGGAGCTGAAGCCTCGTGCTCAAATTGTGGAAGAAGAAAAGGAGGGCGAACTGCCTTGAAGCGAACAATACCTCCGCAGCACAGCGAGAGCTCTGCGTCCGGGCAATAAAGAAATCTGCAGTTGGCGACACAGCCACCGGTGCAGTTTCCGAGACACAACTCCGCCTCCCCATCACAAAACATCCACAGACTTTCCAATATAAATGAGACCAGACCACCTTCTGTATCAGGGAGGTCCAGTGTGAGGCAGCATTCTCCCGCGCAAGCAGCCTAAGTTGACAAGCGCGTAGCCTCCTCATGCATCGTGGTCCGGTATCATGGTCAACAAATCGGGACCTCTAGCGGGGGAGAGAGGCCCTAAGAAACTGACGGCCCCAATCGCTGCCGCTGCACGTGCTGTGTGTGAGCATGAGGCCATAAACGATGCATTGGAAGGCTTAATCTCCGATTGGGCGCTGGCCCGCTCAGAGTCGCAGCTTTTGCCTGCCCGCCAGTCGCTTGAGTGGAGGAAATGCATGCAACCGGCCTCGTTGGTGTCAGAACGGCTCGGCCGCAGCTCCGGGCGAGGGTCGGGATTGGATGCCGGACGCGACGTCGTGCCTGAATCCTGCACGTGCTGCGTTAGATATGTGATACGGACGTCTGTAAATGTCTGACGAAAGAAGAGGGCAGCAGAGCCTAACGAGTGGCCCCGAGTCTTTTTCCGGCTAGGCTCTGGGAGACCCCTCTTCAACGTTTGCGAAAAACCGGAGATACCTCAGAGGGAGAATCTGGGGTCAACGAACGGAATTGAGTCGGTGCTGCTGTGTGTGTAGTGTGTACCCAAGTACCGGTGCCTCACCGTAGCTGCCGTGCAGCGTCATCATGTCAATCAGTCAGTCAGCCGCGTCGAGCAGGACCTTGCAGCCGACGCAGGCTTGCCGAAAAGGAGATCGACGTGACAGCCGTGAAGCGAAAGGGCTGCCGTAATCGAGTCGGATGTAACTTGATGTTGCTCTCTGGCTGTGGGCAGACCTGGTTGTCCCCGCGCCCAATCTCGGCACAGCACAGAGCAATACACATGAGTAGCAATGGTTGATTTAGTGAACCCCACGAGCGAAGAAGAAATCTCGTGTTTCCATGTCGGATCGGCGGCCCTATTTTTTCTCAGCGCCTGGACCATGCAATCCGAGTAGTCTGAAAGAGGTTTTCATGTCGTTTGTGAGAGATGGACAACTCGCCTGCTGGGCAGGGATCATGATGGGGCCTTCGGTAAGGCAGGACTTGTGGGTGGGCAGAGACGAGAGACTAGTGGACAGGGGTGGGTCACAACGATGAAAAGATGCGAAAAGGACGGCCCACACCATAACGTTACATACGCATCCAGAGTCGTCTCGATTTGGAAAGAACCCTGGGCGGCAGCATTTCCAGGACGGGGTAGAACACAACGCTCCTGCTGCCAAAACGTTTCAGAGTCAAGCAAAACATGGCCTGCCATATCATGCGGCCGCTTTCTTTTGGGCTTCTGAACCCTCTTGTTACACCCACTGCAACATGACCGGGCGGTCATCAGACATGCATGTCCGACTTGCTAAGCATTAACAAGAGCGTGGAGGCAACCTGCCCGCTGTCAGTATCAACACACTTGTATCCCGTACAGAATACCGTATCATAATACGGCGTACCATACCACCGTAATTTCGCCCAAACAACATTATCTGACGGAGCACTGTGAGCAAAAATTCGCACCGTGCGGTCTTGTGGCTGCTGTGCCGGCTTGGCGAAGCTAACGTCAAGCTCGCAATAGGACAACGGGCGGGCCTTGATTCAATGGTTTTGATCGGTTCCATGTTCTTCTGAACACAAATCACCGAGTTCGGGCTGCCAAGTCGAGCCTGGAAGAGCGCAGACAAGGATGCCAAAGATGGCCGCTGAGACGGTTAATGTCTGTGCCCAGACAGGCAGCTTCGAATGCGAAAAGAGAGGATGGCGTGTTTGAAAGCCGAGTCCACCGCCTCGATTTTGGCAGAAGCCCGAGTTGGGGTACCTGGGTCTTGGCGAAAACCGTTGCATCGCCAGGGTGCATCTGGAGGATCGCCATTGGAGTTGACAAGGGGGCCCACCCCACTTGCAAACGAAAGCCCGCAGATGGGAGAAGAGCACGAGAATTGGGGGAGACGAGAAGATTGTGATGATGAATCAGGGCCTGCCCGTGCAGCTAAACATTAAGATAAGTGTGCTGAAGGCCTTCTTGCAGGAGTGAAGTAAAAAACAAAAACAAAAAGTACAAAAACAACCGTCTGCCCTGGGTCACAGAGAGCCTCCACAAGGAGGGGAGTCGGGCTGCCCTCCTGCACCAGGCCGGGGTTCTCAGCATCGAAGCACCCCAATCGCCATTCCAATGCACCGCCCTTTTCCTTCCAACCAAACCCAGACCACGCACCAGCCCCTCTTCCCCGCCCCCGGCAGCCGAACCCATGATGTCCATTTTCCCTGTCCCCACCCCCGCCCAGTATGCCTCCCAGCAGAGGTAAACAATCTAGATCGTCATCATCACTCGGCCGTGTACCCCCAAGACGGACCGGTTTGTCGTATGTATCGTTCCCGCTGAGCCCTCTATATCCTAGAAAACCGATGCTCTGTGTGTGTGTGTGCAAGAATACTATTAAACATAGGGAAGAAGATTGGGTGGGAAAATAAGCCATGACGGTTTGGCAGGGGTATCTCCAATATTAAATCCACCGCGTGGTGAAAGAATCCGAGGTTAAACAAAATATTGCCAACAGGCGAGAAAGAAACAAGACATAGGAGAAGGTTATTGTGTGCTGTCGAAAACAACAAAGGAAATGGAAAAGGAGACAAAAAGATGAGAGAGCGGAGAGGTCTCAAGACCCAGGGTATATATCCAAACTGTGCCATGAAGCCGCCGCCGGCCACCCCATGCGCCGCGCTGAAACAAAAAAAAAAAGGGTGGAAATGGTGAGGGGGTTCATTCGCCCTCGATGCGAAAGGGAAGGCTCGATGTCGCTCAGACCGATTAGTTCGAATGCCTCCTTTCTTCTGGACTTGCCGCGGTTCAGAGTACCGGTACCGCAGGTCGCAGGATGTCACTTCGGGAGTTCCCAGGTGCTGTTCTTGGACGGTATTGAGTCGTTGGATGTCGACGGCCGCAAGGCGTGTTGCAGTCCGTCATTGCAGCTGGGATGGATAGACGGTGGTGTCCCCTGCCGCAGGAGCCGGAGCCCCTGGGGGGGACAGTGATTGCTATAAGTTCTCGCCCATCAACTGGCCCACCCTCTCGCGGCAGGCGGCTGGTGTAAAGCCCGTGCCGACCTTGTTGGCAATGATGCGCCACTTTTCGTTCTCGTAGTCCAGGAGCGCAGTTTTGAGCTTTTGGTCCTGTTCACCACCTCGTCAGCCCCTGGCCATGGTTCCGATCTGCACACACAAAACTCACCGTCTCGTCCGTCCACTGCGTTGTTTTCGCTTTGAGCTTGGTACAGTAGCGCACCTGGAGTGTCCCGCTCGACCGGCCCGGGAAGAAGTCGGCAATTTGTTTCCATGTCAGGTTCTTGTTCTCCTTGAGGTCGATCAGGAGCTGGTCGTCCTCCGGCGTGAATTTCAACTTGGGTCCCCTTGGACGCGGGGCGGGGGGTGGCATGCCGGCTTGTCCAACCATACTTGGAGCCCCTCCTACTCCTCCTCCTCCGCTGCCCTCCCCGTCCCGCCGCATGAGCTTGCTGGGTGGCCCTGTGTCCGGCAGTCTGTGGTGGTGATGTGTCGGCGGGGCGCTCGCCTGACCGTAAGCGGCCCCCATGGGCGTCTGCTGCATCGATTCCAGGTCGCTGTGCTCAAGCTCGTGCATTCCAGGTACAGAAAGGTCGAGATCGTCGGGCCGCGGCCGCTTCACCCCCGCAGTATGACCGTGTGTTGGGGTTAGAGAAGGATAGAGAGGCGCCGCCACGACAGCATGGGGCGAGGGACCGGCGCCGAAATGCGACGGTCCCGGATGCCCCATGTGCCGGGCCGACGGGTGGCCGGCCAGGTGGGCCGGGTCGGTGAGGATCGGATGTGGGTGGTGTGCAGCGGTGTAGTGTTGCGACAAGCCATGGTGGGTTTGATGCGGCGGCGGCTCGTGAATAGGGGACGGGCCGGCATGCTGAAGCGAGGCCCGATGGTGGTGTGCATCATATGGGTGCGGAGCCTGGGCCTGCTCGGCCGAATGCGGCTCCTGTGGTGCGTATTCGACATTGTAATCTGGTCCTACACGGTAGTTGCCCGCCAGCGTGCCTCCGACGCATGGGTTCCGCCAGAGCGAACCGCTCTGGCTGGTCGCCGGGCTCTGAATCGAAATAATTTGGCGCAACTGAGCCCCGCGGGGCTACGTTGGCAGAAGCGGCGGCGATGAACTCGGATTCGGGGAGGTCCAATGGGCCTTCCCTTGGTGCCTTTCGTCGAATACAGAACAGCCAGTGTGGTCTGCTTTGCCGAGTAACGTATGGTGCTCGACAGAAGGCACAGCACATATGGTGTCGAGGAGACGGGTCTTTTTGCGGGCGCGGCGGTGGCGGGGAGTGGCGGCTGCGGGTGCTCGGAGGGCGGTGGGAAGAGAGTGTTCGGTAACCTCGGTGGACCCTCCCTAACAACTCATTGCCTGTGATAACATGCGCGCGTATAGCTTCCGTTTCCTCGCCGGAATGGAGTCTGGGTTCGGTGGGCGGGATTCGCCGGGTCGTTTGGACGGGCTGTCGCTGGACTACTCCACTCCGTTGTTCATTATTGTTTGACAGAGGTGCAAGCAAGAATTAGAGTTTCGAAGAACAAGCAGCGAGTATATATATATATCGTATTATGCCGTCCGATATTTGGTACCGCGGAGCAAGACGAGGAGAGTTGGGCACTCGTGGCCTGGGGCGTGGGAGTAGGTTTAATACCTGTTGCATCACTTCCCGTCCAAGTTAACGCACACCAGAGATTGCCAAGCGAGACACGAAAGATGGTTCCTGAGCACTGGCGGAACCCAAATCACCTTGGCCAACGATGACGGTAGCATAATTTGAGGATCTTATGCCATGGACTAGCTGCCGGATATAGAAACAGGGGCCTAGCCCTAGTGATGATACAACGGGGGAGGGGGGGGGCCATGACAGCCCCAGCAGCCGGGGGTTGATGACTGAGAAGAATTTGATCAAATCCCCGAGCGGATTAACCGAAAAGAGAATGAAGTTTGGGCAATGCAGATACTCCAAAGCCAGATGTGACCTGGAGAAGGCACGGAAGGATACAAAAAATGCCCTGCACAATGGTGAGTAACATATGAAACAAGCCCTCCCCATGCAACCTGGAGAAGGGGGATGCCAAAGAGGATGGTACTCGGGGGCTGTTGCCAGCACCAACCCGATCGAATGCAGCCGCGGCACTTGCTTCACGGCTAAGCTTGGTAACGCCAACGACACCTGCCGTTGATTATCCTTCTGGGGTTGAGAGCCTGGGGGAACCGTGGAACGACGGGGCGGGACAGCGGCGAGAACTTCTCGTCACCGCAGTAGCCCCGACCGCCTCTTCACAGCAGAAGGAGGCCGTGTGGGACTGGATAGGTGTTCGCCAGAAAACGGAGGAGGGGGGACAGGTGGTGTGGAGGCCCCCGTCAGAACAGAGACCGCTTTCGCTTGGGGTGTGGACAGGCCACTCCACCGAAGCTTGCTTGGGAGCCCGTTACGCGTTGAAAAGATGTGGGCGGCGGGCGGATAACTGGCTGAATTTTGACCGTTGTGTCCGAAAGAAGGTATAACAGAGCCGGGGTGGGCTATAGCACACACCAAAAGAGGTCGATGCCCTGGTTCTCCATAGGGCGGCGGGAAGAGAAGGTTGGCGTGATTAGCTGCCAGATTGCCGAGCAGGGCAGAACAAGCAGGCAATCCTCTGTCTGTACTAGGCAGACCCACGTCAAGAGTGAGAGGGGGTTCCGTTATTCTGCATCCTGTTGATTGACGAGCCTTGAGAGTGATATTACCCACACACCCCCAGACGAGGGCCACGACTCGGCCCGGTCCCGCAGCGCTCTTTTCTACATGCAGAGCCAACGTTTTGGCAATGGCTGGAGATGCGATCCGGTGTGAGATCGTCGAACAAGAGCTCTGGGCCACCGCGGGAGCGACGTGACTGCTTTCGCGGGGTGGGTGAGAATGTGTGGACGGGGCGTCGTGGTAGCGGATGGACGAGGTTCCCACAAGGGGCAGGGCTATTTCCCCCAGCGAGGAAGAGAGCAGGCAGCGAAATTCGACCTCTGGGGACAATCGTCAAGGACGTCAACGCGCTGAGTTGTGGAGGTGGTGGGTGTATCCCACATCCCACGGATGCGGTGAAGTGCCCAGGTGATCCGATTCAAGGAACCACAAGGGCAGAAGAGAAAAGTAGCGTCCGGACTAGCATGGGCAATGCGGGTAATGCGGGCAATGCCAATGCCAATGCCAAATCCGCTAGATTGCCCCGCGACCGTTCGTGGGCAGACGCGTGATTTGGGCTGGGCCATGTCCCGGCAACAGGGCCCGCATCGTCGTGTGGCTCGAAGAGGCTTAATCTCGGAAGCTCCAAGATTGCATCTCAATGCTGCGGGGCAGCCCCGGTCACTAGCCACCCAGTCGGTCAGCCAGATCAGCAGGTTGCTGGAGGACAGAAGAGACGGCACGTACGGAATACTGCACATACAATACAGCCTGCAAAGAATCCCAGCAACTTCTCCGTCCCGCACACCCATATCGTGATGCAGCCCGGATGATCGTCCTCGCACGAGAAGGAGGGACTCACAACCGCCCCGGGGTTTGGACCTTGAAGGCGCTTGGCGACCAGGATCTGCAGCAAAAGCGCGACGGCGCGTGAGGCAACGGGCGCTGTGGCCGTGCAGTGCATGAAGGAAAAGAGTTTCATTCAAACCTTGCAATTAAAAGCCGTCTTATGCTTCCGCAGGACGGTGAAATTGATGTCATCTCGGACTTCTAGAAATCTGCAGCTAAATGTGATCCTGGGACCAGGGTTACCGAGGCGCCGTGATCTCCGGGCCGAACTTCAAACATGGACGGCAAGCCGGCGAGAGGGTGCGAGGCTCCAGATCCGCGACGGTTCGCTGATCGATGCAGAAGCATTCCGGTGCGTTGGGCAGCGACAGCAGAATACCTTCTTTTTCTTCTTTTTTCCTTTCTTTTCTTCCTTTCATCGACTGGCCGCCGAGCGCCCACACGGGTAAGCACGGTGACTTCCCGGGGGTTCGATCGTCGACTTGTGAGGATATGGAATGGGAAAATCGAGAGTCGGGTTGTGTGTTGATCAAAACTGGTCTGCCACGAGGTTCCTGCATGAGACGGCCACTTCCATGTCTTTGACCACCCACACAAGACCCACTTCGAGTCCCCGCGAAGGTAGTTGTCAAAGCCCCATGGCTGCCCCTGCTCTGCTGCACAGTTGACCTCTTCCAGCCGTTCAAAAGTGGAATGCACGTCTGCTTGTCAGGTAGGTAGTTTACGGAATGGACGCCGAGGAGGATGCAGGGAGCAAGGATATATTGTATGCCCGCCGAATCCTCACTTTAGCAATCCCCGAGCCTCTTCCAACCCCATGATCAAATGTGACCGAGTTTATACGCGAGAGAATGTGTTTTCCACACTTTGAGAGAGTAATACGGAGTAGACACAATGGCTTGGAAACACGTGTCTTGTCAATGGCTAATGTACCCAGAGAAAGTCGCAGAATACACGGAGTCCCGGGACTCGGCGCAACGCCCGATAACTCCTGATCAGCGGTTTGACGACCGGACAGCGGTGGAGCCCTCACTCCGGATCGGACAGGCCGCTGCGCCAAGACGATAGGGCCGGCGCGACAATGATGACGTGAACAACCCCGTTTATCCAGACCCCGACAAACTCCACATCCCGTCGACGGGTCCCATCTGATCGGTAACAGCCTTTTGAAAGATGGGGATCGGTGGTGCTCCGAAAAAGCAATTCAACAACCACAGCCCGGCCCCGCCGTCGTACGATGTGTGTGCGGAGGTACACGTACATACCCTTACATGCACTGTATCCCGCGCACGCTGGAGCAACGTCCACCTTAAAACCTGCGTCTAACTTGATCAGGTACATATGCCGAGGGATGCCATGCTTGCATCATCCAAGTTCAACTACGGTGCTTCTGTCATTTCTTGATGCGTTGATAGTTCTCCTTGGAAGACCCAAAGCAGAAGACTAAATCGGAGAGGAAGATGGTAATAAAAGCTAAAGGGACCCCATTCATTGAGGAACCTGTTCCTGAAATATTTTGATCGGACATTTCTGCTGCAAGGGGAGCCTTGGCATGCGCCATCAGAGCCGGCGTCAATGCATGGAAAGCCGGATCGAAGCTTTTTTGAGAATTTTCACAAGCCAGCAAGCACTAGCCAGGATCGGCCCCTGGCAGGGCGTGAGACGTCCGATAGATGCCAGGGTCCGTCAACGACAACCCCACCATCAGCCTCGACTCCGTGCTTCCTGTGTGCCTACACCTACGCACACAGGCACAGCAGGCGAGCTGAGTCCAGGCACGGAGTACTTCCGTACAGGGACGGGAGTTTGTCTTGATCTTCGGCGCATGAATGCATTGAGGCCAATCTCGTGCGACCACCCCAACCGAGTGCTGAATCAGCCCTGACAGCATCACCATCTTCAGCTCGGTTTCCGCTTCCTTGGTTGCTCCCGTGTGCGATCGTCGGCTCCCGACCTCGTCCCGAGCACCACTCACCTGCCCAGAGGACCGCAAAGGCCAAAGATTCCACCACAGCGGGACACAACTGACACACTCGTGCTGGACCGCACCTTTTCTTCAAAATCTGACAATTATTTCCCAGCCTTGACTATGACTACCATGCAGGTACAGAGTTGTTACAGCATGACGTTTTGCCAAACATACACGAAACACACGCCCGACCATGTCCACCACGTGAGCAAAAGAGGAAAAGGGAAAACGCCCCAAAGAAACATACAACACATAGCCGTCTTGTTTAACACTCTCCCATCCCAGCTTGAGCCGCCAACCGGAGTTCCCGAGGGCCGATCAATCAATCTGATGGTGCTCATGCATGCGGCTCCCACCCATTGACGCTCATCAACCATCCACTCCAGACCCTGTCGTACCACAGTGCCTCGGTGCCTTCCCAAGTCCCGGTGCCGCAGTGTGACAACAGAACAGAGCCCTCGCCTCCCACTTCCTCCACCTTACGCAAAATTGTCCTGCCTGTCAACCCAGATGTCTTCCAGCTCGTTAAAGCTGGAGAAGTGGATGGGGCGGTGCTGGTCGCTATAGAATGGCATCGGAGTGTCCAGCTTCACATGGATGGGCTTCTTCTCCAGCCCGCCAAAAGCGCTGCCCATGAAGCTGTAATTCCACTTGCCACTGTCGGGGACCAGGAAGAAGCCCTTAAATTTGTCGCTGAGCAGCAGCTGGCGCCTCTCGCCCATCGCCGTGCTGAAACCCAGAGGCTGGTCGCTGCCGACGTCCTTGTTCTCCGCGCCCCATTTGTAGCCTTGCGGAGTCAGAGCCCAAGCAGAGAGCGAAACGCTGCCGGGAGTGAACGACACCGTGACCGTCAGAGTCTTTTGCTCGTTCCATGTCGGGTGGGCATCTACCAGCCTGGCATGGCTCGTGACATCCATCGCCGACATGTACGGGAGCTCGTTGCCGGACATGGTGTGAATGACGCCAAGGGGCTCCATGCCCTTGAGCAGCTCGTGCTGGGGAAGGTTTTGGGGCAGCTGGACGTTGCGCAGCCCGCCAATTTGCGGCACCATGACGATGCACTTGATCTCCTTGACTTGGTCGTTGTCGGCTGGCGAGGATCCGTAGAGATAGCCTGCCACCTGCACCCGGAGGTCGGCGATGGTGATGAACTTCTTGAGCATGTTCTTTGGCATCACGTACGTGACTTCGTCCACATCGCTGTCCACCGGAGCCACATACATGTTGTTGGCTCGAGTGCGCAGATTGGACGTCGCAATGGCACGAGTGCGCCATTCGGTCTTGGAGGCGAACGTCTGCTGCTCAAACTGCGACGTCGTGGTGACAATAATCTCTTCGCCGTGCACGTTCTGCGTCTTGGTCGTGACAGCCGTAAGCTGTTGTTGCTCCTGCTGCTGCTTCTCAATCTCGGCAGCCTGCTGCCTCTGCAGCGAAGGCGCCGAGATCTCCATACCCAGGATGATGTCGCGTACTTCGCTGGTGGTCAGACTCGACACGTTCACGTTGTTCTTCTTGCCGTAGTCGTTGAGAATCAGATCTCTCAGCTGCATTTCGACCTTGATCCAGTCCTCGTCGGAGAGCGAGGGCCAGATATGATGATCCTGGGTGATAACCGTCTTGTCCGGGCGGAGGATGAGCTTCGTCTTGTCCTGGTTAACATGCAGGGCTCTCAGGATGAGGATCAAGCGAGAGAATGCCGTGTACGACGAGATGCTCTTGAGCCACTCGTCGTAGAGATTGAAGAGCACCATCTGCGGTTCAGTGGCGCGCAAGATCATGTCGCCCAATTTCTCAACCTTCATTGCGGCCTGGAAAGGGAGTTGCAGCTCCGAAGCACGGATAGAAATGTTCGGGAAGTCCAGAAGATTGACCTCAAGAGGATCAAGAAGCCCCTTCCGGGTGACGATGAGCTGCTTCGGCTGCTCCTCGACTGGGAGCGACCTGATCAAGGCGGCAACTTCTTCGGCCGTTTTCCATTTTGCCAGCTGCCCAAGACGCTTTTGGCCTGCCCAGACACTGGTGTGGATGATCTTGAGGAAAAGCTGGCCTGTCCGAGGGTTGAAGATGAAGATGGCGCCATTGATCGGCTTCGTCGTCAGATTGCCCTCAAATGTCTTGTGAATCGTGACGCGATAGACATTTGTGTCATCAATGAATAGCTGCGTTTGGTTGCTGAACAACTCGGAGTAGTTCTGGGAATTCAGGAACTCCTGATTGCTCTCGGAAGCGTAAAGCTGCAGGCCTTTGCGGATGCGCTCACGCAGCACGTAGAGAGCCGGGTTCGCCTTCATGATCTTGGCCATGGCTTGCTGGACCAACGTCTTCAGACCGGGGAAATATTGGCCGTACGCCGAGTAGAGATTGTACGCCAGGTCGATGCCAATCATCAGACCCGTCGGGGACGGGTACAAGCTCATGCTGTCAGTCGTGTAGTCGAGGTACTTCGCTCTCACGTATCTCTCGATGTCGTGCGAGTCGTAATCACCATAGCGAAGCTGCACGTCGATCCAGAACTTGCTCGTCGTGGTGGCCTCAATCACATCCTTGTTGTCGAAGAGAAGCGATGGCCGGGTGACGTTCCACTTGTGGCTTGCGAACAACTGGATATCCGCGCAAGAGCTATTCATCTTGTACGACTTTCTCGGATGGATAGTCTCCTTTTGCACCGACTCGATGCTTAGGGCCTCCAGTTCCTGGTCAAAGACCTGGCAAAGATCCATGACGACGGACTCGTGGATCTTTTGCCACAAATGCGCACGGAAGATTTGGATGAGGGAAATCTTCAACGTGGGAATCTTGCCGTGCAGGAAGATGCCTGTGAGATCCAGTTGGACTTGGAAACCGACGTACACATTGGCTCTGTTGATGGTCGGGGACCACCAGAGGGTGAAGCGCCGGTTCGGGATTTGGTTGAGACCGGAACGTTGGGCGTTAGTCAGCTTCTTGAATTGCATGGACTGTGAATCGAAACATGTTAGCCATGAGCTTCTGTCTTTAGGATGTCCAAGAACAGCTTGAAGCTAATAGGATTGCAAGAGGAGGGGTCAAAGAAGCTTGAAAAATGATGACTGACCTGTTCAAAGCCTGAGGCCCTCTCCCAGAAAAGACCTTCCCAGGACGGGAATCCTGTTGCCTTGAAAAGAGTGTGCTCCAAGATGGTCTCAACGCCGCCCAAAGCCTGAATGACATCGGTACGGTAGGCGTTGAGGTTCCACAGCTTGCCGTCGTGCCTCTGGCTGGTCCACCAGAAGGGATTGCTCTTCATAAGCTGGTAGAGCTTGAACTCCGCGCGGGTGCGGAATCCCTTGTCGAAGCTCAGAGTGCTGCGGTCCTTTTGGAAGAGGGTATTGATGCGGGGCAATCCGCGGTCCCAGCTGTCCTCCAAATCCTCCAGGGTGAGTCTCCTGTTTTGTTGGTTTGCCTCGAGGCGCTTCTGCGAATACTCGGTCCACACGCGTTGCGAATCGATGAACTCGGCCTCCCACGGGATGATGTAGCGGAAGATGTTGGGGATCAATGTCTCCTCGTCATGGGACATGCCCGCACGATAGTGCGTGACACCGACATCAGTTTGCTTGGACCAACGCTTGTCACTTGCCGGAATCAGGATGTGAGACCCAGAGATCATGCCAAGGCCGCCAAGTTCCTTCGGCGTGTAGAACACAGCCGGCGGGAAACGTGAGGGCATCTTCGAATTCAAGCCGATCTTGACCCGCGTCTGGATCTTCGTCTCGCACTTGACAATGGTGTCAAGCAGGTTGACTGTAGAGACTGCGGCCTCGCGGTAATATGTGAACAAGGCAATCAAAGCGGTGTTCCATTTGTTGGCAATCTTGGTGAACGTGGTGGACCCGGACGACATCAAGATCTGGCGGATACGGTTGTTGAACTTCTGAATGTCTTCTTCGGTCACCTGGAGGAAGGCGTGCGCGGTCCGCTCCTTGGTTGTGTTGTCCACAAGCGACCAGACGCTGTCCTTCACCGGGAACTCGTCATTCTGATTCCGAATCTTGGGCAGAATGCGCACCTCGAACCCACACATGGAGAACAGGAGATTGGGGTTGTCCTTGCTGTAGACGCTGGCAAACGTGTCTTCCCACTCAACTGTCGTTATCGACCTCGGAAGACGATTCTTCAGGTCCCAGAAGACAGCCCTGCCAAGATTCACATCGTGTCTCATGAGCCGCATGCGAGAGTCTCTGGGCCAGCACTTCTTGCTCTTGTAGCCGATGACATTCTCGAAGTTCGGATCCGGCTGCTCCGTGAGGAATCGCTGGATAAGGTCTCTCGACTCGTCAGCGGTGAAGCGCAGGAACACCCAGATCTTGTCAATGTATCTGGTGTAGAGCCGGATGGGATGTCTTGTTTCGGTTTCACGATCCTGGAATTGCAGGAAGTCGTTGGGGCTCTGCGGTGGGCCTGCTATCTCACTCGCGCGCTGCGGGCCAAGCAAGAGAAGGTCGAGAATCAGGCCGTAGTACTGGAAAACAAACGCAGAGAACTGGAGACCGCGAATCATGCCGTAACTGTTGACATGGCTCATATCCTTGTAAGTCAAGGTGACGTTGTTCTTCGCCGTGATGTAGTCGGCAAGGTTGTGGTCCATGATGAGCCGCAAGAGCGAGTTGAGAAGGGTCAACTCGATCTTCTCGTAAACCTTGGACAGTTGCGTCTCAATCATGACGTTGCACTCGCCATTCGATGTTTCCCAGACCTTGTCCAGGTTGTTGATTCCCTGCGCCCATTTGTAGACGAGAAGCGGCGGGACTTCTGAGTCGGAAGGTTTGATCCAAGCAGGGAAGAGGTGACGCTGATCGGCTTGGTACCAGAGGTACTGGTCGAGGTATGCATCGCTGATCTTCTCGATGGGTTCGATATCATAGACAGGGTTGATGGTGCTGTAATTGTCGTTCATATCGATCCCGACTTCTTTGAAGGCTCGCTGCGTGAGCAGGAAGCGCTTGATGCGCTCCAGAGTGGTGCCCGGGCTGTCATAGGCCTGCTCGATCAGAGCAAGCTCTTCACGCTGGCTTTGGTTCAGCCTTCCCTTCGTGGAGTAGGCCTCGCGCAGTCGCTCCAGAGCCAGGATAAGGATCTTGGTGTCATGCTTGTACGAGACGCTTGGGAAGGGGATGGGCGAGAACTTGCGTGACTCGAGCCAGTGGACGGTGGTTGTGTAGATCGCGACGGCTTCCTCGGATGAGACGTACGGCCCGTCCTTCATGTGATTGTGCTGTCTCTCCTGCTCCGCCTTGAGCCACAGTCGGGTGAGCCGCCCAACGTTCTTCTTGGCTACAGTCTTGTCCACTGTTGCGCCTCTCCTGATGCGCTCCCGGTTGTAATGGGCAACCGAAATCCACCAATCCGCCTTGGACTTGACGTATCTCAGGATGATGTTCTCGATGGCAGCGGGCAGACCCGGAACCTTCCAGGGAATGTTGCTCTTCCAGCACCGCCAAGCCTCAGAGAGATGCTGAAGAACCGTGTTGACTTTGTTCTGCTTGATCCCTTCCGGCATCATATCCATCAAATCGGCCATGACCGAGGCGCGCAGCTCCAAATCGAAGTGCGACTCGACACGCTGCTTTGTGACGGTTTTAGCCACTCCCTTGCTGTGACGGCCCTCGAATTGACGCGAGAGAAGGTTGCCGAGCCAGCGCTCTAGCAACGGGATGATGCCTCGCATGAAGAAGAGCCAGACCCTCCAGGCGGGCGCCCAGAAGCCACACCCGGGTCCTTTGCCGACAGAATCAGTGTTGAACCGGTAGTAGATCAGGTGCTTCAGATCCTTGCAGGAGCGGATCTGGTGCATGAGTTTGTATTTGTACCGGTACATGCCCGTCAGCTGCCCAACATGGTTGAAGGCGTAAAGGATGCCGTCGGCAAGCTGGAAGGCGTCGATGTTCCCGAGACGGTATTGCACCTGGGCATCGACAATGAGCTTGGTCAAGCGCAGAATTTCTCGCATCAAGTGGAATGCATTTCCAAATCGGGACTTCTTCCGCTCCTTGGTCGTCAGCGTCTTGACCGGCTTCAGGTTGAAGTTGTAGTCAAGATGGAGGTAGGTGAGATTCTTGCGATGGATCAACAGGTTCAACATGTTGAAACCTTGGCGGCAGACCTGGAGGCCAGCTTCAACCCAGTCAATTGTCGTCTGTTGGAAGAACTTTGTCTGCTTCAGAGTCTTGAGAAGGTTCTGCTTCTGCAAGGACTTGGGTCTCTTTTTGTGCAACTCGTTGAGCACGTATGTCTTGAGGAGCTTCTGGTAAGAGACTCGAACTTTGACCGGCTGTTTCGGCGGACAGTGCTCAAGGTAAAAATGCTTGATGAGCGGCACATCTTGTGCTCGAACCATGCCACCTGACCGGCGGTCAAAGGGGAAGGGAGCCCACCATAGTTCAATGGCGGAAGCCGTGTCTTGGGTGAACAACTCGTCTTCCGCAAGGAAGGGCTCAACTGCTGCGGGCAATTCAAAGGCCTCCTCTTCTGGCTCCTCGATGCTGTCCTGGCCGAAGATCTCATCCTCGTGGCTCACTGTGATGTTTTTCGGCGCGACCGCCCGAGACGAGATCGGGTTGATGCTTGTGTCGAAGTAGAACGCGGGTAGATCGGGGACCTCAGTTCTGGAGTAGACGACCTGCGGGTGGGAGTGCCAGGAGAGATGCACGCTCCGCGGTAAGGCATTGTAGAGGTAAGGGTATGAGACACGGCACTCGGTCCGGATGGGGTTGCGGAAAATGATGCGGTCCATCGCATTGAACTCTCCGAAGTCTTCGTCGTTAGGGTCGATATCCTTGTAGAGCGGCTCAAACCGAGGCCCACCCGGAAGCGCCACGTTCAGTGCCTTGGCTGTGAGAAAGCTTTTCAGTTCGAAGAGATAGAAGTAGTTCTGGTCGACCACATCAGACACCAACGGTCGACTAAGACGGTACAAGCTCGCCATCTGTGGCAGCGTCAAGTTCCATCTCTTGTAGCTCGGGCCGTTGACGTGCGACGTATCAAGCAGCGGCTGGTGGTCGTAAAACCACTCGTAGACGGCCGCTTCTTCCTCCTCGTCGAGGTCCATCTGGATGGGCTCCAAGGGCTCAACATCCTCAATGTTCTCAGACCAAGACAGCGGGGGCTCCTCGTCGTCGAACGGCGGAAATCGCATGCGCTTGAACAGCCTTCGGTCTCGCTTCTCCTTGCGCATAGTGCTCCACATGGTGGCCCACTGGGCGAAGAAGACAGGCTCGATGACGCGAGGAATCTCGTTGACGAGGGTCAGGCAGCCGTTGACATGGTACAAGACCTTGACCTCCCGAGCCGACTCCCAGGGCATGGGCATGTTCTCCAGCAGCTTCATGACGGCGTGCGGCATGAACTTCAACGCGCCGAGGTAGCTCCGCTTGTCACTGGTGTATTTCTTTTGGGAAACATCGCCAATGTCCTTGACGATCTTGCGCAAGTGCTCGGGGGGCATGTCGGCCTTTTGCGTCTCCACAAAGCCGCCCTTCCTCTTCTCGCCGAACCGGTTGCGCTGCATGCGAAGCCATTCTTTCTTCTTTTGCGCAAACTTTGCGATCTGAGGGTCGCTTGGGGGAAGATAACCCGGAGGCGGCGGTGCTGGAACTGAAGGAGGTGGGGGGAGCGACGACGGGGGGGCCGGCGGGGGCGGAGTAGGAGGAGGAGGAGGAGGGCCCCATCCCGGGGGAGGTGGCGGCGGCGGGAACGAAGACATCTCGAGATGATGTCGCGATGGCCGAGATGAGCTTTCACCACCAGACAATGGGTTGGCTTGGTCAGGCGGAAGGGTGCTCGATGCAGCTGCGCTCGTGGCGACAGTGCCAGAATCAAAAAGGGATGTATTCGGAGGAAACCCCCATAAACGAGTTGATGATCGCGACAATCTCCTAACAGCTCGTGACGGTGATCGCTGGATTTGTGGAGTTGTGGTGGTTGGATGAAGCCAACCTTGGCTGGTGTTGATACAAAAAATCTCGAAGCTGTCTCGCGAAGCAGGCGGCGCGCAGATGCTGGCGCGGCGGAACTGCAGAGACCCGTTTAACTCTTCGCCTCGATAACCGCATACAATCACGTACCGTGTAATACAGCTGTATGGCGAATGTAAATTACACCGCAAGTCACATGACTAATCAGCTGACTGGTGTGGCTGAAGTTGTTCAGTTTGACTCAAGGAACAATAGGAATAACTCCGTTTGTTAAAGGAGCGCTCATGGACGCATACTCTGGCAGCCCAGGAAACGGGTTCTTTTGTAACGTCAAACTTTTGTCATTGTGGTGGCGACAGCGGAGAAAGCGCAGCTGTCAGGTGCAAGGCCGTCTCAACCTCAGCGCTTCCTCTCGTTGGATTCGCTAAGCCCCAAATCGCCCCACCAGAAAATCACCATTCAGCGAAAATAATTATCGACCCCTCCACTCAGTTTTCGCTCCTGCAATCGCTAGCCGACCACGACGTCGCGACGCATCGCGAAAACTCCTCGATATCAACTTGGACCTGCGCACAGTCACCACAGGCTCATTTCGACCATGTCTCGATTCTTCCGCGGCGGCGACGACAGCTCGTCCGAGAGCAGCTCGGACGAGGAGGAGCTGTACTCCACCTCTGAGGAGGAGGAGGAGCAGGAGGAGCAGGAGGAGTCCTCTGAGGAGGAGGATGAGGAGGAGGAATCCAGCGATGATGAGGCCGGCCCCGAAAAGAAGGGCTTGTCCCGTTTCCTTGTGGACCAGGCGTCATCGGAGAGCGAGGGAAGCGACGACGAAGGCACAACGAAAGTCAAGAGTGCCAAGGACAAGCGGTTCGACGAGCTCGAGGCGACCATCACCACTATCCAGAACGGCCAAAAGATCAACGACTGGGGCTCCATCGCGAATGGTATGTTTTGGCGCAATACCCCAGATGCCGAGCTGTCTTGCTAACTGCATGTAGAGTTTGACAAGCTCAATCGTCAGGTCATCAAGCTGCAAGATGGCGGTAAAGCCCCGAAGTCTTACATCAAGTGCATTGCCGAGCTGGAGGACTTCATGAACGAGTCCCAGGCAAAGCAGAAGGTCACGCCCAAGAAGATGAACGCCACGATGGCCCGCGGTTTCAACGCCGTCAAGCAACGCATCAAGAAGAACAACAAAGACTACCAGTCCCAAATTGATGCGTTCAGGAAGGACAGCGATGCCTTTATGGAGTCAGATGAGGAGGCTGCTCCGGCGCCGAAGCCGAGCAAGGTCAAGTTCGTGGACACATTTGTTCCCGAAGAGGCGGCGGAAGACGAGCAGAAGGGCTTTGCGATCGTCGACAAGCGTGGCAAGGCCGTTCCGTTCTCACCGGAGAGCATTCAGAAGCACCTTCGCGCCATCGTCGAGTCCAGAGGCAGAAAGAACACCGACCGTGCGGAGCAGATCAGGATCATGGAAGAGCTCAGCAAGGTTGCCGAGACGCCGTACCTGAAGATCAGGGTTCTGCAGACCCTGATCTCTGCCCGGTTTGATCTTGGCTCTGGAACAACCACTTCGATGCCTCTGGAGCACTGGAAAGCTGCTGAGAAGGAACTGGCGGAGCTGCTCACACTGCTCGAGACACACAAGGACCATGTTGTGGTCGAAGGCGCAGAGGAGTGGGAGGACGACGACAAGACCCCTGTCTTGGGGCCTGATGACAAGTACATCAAGGTTCCCGGCAGCGTGGTGTCCTACATCGAGCGCCTGGATGACGAACTCACCCGCTCGCTGCAGAATATCGACCCCCATACTTCGGAGTACATCGACAGGCTGACCGACGAGGCTGCGCTGTACAACATCATCCTCAAGGGGCTTCTCTACTATGAGGCCATCCGGAAAGATGCCTCGCTGGAAATCCCTCAAGAAAGCGTGAACCGGATCATCCAGCGGCGTCTGGACCACGTCTACTTCAAGGTATGTCACGGAAGCAGCGCGTCTTCTCCTCGCTTCGCACTGTTGCTAACCTATCTCAGCCAGCTCAAGTGGTCAAGATTCTGGAGGAGAACTCCTGGAAGCAGGTCTCGAGCGGCGTCGATTCTGCCATCACTCCTCGTGCTCTTTCCGGCGACGCCAGCCAACTGGTCTATACCCTCTGCAACTACCTGTTCAACAACAGCGAGGGCATCATCCGTGCTCGTGCAATGCTCTGCCAGATTTACTTCTTGGCTTTGCATGACGAGTACTACAAGGCCCGCGACATGATGCTCACCTCCCATCTGCAGGAGAATATTGCCAACTTCGATATCGCCACTCAGATCCTCTACAACCGCACCCTGGTTCAGGTCGGCCTTTGCGCCTTCCGGAGGGGTTTGGTATATGACGCCCAAAATACTCTTCAGGATATCTGCGGAAGCGGCCGTCAAAAGGAGCTCCTTGCTCAGGGTGTGATGATGCAGAGGTACAGCCAGGTTACTCCGGAGCAGGAGCGTCTCGAGAAGCAACGACAGCTCCCCTTCCACATGCACATCAACCTGGAGCTTCTCGAGTGCGTCTACCTGACCTGCAGCATGCTCCTCGAGATCCCGCTCCTGGCCCAGATCGGTTCCTCGCCGGACATCAAGAAGCGCGTCATCAGCAAGACGTACCGCCGCATGTTGGAATACCATGAGCGGCAAATCTTCACTGGCCCGCCGGAGAACACCCGAGATCATGTTATGCAGGCGTCCAAGGCCCTGGCGGCGGGTGAATGGAAGAAGGCCACCAGCTTCATCCACAGCATCAAGATTTGGGAGCTTATGCCCAGCGCAGAAGAGATCAAGGCAATGCTTGCCAAGCAGATCCAGGAGGAGGGTCTCCGGACGTATCTCTTCACGTACGCCCCCTTCTACGACACTCTCGCCATCGAGACGCTGAGCTCCATGTTTGAGCTCGACTCGACCAAGGTTGCTGCTGTCGTCAGCAAGATGATCAGCCACGAAGAGCTTGCCGCTGCTCTTGACCAGGTTACCAACACCGTCATTTTCCGGAAGGGTGTTGAGCTCAGCCGCCTCCAGAGCTTGGCTTTGGCCCTCTCGGACAAGGCAAGCGCGCTTATTGAGACGAACGAGCGCACGCTCGAGGTTAGGACCCAAGGGTCGGCGAATGCGTTCAGTCGGAAGGATGGCAGGCAAGGCGGACAGCGGGGAGGAGGTCAGCGGGGTGGCAGGGGGGGAGCCAGGACTGGAGGCAATGCGCAGCGGCAGGCTGGCGGCACACAGTTCACGGGCGGTGCCCTGGGTGCTGCGGTGCGCGGTTAAGCTTGGGATGATGGGACTCCATGACTTTCCTTTTCTCTTGCATTAGGGCTTGGGCGTGTTACGTATCAAAATTGGTCCTCGGTGTATGGATGCTTCACGCCATGGTAGACCAGTGGAATTCAGGCCAATATCACATCTTGAGCTCCGCCAGCTGACGAGTGACTTATATCGAGCCAGACTGTAAAGGGCCAGCTTGAGACAGCCAGCAACAACTTTGCTTGGAGGATGCTGGGCGTCCATGAGGCGCAAACGCTGGTCGGTCTCTGGCACACAAGCATCGTCCCAAGCACCCCGCTCACATCACCCAACTTCACATGTCCCGGTACGGGGTGGACACAGACCTATTCAGCACGCAGGGAAATGAGTGGGGTATTTGGTTGGCCCTTGATACTGCAAGGGAGTTGTTGGAAAACTCATGGCTTTACGGAGCACCTCATACTCTCGCCAGGCCGGCCCAAACCGCTGCTGAAAGTTCAGCATCCAAATTTCAAGCAGCACGAGGGACAGGGGAACCCAGTTCGCGGGAATGTTTGTTTTCTGGAAAGAACCGATAACTCGGAGCCGCTGATGACCTAGACGCGAGGCAGCGTTGTTCCGGGCTACCTTTGTAGCTCCGTCTTGATTCTCTATTTCATCTGCTGCAGGTGTGCCATAAGCAACATGTGACAAGCGCCAGAATGTGGGGACCAGGCAATATCAAGCCGTTCCCCTCGTAGTTGTCAACGCCACAGCAAAGACCCAAATGAGAACCGGATCTTCCCCAGAAAACCAGCCACCAATCTCCATAAAATCAGAGACGGCGACCACGGCGACCACCCTTGCGGCGAGTCGAGTCGGAGGGCGTGGGAGTAACGTCCTCAATGCGGCCGATCTTCATGCCAGAGCGGGCCAGAGCGCGGAGAGCGGACTGGGCGCCGGGGCCGGGAGTCTTGGTGCCGTTACCTTTGCAGCCGGTTAGCGGGAGGTTACCGGGTAAGAGAAAGGGACAGGTTCAAACATACCACCAGTGGCACGGATCTTGATGTGGAGGGCAGTGATGCCAAGCTCCTTGCAGCGGGCCGCAACGTCCTGAGCAGCCAACATGGCAGCGTAGGGGGAGGACTCGTCACGGTCGGCCTTGACCTTCATACCACCGGTAACACGGCAGATGGTTTCACGGCCGCTGGAATCACCCAGAACGTTAGCCTCTGAACCAGGAATCGAGAATGACACGCAAGGCGCCAGAGTCGCGCGAAGCTCCTCCTCTTCCTCCGCATCCCAATGTGTGATGTGTTCAATGGCGTACGAACCTGAGATCGGTGACGTGAACGAAGGTGTCGTTCTTGACGGAGTTAGCATTCGTCTTTGAGTCAATTCGTGGCATGGTATGCTGCTTACGAAGCTGGCGAAGATGCGGGCAACTGTGAGTTGACCTGTCAGCGAGATGTTTCGACGATCGCAAATCTGGAGAATTGACTTACCGCCAAAAACGAGCTCGCCCTCCCGGACCTGGGGGCCCAGGGAGATGTTCTCCTGCGCGGGACGAGTGGTCTTCTTGGGGGCCATCTTGACTGTGATCCGGTGGTCTTGGTCTTTGCGGTTGTTGTTCCTGCGAATGCACCAGCCGGCGGTCGCTTATCAGAATTTTGATGGGTGCGGTGAGGAATGCCCTACGAATGCTGGCGGTGAGGGGCCGCAGAAAGCGGGGCAGGCACGAAATTCGTGGCTCAAGCCCTAAGCGTTTCCATGACGGGCTCCACTTTTTGGCCAATCTCTCGAGCTTTTTCTGATGCCCACTAAAAGCGACTTTTTTCCTTCTTGATCTTTCGCGAACTCGACAACTCAGCAACGCCGCGAAGGTCGACAACCCAGCAACAATGGCTTCCACGTACGCCTCACCCCAATCCCTTCTCCTACCTTGATGAATGGTATCGTCGCGTGTCACTTGACGAGAGTCTGCAGATTGGCGTGGTCCTCTCACTGGATGCCTTTCCTGGCTTCGCACTCGAACCAGGCATCGCTCCAGCTCGATCCCTCCCGTGATCCTCCCTCTTTCCTCCAGGCTTGGAACCAACCAAGCTTGCAGACTGAGAGATGGGTCGCGGGGTGTTGGGGCTGAAGGCTCTGCCTTCTCCCTTAAATTCAGTGCCGCTTAGACATGGCCTTGGGCGACCTTCTTAGCAGAAGTCGTCGGGGCTACTAATGCGAGCAAAAGCTCTTGGTCCTTATCCAAGGTGTTGCAGGATGAGATATCTGTGGGGGCGGAACAGCCTGGAATGGCCCTCCCTCCCTACGGTTCTCACCTGACAACGTTGGGCAATCGAGTCAGCCACGAGAGAATGTCGCACAAGCAGCAATTCTCCACCGGCGCTCTACCACATACCGCGGTATGTCGGGATCACGTACTAATCTGTAAACGCAGGACCGTTCCCACTCAGAACGATGTTCTCGTTCCTGAGACTCTCCTGAAGAAGCGCAAGTCGCAGGAGAAGGCTCGCGCCGAGCGCACTGCTGAGCAGGACAAGCGCAAGAAGGTCGGTTTTCACTTCCCCCGCAACCACCCCCCTCAACGACATGATGCACAACACAGCCTAGCGACTAGACCTCGGTCAATGCTGTTGCTAAATTAACCATCTTTCGGGTCTGATCGAAATCTTGGGACAGCACTTGCATGATACACACTGCGGTATGGCACAAACTTGCTGACATGACTCCCAGGCCAACAAGGAGAAGCGCGGCGTCATCTTCAAGCGTGCTGAGAAGTACGTCAAGGAGTACCGCGACGGCGAGCGTGAGAAGGTCCGCCTTGCTCGCGCCGCCAAGCAGGATGGTTCCTTCTACATTCCTGCTGAGGCCAAGGTGATCTTCGTCATCCGCATCAAGGGGTAAGTCTACATTGCCACAACTCATGACCCAATCTCAGTCGCTAACAGGCTGCCAGTATCAACAAGATCGCCCCCAAGCCCCGCAAGATCCTTCAGCTCCTCCGCCTCCTTCAGATCAACAACGGTGTCTTCATCCGCGTCACCAAGGCCACCGCCGAGATGATCAAGGTCGTCGAGCCGTGGGTTGCCTATGGCTACCCCAACCTGAAGAGCGTCAAGGAGCTCATCTACAAGCGCGGATACGGCAAGGTCAACGGCCAGCGCATTGCCCTGACCGACAACGCCATCATCGAGGAGAACCTCGGCAAGTACGGCATCATCTGCATTGAGGATCTCATCCACGAGATCGTCTCTGTTGGCCCCAACTTCAAGCAGGCTGCCAACTTCCTGTGGCCCTTCAAGCTCAGCAACCCCACTGGCGGCTTCCGCACCCGCAAGTTCAAGCACTTCATTGAGGGTGGTGACCTTGGCAACCGTGAGGAGCACATCAACGCCCTCATCCGCCAGATGAACTAAGAGGTTGGCTTGATGGTCTTGCGGGTTTTTATCTTTGGGTCAGGGCAGTGGCATGGGTGCTCGGCGTTTAACGTGAAAGCCAGGGTGGCTCACAGGGAATGAATTTAACATGATGTTGTTATTGCGCACTACATCGGATTCACCCTCGGAGACCTGTGATCTAGTTCGCTCGCCGCCGTCGGCCTGGGTATGGCCCAAATGCTACAAAGTTGCCTACATCTTGGTCTGACTTGTGCTGGTGCCTCTTGGGAATGTATGTCTGTCTACAATAGTGTACAAAGCGTCCTCTCCCCGATATCCCATTCTCAGTAAGATGACGGCAGTGTCATATCTTGATATCGAAGCTCGTGCCACAGCCGCAACTACTCGTTGCCAGCGGGTTGTCCACGATCTTGAATTGGGACCCAATGAGCTCCATGGTGAAATCGACCTTGCTTCCCTTTAACAGCTCAAGAGAGGGGAGGTCCAAGATGATCTTGGGTGCCTGCAAGTCGCCGGGTGACGGGCTCTCGTCGGGAGCATATGTGAATATCGTGTCATCCTCGCCGATGGTGCCCGAAGACCCTTCCTCTGCCTCCACTGCTCCGGCAGCTGACGTGTCCGTTTCGGAGGGCAGGGACGGAGGTAGTGTCACCAATTTCATGAGATATTGAAAGCCGTGGCAGCCGCCACTCTCGACTTGGATTCGAAGGGCGAGGTGAGGGTTCGAGTCTTTGGCCATGATCTTCGAGAGACGCTACGAAGGCTTGGTTAGCTTCATGTGATACGTGGAATTGATGGGGAGGGCGGCGAGAGAGAAAACATACATCTGCGGCGCGGGGCGTAATCTCGAGCATCATCTCCTTGCCGTCATCGTCTACTTGGGGGTTAAAGAGGGCATGGGTCGCGCGCCGGGGTGGGGAGGTGCTGAAAGCCCTCGCGGTTGGGGCGAAAGACGAGGTCCGGGTCGTCGGCAGCGTGCTGCGTCTGTTTGTGCCTCTCCAAGGTCTGCTGCTCCGGGCTCGGGAGGTGAGAGACTGGGTGAGTGTTCTCCCTGTTGAGGCGACGTGGTGGGCGCGGATGGAGACCGGGGGTGCGCCAACGGCCTGAGGACTGAAAGGCAAGAGAATGTCCAGGATGGGCAGCCCACCCAAGACGGCCTGCCGACGCATACTGAGTTGGACGAAGAGGCTGGCCGTTGCGGGCGCGTTGACGCAGCGTAATCGTGGCATGGAGAGTTCTGAGTGGGTGGTGTGATGGGCTTGTTCACACGCGCCGGGGCTCCCTGCTTTCCGCTGAGATGTGTTGAGACGGAGGGTGCGGAAGCTCGGTCGGCGGCCGAGCGGTTTTTGCGGTCAGGCAAAATTTCGGCATGATGTCAGCAACCCGAGGCCCTGGAGTTTGCGCCGGTTGGTCCCTGGATCGGTTGTGGGGAAAACAGAGTGGGGCAGCGTTCCCCACAAGCCGCCTGGAAGTTCCCCTTCTCACCAAGCAACGTCGCTTCTAAAGATGGTAGCAACCCCAGTCTCACATGGAGACAAAAGGGATCCAACGAGTACCTCAACAAAATGCGACTTAGTGAAACATCGGATCCGTATCCACGCATAATTTTACATTTATGGAAAGTCCTCGATATACACTTGGTAACACAGATGGCAGAGAATCGAACAACAAAACAACCTAAGCAAACACTTACAAGTGTCTGCCACCTCTTGTCTCCATCATCACCAACCCCCTTCCCCTCCGGATCCCCAATTCGGCCCCTGAAAATATGCGACCATATTCGGCAAGGTAGCCCAAGAGATGGCTCAAGACAACTCCGGCTCACTCGAAGATGGAAAACAGTTGAGAGCCATCAGTCGGGCACGGCCCCGAGTCCAGCCTGCCGTTTCCAGGGAGAATGCATGTCTTGCCGTTCTCGTTTCCTGGTGCAAACGCAAAGCTGGTCTGTCCAACGAACGGAAACAACTGGTTGCCATCCGTCTCACCCTCTGCGAGGAAGTCAGCGGAACGAGCTCAACGTCCGGGGAAAATGAAAGACACATACCACCATCGGCGCGGCCACCGCACGAAAACAAAATGACGGTATCGCCCCCCTGACGTCTGCCATCAAAGCTGATGCAACCTTGGGTCTGGAAGGAACAATCTGTCAGCCTCCACCGCTCTCTCCGCCAGCATCTCGGGCCAGTTGACCTACCAGCGCGCTGACCACCAAGGTGGCAGGCCGGTTTGGATTCGGCTTGTTGTGTTTGCCCTCCGTGATGAGATCCCACTTCTCATTGGGCGAGCCAGTGCAGTCCACGAGTGACACAGGGATTAAATTCTGTCGGAAGTCGCCCGCCGTTGGGTCGACGAAGAGACACTGCCCGTTCGGGGCGCGGATTGAGACGCTGCTAAACGCCCGTGTGGCCGTCTCGTCACGCTGGTGCGACTGCGCGGCCGCGGTTGGCTGCAGAGTACCACCTGCCCGCGACACTGGAACGGGATCGGTTGGGTTCACCGAAGGGATACCTCCAGCCACAGTCGTGGTAGCACCTCCGCCTCCGTTTCCTGTTGCCGTGCCGGTTGTGGCGGTCTGGGCCACCGAGCTGCTCGATGCCTTGATTCCCCCGTTGCCCTCGTTCTGGGTAGGCGCCCCAGACACGGCCCGCGTGGGCGAAACAGTTACGGTCCGGGTGCTCTTCGTGCAGGTTGACGTCGAGTTGTTGGCACCGCCGTTGTTGTTGGCACCGCCGTTGTTGTTGTTCTTGTTACCACCGCCGTTGTTGTTGTTCTTGTTGCCACCACCGTTGTTGTTGTTGTTCTTATTGCCACCGCCGGTGTTGTTGTTCCTGTTGCCACCGCCGGTGTTGTTGTTCCTGTTGCCGCTTTCTGCGGCACCGCCCATGGTGAAAGACTGGCCGGCGTCGGCGGTGTTGCATTTGGCGATGTCGATAGCATTGCCCTTAACAACAAGGCAAGATCCCGCCTGGTTCTGCGGCTGGAAGGCAAACGGACCAGGGCCTCCGTTGAAGTTGAAGAGCTGCGAGTCGGTCACATCTCCGCCTACCCCCCCAGTCAGTATGGCCATTTATGTACTAAACCCCGTGTGAGGTAACCACTTACCTCCATCGGCCCGGCCGCCACATGAGAAGAGCAGCACCTGGTTCCCTGCCTGTCGTCGGGGATCAAAATTGAAGCAAGCCTGTGTCAAAGTGCTCACGATGAGCATGGTGTTGCTGCCACTGATGTGCTTCCCGGCTGTAATGATGTCCCAGCCTTGCCCATCAGTGGTACCGCAGTCGCCAACCTGGATCGGGGTCAGGTTGGCGCGGAAGTCGCCCGAAAGTTTGTCAACGAAGAGACACTTTCCACCCGACGTCTGCAATCAACGTTAGCAGGTCATAATTCAGCCCACGACAGCAAACGAGGAATCCATACCTTGATCTGGACATTGGAGAACGCACGAGTAGCGCCGTTGTCTCGCTGATGCGCCTCTGCAGTTGCGGCTTCATTTAGTGAATCGACTGCCCGGGGCTGGAGGGGAGTAGCCCCTGCGAGAGCGACCCAAGCAAGCAGTGAAAAGAGTGTAGAAACCATGGCGTATTTATACGCTACAGGGTGTTAAAAGCACTTGGCCAAGGGGTCCTTGAAGGATCGAAAAGAGAACGGATGCCTGCCCAGCAGGCAGGTCAAGAAGCGAAAAAGGAGTGAAAAGAAAGGGAACGACGGTATTCACGAATACAGCATCAACAGCAGCGACGTAAAGGAGAGACTAGTGTTGAGGGGTAGGACAGGGTGGTTGGCCGGGCGGGGACTAAGGGTTACTTATCCTCACGATCACCTCACTTCACACTACTCTCTACTGCCGTGGTACTCTCACACGCCGGGCCTGGCGCCGTCGTCCTCGTCCAAGGCTCCAATGGCAGCTCCCACGCCGGATTCGAGAGGAGTCCCTAGTTCCTCAGCGGCGTTTCATGACATACTCCTTGATGGTTGTGTAAGTGCCGTTCTACGGCCGTTTTGTGCCGATTGCATGTGGCCCGGCCAGGGTGCAGGGCGGCTCGTGAGCGAATCTCTGACTGAGCTCTGAGAAAGCCCATGGGACGGGAATTGCAAGCCAGTCGCCGGCCCAAACGGCAATGCGTGTTTCCCAGCCTGCCTGGCAACCTGGAACTTCAAGGTCGCACAGTCCCAGAGTCCAGCCTATCCATTCACTGACACCGGGAACAGGCCGCCAGGAGGGCTCCGTGTCCGCGCTTCAACCGCGCAGGAGAAGTGGTTTGTTTGGTGAAGCGTCGATAAAGAACAAACCCCTGCAGCACATCGCCGAATTCCCGGTCGGCGACGGCACACACTTTACTGGATTTTAGGTGCGGTCACAGAGAGCGAGGCCGGGATGATGAAACGGTGCCTGTCGGAGAGGGTGCCAACAAGGCAATCCGTGGCTCCCAGACTGATGCGGGAAGGAGATGACGGGCGCATTGGCCCGTCTCATGTTTGGCGCTTGGGACAAGGGGCTTGTGCATTCAAGTTGTTTCCGTTTCCCCAAACAGACCCCTGTCACCATTCGCCCAACGTGAGCTGCTGTCAGTGGTGTTACATACAGTCAGATACCTCTGAAAATCTGGAGATCGCGATCGCTCCTGTCCCACGGTTCCTGAGAGATAGTTGTTTGCTCATCCCGCTCGAGGTTCAGGATAAAGCCTCCATAGCTCTGTGGATCGACACCCTTGACATCTTAGGGCTAAAAGGCCCGTTGCCCCAACCTTTTGGCTTTCATTGAGAAGCAAGAGAAGAATGTGATCAACCCGGTGATTTGAAACCCACCGCTTTTCGTTGAACCCTTTGTTCCAAACTGCTGTCAATAAAACCCAACACCGTGCCGTGCTTTCCTGGGCCCTTGATCGGGGAGAGCTCTCCGGCTTGGGCTGTTACTCCCATGTGATCAGCTGGGCCGGAAGGCAAATTTCCAGATAGGTACTGTTCTTCCAGGCCCAAATGCAGCCGTGGCGTGTTTAGCATCAAATGAAGTCGATGTTTTTGGTATCGGATTCTCACGACCTCCTACCGCAGCAATCATCAACACACAGCTAGCCGTGGATCAAGTGGATGTGGTTCATCAAAGTCCCCTGAAACATGTCAGTTGATGCTCCTGGAAAGGCAGCCGATAAACGATGGCCGCGCTGATTGGCTTGTTGATCCATGTCCAGAGGACTGAGAACAAAGCCAAATCCGAGGAACAGGGTTAGGGTTATATGAGGCAAGGGCCGGAGCCCTAAGAGAGCCAGTCTGTCCGCCAAGACATTCCCCCCACTCGAAATTTTGCAGACGAAGCTCAATTGCAGGTTGCATTTCGAGTCCCGCCTCGTCACCTCGCACCATCACGAACGTTCAACCCTATCATCTCCGCCCAACCCCATTAACAACCGCCAAAATGCCTGGAGGAGTCAGCGTTCGCGATGTCGATGTAAGTATCCGCAGTTCTATGCCCTAAGCGGCCTTTGCGACCGAGACCCGAACATGCCTCGCTGTCTGAGTCGCCCGCGCCGACAGTGATGGACCGTCGGCCATCACAGCAGCAACCTGGAAGATCAAGGGAGCAGGCGTGAGGGGGTCGAAAGATCTCTGAAGACGGAATCTTGCTAATCATGTTGCTGCCAACGCAAAGGCCCACAAGTTTGTCGGTAAGTTCCCCTTTACATGATATCCGTTTTGGCGGCCTTGTGAGGAGGAAGGCTAACAACCCACAGCGGCCTACGCGGCTTTCTTGAAGCGCCAGGGCAAGCTCCCTGTGCCCGGTTAGTTACCCCGAACCCCGATACGTCGCGAGGCAGCGAATCGCCTCTGACACGCGCTGTTCAGGTTGGGTCGATACCGTCAAGACCGGCCCCGCCAAGGAGATGCCCCCCCAGGACATCGACTGGTTCTACGTCCGCGCCGCTTCCGTCGCTCGCCACGTCTACCTCCGCAAGACCGTCGGTGTCGGCCGTCTCCGCCGTGTCCACGGCAGCGCCAAGAACCGTGGCTCGCGCCCCTCCAAGCACGTTGATGCTAGCGGCAGCGTTGATCGCAAGATCATGCAGGCTCTTGAGAAGATCCAGGTCCTCGAGCAGGATGAGGAGAAGGGCGGCCGCCGCATCACCCAGCAGGGTCAGCGTGATCTTGACCGTGAGTTTGCCCTTGGATCATTGTGATATATGCTTGGTTCTCACACAGATAAATAGGGATCGCCCAGACCGTTGCCGAGGCTGATGAGGAGGAGGAGGAGGATGACGAGTAAACGCTTTCCTGTTGAAGGAGCTGTTTCGCATCCACGGTGTCCCCAGCGAGCATTGAGATGCGTTGAATGGTATCGCAGCTGAAGGCACTGCGTGGGTTGGGTCTGGTCATGATTCCCGGTAGCATCTGGTTTAGGCGTCATAAAAGGGATTGCTAGCTTGCTTGATCACCTGGGCTTGGCCTGATTTACCTTCACAGTCAGTCTGTCTCAACTCTCAGTGTTGACTTACTTGCATAGGTGGTGTTTTCCTACCACACTGATTCCTGCTTTACGTCGACGTGCAGGCCCGCACAAGACTGCACTGCTCGGTCCACCTGGTTCCCTTCTTATCTTCTTGCCTCTCCCAAAGCTTCTCCACGACTTCTTTCCAACCTCTAGCTTTTGTTTCCAACACTCCCAGCACTTTGTTTCTGGGGCTCACTCCAAAAATTGTCATCCTCCCTCCGACACTTCCTTCTCACGACCTTCAGATATTCTCTTCGCCTCCCAATCCCTGCTTTCCCTCCCAACCTTCTTCCTCGGTGAGGCCCTCGTCCCGTCTCGTTCTCGAGGAACAACAACTTCTTCGGGAATTTCTCGATATCGACGCGGTTTCAAGCCGCCGCCCACATTCGTTCTGTTTATTGAAAACACCCCCTCGAGTTCTCGACGTCGGATAGTCCCTTCATCGATCGTCGCACTGCGAGGGTGTTTCTCTGACACTTCCACAATTGTCATGCCAAGCCACAAACCATGACAAACTTGACTTTCTCCTTGCCAGCATACAGGTCAGTATGATTATTACCTATGCTTCCTCTGGTCTTGCGTTTCCTCGATATTCGCTTGGAGATTTCTGGCGTGACATTTCTTTCTCGAGTTTCGTAACCTCTGGTGATGTTTCTGACTTGGTGCACTATCTCTTACACGTCTCCTCCCAACATGAATGCGGCAATGAATCATCCTTCACGAGCTGCCGCTCTGAGGGCTCTCGACCCAACTGAGCTTCATATTGCGGTTTTACTGGGCGACGGTCGCCGAGTTTGCCGGCTGCTCCGCCAGGACAGCGAAACTCTGGACGCGCGAGACATTGATGGCTCGACGCCCCTGATGATCGCAGTCCTGACGGGCCGCCTTGCCATCGTGCGCTTCTTGCTCCAGAACGGGGCCTCGTCACGAGCAAGGGATCGCAAGGGTCGCAATGCTCTTCAATATGCGAGAGAAAGCCTCTTCAAACGAAAATTGAATGTCTACCGGCATTTAGGTCTTCCTGCCCTCACTCTGGAACAGCGCCGCCAGCGACAACGCGCTGCAAAAATCCTGCGGTTTCCTGCCGCTCTCAGATCTTGGTACGTTCGCGGTTTAGCATTCCTGTGTCTTTCCCCTCCACGTCCTTGAGAAGTTCCCGGGTTGCCGACTCTGATTTACTTATTATTTAGCCGTCGAGCTGGAAAGCATGCGGACTCGCGAGCCGTGTTCTTCAAGGAGCGCGAGACCGTGCAAATACTCAAGGCCGATCTGACCTTGAAAGTTGCCAAATGCAACCTCGACAGGTCCACAGTCGGGTTTATTGCGTCCGATGCCAGGCCTGATATCAAAACCGCCGCCACGAGTGGGTGGCAGGCGAATGAGACGAGGGGGGAGCACGTCTTGGACAATGTCAAGTATGCTCGGCTTGTCCAGGACTTCGCCAAAATCCTCAACTTCAAGCTCATCAAGTGCCTCTGGGACAATAATGGCAAGGCTCTTCCAGAGCACGCTGGACGATATATATCCAGCCATGCGGTTTGTGAATCTCCATCTCGTCCGCTTTTACGATGCTGACAGACATGTTAGGAAAAAAAGTTAGCGGTTTTCTGGGTCATCGCCGCGCTTCAGGCGCTGCTCAACACCACTGACCTCCGACGGATGTGGGAGTTGCGGGCAGTCCAAATGCCCGAAGTTTGGGGGAAAGCCACGGTTTTTCTTGACCATACCCCTTGTGGCAACGTCAGTATCCCCCGTGCCGATGCCAGTTGTTGTCAGCCTGCTGACCCGATACCAGTGTTGGGAATTTCTTCAGGAAATAAAAAGGGCAACTGGCATTCGCATATGCGTAGAGACGCGGCCATTCCTCACCAGAGGCCGGCGTGAAGGGGCTGGAAAATGCCCCAATTGCTCATGCGATCGATGCAAGAATCCCATGGGGATCCAGCAGGCTCATGGTATTGAGGCTAGCGCGGATGCCGACGACACAAGAAGCGTTGAACCCGAACAAGGCTCAACTGGTACGGACACGGAACCGAGCCTTGGTGACGATACTGAGGCTGGGGATGTCGAGCTTCGTCAGGAGGAGGAAGATGGAGGCGAGCGCCGCCAGCCTCGTAGGGAGCCTTGGGATCCCACGGTCAACGTCACCCAACCAACCGCAGTCAGACCACCAAGGGTAAGTCCCGAGAACTATTTCGGCTTTTACCACGGCTAACATCCAGCCCAGCGATGGAAGCACTTTTTCTCAGAGTCGACCGGCGTATACGCCAAGCCGGTCAGTCGTCCGGTTGGCAACCCCCAGAGCATGAGGGCTATCATGGAGTCCTCTTCTACTTCTCTTGGCAGCCGGGATCACTCGATTCCACCCACCAGCACGCCAAACCAGGCTGAGGCCTTTCGAGGCACGCCGGCTTCTGAGCCCCGGATAGCGACAGTCTCGAGTCAGAGTGTCCTCGATGACGGCTCGCCTGACCCGCGCGAGCCATTGTCTACCATCGCAGGCCGTTCTGGATTTTTTGCCAGTCCCAGCCCGGCGCCATCGGTATCCGTTCCATCCTCGGTCGCCTCGAGAGGAAGGAGCGGGAAGAGAAAACACGGCAAGACCATGACAATGAAGCAATCTCTGAACCTCAAAAAATTTGCCTACGCCGGCCGTGAGACCTCTGTCACCGGTGTCCCGAGATCCAAGGAGACTGCTCACTCCGAGCATCGCAGCAAGTCCAAGAACGCCACCACGCGTGGCAGGATTACAAAGGCGCGTGCTCGAGAGGGCAAACAGGAAAAGCTCCGAGCGCGCAGTGCGTTTGCACGGGCAGTGGAACATCACCAACGCCGCAGAACCGCGAATTCCTAAGGGGTTGTTGCCTGTCCTGGCTGTACATACCTTTCCTATCTTTGGAACATGGGTACCAATTTGCAGGCTGGCATGGCGGTTGGCTACGGGGCAGAGCTGAGCAGTTTTCGGGGTTCGTGGTGTTGGAGGAACATGCTCCCTCTGGAGCCGAGCGGAGGGGCGAATTACCCTCCCAGACGATGGACATATTCGGCATTGCTTTTATCGTTGAGGTTGGTCTCTCCCTTGGACGATTCAGTATTCGCCATTGCAGCACTTGGCTTGGTATCACAGGGGCAACGCACGGCACAACAGGTTCGCAGTACATTCTAGTACGGCAGAGGCCTCCCATGGAGTGGAAGCAACGGGTCTCTCTTTTCTTTTCTTTTCGAATTACCATAGGCGGTGTTGACGGGGTTATGGCCGCGGGGAGCTTCGCACGACCTTGGGTTCAAAAACAGCTTCGCGTTAATCAGTTTTTATGTACAATTGGCTCGGAAATCTCAAGTTGCTCATCAGTTGCGGAAGGGCGGTGGATTCAAGGCAGGGCAGCGAAGCAGAGCTCTAACCGTGAAGTGATTCCACATGTACAAAATGAACACGGGATCATCTCGTCGAATACCTCCAACTCAACACCCCCAAGGGGAATCGTGGCATGACCTCGGCCATCTTTTTGACAGTGAAGTGGACGGGTACGGAGATATTCCACGGCCAACATAGCTGAAACTGACGAGATCTATTCAATACTACAGCAAAACTACCAGACATGTTTGCTGCTGTGCCGTGGGTATCAAAAAGCCAATAAACGAAAAGCCGGCCCATCTACCCAATAGTTTTCCTCCCTCCAAACGCCTTTATCCTCATCCAGAACCACTTTTCGGCCACTCCAAGCAGACGACCGCCATCCCGTTTGTGCAAACTCCGAAAGCTTATATGGGCCGTAAGCAACAACCATAAAAAAAAGAAAAATCCACAAGCACCCGTCTTCCAACGCCCATCAGGCCCAGTTTGCAAGCAACGCCATTAACCCTACCCCCAAAACAACGCATGTATACGCCGAAAGCTGCATCCCCAGACCCGCCTTCCGCATCTCCGGGTTGAACATGAACTCGTGCGCCACGAGCTCGACGAGCGCCGTGTACATGAGAATGCCACCACTGATGGCGTCAAACACGCCGTTGACGACCCTGCTGGTGGCGGCCTCCAGTGCCAGCGACTTGCTCGCGATGAGACCCATCCCGATGGCGAAGGGTGTGCTGACAGCGTAGAGCATCCCAAGCAAATACGGCGTCCACCTCCGGGCACCCGGCGGCCAGGTGGCCATTCCAAGACGCGCGCCCAATCCAAGCCCCTCGAAGGTCTGATGGAACACCAGAACGACGAAGAGAATGATGAAGTTGTCGGTGACGGCGAGGGTGAGGCCGATAAAGATGGAGTGGAAAATGACGCCAAACTCGAGGATGAAGATGGCCGTGATCTGTGCGGCGTAGTTGGCGTGCTCGTCACCCTCGACATGATCATGACGGTGGGCGAGGTGGTTCTCCCCGCCGGGCGGGTAGCTGACGTCGTTGCGCGGGACGGGAATCTTGCTTTCGTCGAAAAAGCCAGTCCCGGAAGCCCCAGCATGGTCCTTTGTGGGTGTCGAGGTCCCCGCGGACTCGTTTGAGTCGGCTGCCTCGATATCGTGGGACGTCCGCCTGCCATGAGGGTTGAGGCCGACATCTGGAGAACCCTTGGCTTCGTGATGTTGCCCATGGGCGTGTCCGTGGGAGGAGCCAAAGCCAAAGTCAAAGCGGGAGACGATGATTTCCAACAGAAACATGACCATGACCGTCATCAAACCAATCGCCATGGCCCAGTCATAGTCCGGTAGGATGTTCGCCAGGCACTCGTCACGAAGGTTGTCCGAGGCTGGTGAGAGAAGGTGCATCCAGGCCGTCGCGAGAATCACGCCAGTCCCGAAGTATTTGGCGACGAAGAAACACAGTTTGGGTACTCGTAGCCTGGAACTCCTCGCGAGAAAGACCGGGAGAAGAGCGCCAACCGCAGAGCCGATGAAGATGATGAAGATCGAGGCTATGCGCAGGCCCCAGTAGTCAGTGCTCGAAGGAGACACTGTGCATTCCGGAACAGCCACTGGGCCGTCGCTCTCATCACGAGCGGCCAGGACCTGCCGATAGAGTTGGCGGTGCATTGTGGGTAAGGTGTGTCACAATCCGGGCCGGCGTGGTGTACTGGGCGGCTGCCCGTCGTAATGACTGCCCGTCGTGATGACGTCCGGGCACTTGATGTGAACAACGAAGCCACACTTTGGGGGAACAGTGATGTCGTCTAGGCGAGGCCGAGGTATGGGGATGGGTTAAGGTAGGTACTTATACCAACATTGGCATTCTCGAGATGTAGTTGGGTTCGGAGATGGTGAATGAAGACAGACTGCATGCCAGAGAGTGAGAATAAGAGAGAAGGGAGAAAATGCAGGTGTGGGTGGGGGCAGCTGACTGGGTTGTGTCGAGGATGGGGCCAGGTGAGAACCTTGATGGCCAACCCGTGTGGAGGGGTTTGCATCAGCACTCGGAAGCAGCCATGGCACGGAACGCATCCAGCGTCAAAACACACACGGAAGGAGGATTTTGCCAGACACGAACCCGGTTATTTTTGCCTCGGGGGGGATAAAGGGCCATTCAAAACTCGCCCGAGTCATGCACCTCGAAGCAAGAATACAAAGCGCAATATAACTATGGATAGGGGCGCGCTGAAAAACCAACAGAAGCCCAAAAAGAAAGCGAGGCTTGGCAGAAGCGATCAAATGCGGCACGTGGGGCACCTTGACGGCCAGGCCTTGAAGTACCGTGATGGCTAATCCCTCTCTCAGGATTCTGGAGGAAGTTGGAGGTCTCGCTTCCCCGGTGTGTTTGAACTACGGAGACGTCTCTCCAAGCTGTGCCGCCAACACAAAACAGAAAAGGCCAACCGACGCCAGGGCAGGTTCCTGGATTTTGCGGCGTGTGCGGGAACCTGGCTGAAGCGTCTCGCGACCCCACAACCCCGAGCCATCAAGGTTCTCAATCAGATCCGAGTCGGCGTCATCCGGCCCTGGCCAACGCCGGCTGCGGGCTGGGAAATGACCAACCAGTGAGCTCCCTTCGATTTAAAACGCGCACAATTCCGAATTTCGGTGGGTTCGAGCCTCACGCCCCACCGAGTCGACGTCTTTCGTGTCACATAACCTTATCGCAAGCTACCTTGCTTCCCAAGCCCCTCTGCTTGATGGTACCCCCACTATATTAGTATTTCGGACGTTGGTGCATATGGAGCATTCCAAACACAATGCAAATGAAATTCGACAGTTGGAAGCCATGTCGCACACGATAGTTACTCCGTGCAGCTGAAGCTCTGTTAGAACTTCGCTCCGCTAGGATGAATATTGAATTTCCAGCCCCAAGCTTCGAAATGGCTCGCCCAGTTTTCGCAGGTCGACGCCCGTGCCCAAGCTAAAGATAAGCGACTTGACGCGGCCTTCCCAGAGCAACCCGACCCGGAGGTTCTGGTCGAGTCGCGCCTTCAACACACCCCTGTACTCCTCTCCCCCACTGTCGGCAGCAGCAGGTCTCTCCTTGCGCTTCGGTGCTGCAAGTTCAGGCTCAGGGTCGTCCAACCGCCACTCCATTTTCGCCTGGAAACTTCTTTCCTTCCTCCTGGGCGGCTCCCGCTCAGGCTCGGGCCGGCTGTTTGGGTCGGCGCCCAGCAAGAATCCGGCTGGTCTCCGGTTGCTCCACAGTTCTGTCCCAATCGACCACTCGCTCTCGTAGCTGTACACGTTGAACTCCATCCTCGTGGCAAGCGAACAGTAATCCTTTGCGAGCACGGCGTAGGTCGCATTGATACTTCCCATGAGGGGGTTGATGGTCAAGGTCGCCGTCAGCGGCGTCCCACGATGTGCTGGCAAGGTCGCAAAGCGGGCTCCCAGGGACATGCCTCCAGATTTGTTGAGCGTCCCGTAGTATACTTCCCCGCCAGCACTGAAACGGCCGTATATTCCCTCCTTTTCCGTCAACGGGGCGTTGCCGCCGTTCTCAGGAATGGTCGCGCCAGCCGCCTGGCTCGAGGCCGCCGAGGATGAATCACCCCCGAAGTTGTACAGGCCCCGGAAACCCAGCAAGCCGCCATCCGTTGACGCCAGAGCCTCGATTCCATATTTCCCTTTGTCATATTGCACAAGGCCCAACAAGGTGCCGCCATTTCGCAGGGAGCGTTCGCTCACAGCCGAGAGCTGGACCTGCAGGGCGGGGGTGAAGCGCCGAACAACAAGGCCCTCGAGGAGCGACTGGGGCAGGTATAGACGGCCATACAACAGCGAGCTTCCATTTTTCGCTAAACCTCCATCTTCTGGAGGTGTGGAGGTGGTCTGGGTTGCTTGTTTCGCGGGTGCGTCCCCCGCTCCCCAGTATGGCTGTTTATCGCGTGAGCCGAGCTCGTGCAACCGGCGGTAGGATCGCAAAAGGGCCGGTAGGGGTATGTGCTCCGATTGAGCAGCAATGTTGGTCAGGGGAACCGTGCTGTGAAGGTACGAGATGGAGCCATCCACGACACCAATACTACCGAGCTGGTAGCTGGTCGCAAAGTGGGGGGTTGCGAGGGACGAGAGCGTCAACCGGAGCCCTCGGGGGAGGGGGAAATCGATGAGCTCTGTTCTTTACTGTCAGCTGGGGGAGGAATCAAAGGATGGGGGGTTGATGGAAACGTGAACGGGAACGTACCTCTCGCCGTCGCATTCAGCTCCTGGTATGTGTTGTCCTCGTTCCAGCCCGTTGCGCCATAGAAGGCATGGGTGATGTAGTGCATGAACTCGCGCATCGTGTCTGCAACCCGCGCGCCAGCAGGGTTGGCGCGCTGTATCACCTCTGAGATATCATTGGGAAACCAGCAAATTTCTGATTCGAATTTCTTCAACGACGTGACGCGCCGAAAACTGAAGCCTCGATGATGGACAGATGGAGGCTGTCCCCTGCCGAGCCTGTGAACGGCGTGTCCATCCAAGGTCTCGAATCCGCTTCAGTCCCATGTTCCCCAGCAGCCAATCAGAGCAGAGCACCCACAGCTTAATTATGGAGCACCAGGATCAGCCCTCAGGTTTTCAAGAAACCAGCCTCGAAGTCTCACTCCCATCCATGTGTCGACTCATTTGCAAAAGACAAATTGGACAGTAGAAAGCTCATCACACATGGGAATGCAAACCTCATATTTATTCCCAGGTCTTCTCACTCCCCACCGCCCTTGAGAAAGCTAGCGCTACACTCCCGTTCAATTCCAGCCCGCCATCAAAACTCTGCACCCCGGTCCTGTCCCATCACGAATCCGATGCCCACACGGCCTCTCCTTACTCCTCGCCAAAGCTGTCACGGCCGCTGGCAAATACCTTGTCAAAGTCATACTCGAACCACCGAATGTTGGGGTTGAGTCCAGCAAACTTCCACACGCCGTTGACTCTGCGGTAGTAGTGCGTGTTGTGGCTGTGTGCGTGGCCCTTGACCTCAACCCTCTGCAGGCTCGAGTCCGTGTAGACCTGGTGCGGCACCCTCAGCTGGTGGTATCCGATGATCTCCGTGTCCGAGACCTTCTCCCACTTGCTCGCCCCGCCAATGAAGTGCTGGGTCCTCAGCAGCGGGTTGCCCAACACCGACTTGTCCGAGATCATGGCGATGAACTCCTCGGCCGGCATCGCCTCCCACAGCTTGTTGAGGAAGGAGCGGTAGTCAATCTAACGTCGCCCCCGAGACACGCATGTCAATCAACCTGTGCGGCCTGGGTTTGGTCCTCTTAAGCAAACGTACCCGAAGAGTCGGTGCAATGCACTTCCTCAGTCTCTCCCAGTCCTTCGAATCGTAACTGTCCGCCCATTCGAACGCCGCCTCCGTGACCCCGAGGTAGTCTGCCGTCGCCGTCAGCCCAAGGTCCCAAAATCTGCCGGGGTTTCTTGATTGGGGACCAACCCTCGAATGTGATTTGCTGGTGCTGCTTCTGATCCGTCATTGTATTCGAATTTCCTGGTTTCGCGACTGTGGGTTTGTTTGACTCGTCGATGCTCAAGTCGAATTCTCAAGTTGGATTCTCTGGAAGACAACCGCAGCGAGAGCGAGTTCGACTGGTTTATTTACTCGTCGAGCCACGCCAACTTCATCATGGAAACTGGTCTGCTCTTGCACTCATTGGGTTCGGAGATTGGTGGGGATGTGCGAACGCTGCAGGTGCGGGCTGAGCCGGACTTAAAGCACGCCGCCGTTCGCCTTCTGCCGGTGCTTCAAGTCTCCTATGGGACAACCGTGTTTGAATAAACTGCGAGGTTCGCAATTCTCCGTTCGCAATAAGGCCAGCGGGCGTTTGGGGTGCTGGACATCATCAAGCGCCTTGACAGCCACCATCTCCGGGCCTCCAACCGCAGCATATTGTGCGGCCGGAAAGCCCCATGGGCAGGGTATGAACTCCGATATCTGCATTGGGCTCAGCGTTCGGAATTCCATCACCCATGTACGGACCAGCTACCGCTTACAATGCTCCTGCTGCTCGGGACCGTCCGGTCTTGTTCGGATCCGCGCCATCCGGCGGGGAGGAGCACTTCGGCGGTCTTGGTGTCATCGTGTCGGCTTACAAAACATCAATCGGTTATGCTCAACTTGCTAATTCATGACATGTGTCGCTCCAACAATGCCCAACATAAACATCATTATAACCTTCACGCGAACGTCTTGCTCTTCGGACGTCGCTTGCCCTGACCCTGACTGATGTCGCTCCAGTTGTTCCATTCGCTAGCGTCGCTGTCACAGCCACTCGTGTCTTCAACCTTAGTAAAGACGGCGTCCTGCATGTCGACATCCTCCAGAAAGCCGTCGACGTCGTCACCCAACCACTCCTTGCCGCCCTTGCCGTCGCGGTCGTCGTCGTTGTCGTCGTCGCTGTCATCCTCGATTATGATAATCTCGGCATCTGCTGGCAACTTCAGCTCATTTGTCATCCTCCGTGTGCGAACTCGAGTACCGATTCCCATCCCTTCCTCGGGCAGAAGGCGAGCTGAGCGAGGAAGCTGTGCCGACAGCTCCGACGCCTCTCTGCTCACCCGGCGCGTCGTAATGCGAGCTGTGTGGATGGTGGCCTTCTTAACTGCGCCTTTTCCCTTCGTCTTTCTGTTAGATGACGATGTTGCCGGTTTGCCCTTCTTGGGTCCGCCTTTTCCGCTGGTAGCCCGTCTCTCCTGAGCAACGGCCGCCGGGCTTGGCTTGATCGGCCGTCCGCCCCACGCCCGAACAACCTCGTTGAGCCTGTCCCAAACTTTCTCCCTTGCGACTGTCCTGGTCGCGCCCTCCTTGAGCAGCTTGTCGTAATCAGTGTGCACGTGCCGGATGTACGCGCGAACCGCAAGCTTCACCCTGTCCTGGAGAGCTACCTTGCTGGTTCTTCCCACTCGTCGGCTGTGCTTCTTGAGCGAGTGCTTGAGAATTTGCTGGACATCTGCCTTGGGTATGCTAGGAAAGACTTTCACGATGGCCTCTCCGAAGTTGTCCTCGATGGCCGCGTCGCGCTTCTGGACAGCCTCGGCTCGCTGCGTGGCCGTCGCCTTGCCCTGGTTCGCGACTTCGCGGTGGATGTGTGCTGGACATCGCAGCCCGATCGGCTTGTTCTCTTTGTCGACGACTACATACAGAGTCTTCTCTGCCTCGTGAGTCTTCTTTCGGCAGTTCTTGGTGATGTAGACGTCGCCTTTCGGAACGAAGATGTAGCCCTTGGGCATTGGGTCGTTAGCCCCTACCTCGGGTTCCTCGATATCGGACGCCGCCATGGTGTTCTTGGGTAGAATGGTGTGGCGCCCCAGTGTGTCGTCAATTCTCCAAAGTGTATTGATCACAAGGGCGACAAATGAACTTCTCCCAAGACGAAATCGGGAGCTTGACTCTGTAGGTTTGTCGTCAAATAGTCGAGACAGACACGACCATAAGTACCTATCTAGCCTTAGAGACCTGGAATCACTTCGACCAATGTTTGATCTTGCTCACCTTTGTCCTGCAGCATCCCCACGACAAAGGGCAATTCAGCGTCCAAAAGCAGGGGTCGACCGGGGCTTTGTTTGAGGCAGAGGTTTGGCTATTGAGCAACCGCAGTCCCGAAGTCCTCCTTTGTAAACGTGCTTTTCGTCTCTCCCTGGTCGGAATTTGGCTGAATGCATCAAGAGAGCACAATGATTTTTAGCATCTTCTTAGATACATGCTTTGTTTGATGCAAGGTCAAGGAAGCCAGGGTGCGTATGGAGCGAAATGCGGCACAAAATCAAAATCAGTAACCCTAACCCCGATTGTTATTTACTTTACCCCTGAGTTTTGGCAGCTCCAGTAAACAGTGTGATAGCTGACCATGATTGTCATGGAAGCAACACCAAGGACCTGATTGTTCTTATAAATCAGCCATTTCTGAATCCCCATTCCATATTTTTTTTGCTTTTGTTCATCCATCCCTCTCCCCCCCCCTTTTTCCCCTCCGCTATCCGCCCACAATGTTCACACTGCACATCCACACCGAGCCCTTCCGCCCCCAAAAAGCTCCCTCTGTTTCTGCCCTTGACATGTTTTGGAACCGCACTTCTTTGTAGCATACACCACAGCATGCCTTCTTTTCATCAAACATGCGGGTCCAGTTGTACTATCATTGATTTGGAGGCGGGACTTTTCCCTCTCTCCTCACTGTCGTATGGTGGTGGGTGGGACATTTACCATTTGATACCGCTCAATTTCCCTGCTGATTTCCGGGAGTACAAGAGTTCTAACTCCTGTTTCAGTGCCGTCAGCGCTGCCGATGGGCGGCTCCGACTTTCGTGAATTCCCAATGCAACAAACAAACCCAAAGGATTACCCAGTGAAGTCTGCCAGTGAGGCTGTTTGGCTGCCATTGGCAACAGTTTCTCTCCGAGTCCCATCTTAGCCAACCTCACTGTTGGTTACCAACGCACTTTGGATTCACCAGTTGGACTGATGATACGTGGGTGCAGTGTAAAACCCGAACAACCCAACGGTAACTTGAAGTCAAGTCATTGAATATATGAGGCTACCTGAAAGAGGAGGCGTAAGGTATAGGTGTAAGAGAGCCAAGCTACGGGTGTTGGGGAGCCAAGATAAAGGTACAAGCTTCCGGCTTTCCTCCTCCAGAAAATGGCTGTCCAGCCCAGGTGGATCTTTGCAAAACTGATGGTCCTGAAGTCCGTCCTAACCTTGCTCCATCTCTTGTGGTCCCTTCCGCAGCCATATAACCGGGCTGACAAACCCTATTCATGGTCTGAGCTGGCAGCCTCGCTGCCCCCGGCGCTGCCCGCTTCCTCGGCCGAGTCAAGCTGATACTCTGAATCGGTGTCAGAGTCACCATCGCTGCCACCATCCTCACTTGAATCGCTCCCGCTGTCGCAGTCACTCTCACTGACACTGCTGCTGTCATCGTCGATGCTGAGATAGTCGACTCCTTTACCCTCGTCATCACTTGGATCGGCCCCTCCGGCGAGCTCGAGGAGTTCCTTGTCCAGATATCCTTCCTTGCACAGCGCATCGCAGATCTCTTCGTATTTCGGGTGCGATCTTTCGTCTCCCACGACAGCCCCGATGCTCTCTCGCTTCTTGGCCTGCATGTTCATGATGGTTTCGTCCATGGAGTTGGAAGCCACTAGCTTCACTGTGTGAACTTCCTTGATCTGGCCAATGCGATGGATGCGTGCAAAGGCCTGACGTTCCCAGCCCTCATGCCACCAGTGGTCAAACACGATGGCACGGTTGGCAGCAGTCAAGTTCAGGCCGTGGGCGCCGCAAGTGACGGATATGAGCTAGAGTAATGTCAGTTAACGCGTTGACTTGAAATAAAAGCCTGGTTGACGGAGAGACTGGATCGCTGGACACTCACCATGACCTTGATGCTGGAGACTTCTTGGAACGCCTTGATGCTCATCTCTTGCTGGACCGACTCCATTTCTCCCCAGAGATAAACAAACCTAAATCCGCTGTGGAAGAGCATTCTTCCTAGCATTGAGAGCATCGGAATCCACTGAACGAATACTGTTGTTCTTGGTTAGCTGCGGGTGGTATTCTTGCAAAGGGCTTAGGGCGGCTGGGGACCGGTGACTTACTGATAGTTTTGTCGTCCGGAGCTTCCTCCTGCCTGTATAGTATCGTTAGTCGCGCTGCTCGTCCTTCCGCGGAGCTTGGGGGCCCTCGGTTACTCGGCGACGCCTTAGAATCTGGGACGCTGGCCGCGGAAACGAGTGTCTGTTGGGAAAAGGGTAGACCTTCTGAGCCAGGCACTTACCACTTTTTCACCAGATCCAACGTTGCTTCGGTCTTTGCGCTGTGTGGAACTGGATTCCAGGGCTCCTTGTCGCATTCTCCCAGAAAATTTCCAGCATTGGTTCGGATCCGCTCCAGCGTCACATCCCCCCTTGCCTTTGACTCCTTCTTTGAACCTTGAGGCTTCTTCTTACTGCCCCTCTTTGTCTTTTTCTTTTGCATCGTTGCCTTTTTCTTTGGCGTCTTAGGAGCCCTCGGTTGAGCAAGCCGAGGCTGTAGCCCAAACTCGTCGTCTCCGGGCTTCCGGACTCGTTTGTTGCGTTTAGCTTGGATGGGAGGAGCGGCCCCCCCAAACCTCCGTATCTGCTGCTGAAACTGACCAGTGCTATGATTATAACACTTGTCCATCCCCGGCCTGGCGTCGGCTGGGACTGTACCGCAACTCAAACAAGGACGCGGCCGCTTTGGGTTTTTGAAGGTCTTTTTGAGGCAGTCCCTACAGAAGGCGTGGCCGCACTTGCGATGGTTGTTAGTACATCTATCCCGTCCGACGCTCCCTATCAGTGGGGGGAGGGGCCTACCTTTCCAATATGGGGCTCGACAAGTACATTGCGGCAAATCCTGCAAAAGTACTGGATTTCCCCTGCCTCCGCCCCCTCTATACCCACTGGCCGGTCAGGCTGGGACTTTGGGCCGGACTGAGGTGCTTGCTCGGACAGGAGTGTCTCTTCGTGATCTGGGTGAGGGCGTTTGTCTGGCTGGGGCTCTGGGCTAAACTGAGATGCTTGCTCGGACAGGGCTGTCTCTTCTTTCTCTCCTTGGTATGAATGAGGACATTTGTCTCCCTGGGAGGCCCGGTGGGAGAACCAATTGGGTTCTACCAGCGCGGGGTGCGATGTAAAGTATCGCAGGTAGTTGAAGAGCTTGCGGAGCTCTCCCGTGGGAATATCTGATGACTTTCTGCCCTTCGAACTTTTGGCGTATCCCCTGAGTTCATTCAGCCGGTCTTGGGCCCTGTCATGCTTTTCGCGTTCGAGGGTGGAGAATTCGACAATGAGCTCCTCCGTAGGGTGTGCTTGGGGAATCTGGAGGATCGGCCCGCCCAGCAGTGTATCACTTGAGTGCCTGCATCGTGATGGTCATTAGCTCGGCTCCCAGCCATGGCAAGGAGGAAGACGGGTGCTGCATCCTCCGCTACTGACCGCTTCAGCGATATCTCGTGGTATACCACCTTCATGTTTTCTCTTTGCTTTTCCTTGTGTCATCTGTTAGACTGCGGAATGCAAACCGCATGCTCGAGGGCAAGATGCATTGAACTCACATTTGCCGTGTCTCCCATGGTACCCTGGAAGAACTCAAAGTCACCTCCCGTCGTTCCCATGAAGTCCAAGTGAGGATAGAATTCTGGGGACGCAGGTCAGTAGGGGCCACTGACGAATGGGGTGAATTGAGATACCTACCATCGGTGGTGTTTGTCAGGAGGGTTCCAGAGAGAGCCCAGCAGCACTTCTTAGCAAGAAGCCTGCATGCTTTCGATGCTGTAAAGCGGGAGGTCAGGCTCAGTCTACCACATTATCCAAGTCAGCAACAACCTCAACACTTACTCTTGCTATTCCTGTTGTTTATGCGATGGGCCTCGTCGAGCACAACACGGTGCCATTCAATTCCGAAGAGGGTGCCACTGTTCTCACGCAACCGCCTTTTCCATTCTGGGTTACCCTCCAACCTTAGTTCCTCGATCTCTTCCATCACGCTGTCTGGGGGTAGCTGCCGCGTGAGTTGGTCATAGTTGGTCAGACTGTTGAATAGATTAGCACGGTGCCAGGCTCTGTTGAATCACAGGAGAAAACGATGAGCAGCGACTGTGCCAGGGCGTAGAGGAACAAGCACCAGTGTCACTTACATGTTAGTTTTCCCCTCCCATTCCGAGGCCGTGATGTGTCGATTGGCGGCGTAGATGAGAACACCTTTCATTCTCTTGCTGGAGCAATGCCGCATGATTTCGCTGTGCCACTGCTCAATTAGCCTCTTTGGGGCGATGATGAGGGTCCTTGTCGCTTTGGAGCGCTTCGAGTGTCGATTCTGTGACATGCAGGCAAGGACCTGTACCGTCTTGCCCAGTCCCATGTCGTCCGCAAGAATCCCGCCCTTTGGGCCAGTCGACTGTCGTTCCCGATTCAGCATCCAGCTGACGCCTATGAGTTGGTGGTGAAAGAGAGATGTTCCAAACCCCTCGAGCGCCCATTTTCCGTCCACGAACCTAACGTTGCCGTCACCGAATGACAGCATCGCGCCATAGATGAGCCGCAGATCTTCAACAACCCGCGGGTCGTCAACATTGACATTTTCCATGACCGTCTGCATCTGCCCGTCCTTGTAAAAGTCATCTGGGTTCATGTTTTGCTTCGGAGTGCCGGCAAGGTCGACACCGTCTGGAGCAGGCCGACCACTGTCAACGCGGCGCAATGCCCGACGCTTTTTGCCCCGGTCACTGTCTTTGGGGGCGTCATGCTTCTTCCGCTTTCTCGTCTCTTCTGGTTGACTCTGTTTATCGGAAATGGCCCGTTCCAGCTCCAGGGCGCTGGTTAGATTCGGCGTACGTCCCCGACCCTCGATTTCATCACCCGTGACCCGATCTGCTTCCGACGAAAGAATTGGCGGGACCGTAGGTGGTATGGCGCTTGGGGTGGAGGTCGGAGTTGGGTATGTGGACGCCTTGGATGCACTTGCGTCTGTGTGTGGGATGGTAGTCTCGCCGCCCTCGCAGGTGACCATGGCAAGGCAGCTAGTGCTGGTTGCCTCTTCCGCGCGGTCCATGATGGCGATGACGGTGGGGGTTGTGCGAGGGTAACTAAAAGGTCCTGAACTTTGTATGGGTAGAAGAATGGAATGGACACCGTGGGTTGGGCTAGAGAAAGCCTGAAATGGGCGCTGCCAGGGCTGCCACGCCGTGGTTGACCCAGCCCATGTGTGCTTTCCCACGTCGGCAACTCTTTCTTCTGAGATAGATTCAGAGTTTACCAAGAACAGGGGCACCGGGACTGGGTCATCACGATCGTGGTGAGTGACAGCGATGAAAAGTAGCCACAAGTTTGCGTTGTATGGCAAGGCCAGGCAGGAGTACGGAGAGGTTCTTGGGGGGGGATGGATGAAGAGTGGAAGAAAAATATGCGCGAGATGAGTAAAAGTTGACGAGAAATGAACGAAAAGACCAGCTTATTGCTGAAAAGTTGGGTGGTTAGAGCCGCGGTCGCGGGAAACGTTTGGTTTTCAGGATAGCACTTGCCGACAAGTGACTGGTCGAATAGTTGGCAAAGAGTAGTTTTGCTGGCAAACGAGCGTTCTCTTCTCTGTGTCAGTGAGGAAGATAGGGAATTCCTCTTGGCAGACTCCAATCGCAACTGGGCTGGCAACGATTACTGGAAAGGAAGGTGGTTGACTGGGAGAGAATATCCGAGCCGAGAACGAAGAACAGAACGGGAGAAGAATACGCGAGTTGATAACGGAGAATATAATGGGAGCGGGAGTGATGACCGGGATCGAGATAGGCATACGGTATGCCCGGAGGGTTGTCCCGTACATGGGACAGCTGGGTTGCTGGGTTAGAGATTTCTCGTAGAGTGGCTCTCGGGGGGTGGTTGCTGGGGGAATGATCGACGGGAAGAGAAGGTGGTGATGGGAAACGGAACTGACTACCTTGTCTATATCTTGCGTTGGACGACATTGGCAATTCTGATATGGCAAGTTCGTAGCGAAGGGGAGTCATCGCCTCCTCTTCCTCCGTTGGTATTCTGGCCGAAGAATGCGTGCCGCTGCCAGATTTTACGGCAGGTGCGATGAGGGTTATTGGAACCTCGGGGATGACGGAACATTGTATAAACTTCTTCGTCTGTCGGGGAAAAATGACCTGGGCACAGGATTACCATGGCCCCGAGAGCTGGGAAGCAAGTAGAGCCGCAGCATGAGAGCCGGTTCTACGCCACACAAAATATGTCTTGAGTGTTGTAGTGTAAACTCGGCAACATTCAGCCCCGTGCTAGTCCCCTAATGAGATGGAACAGATAAAAAAGTATTCGACGCTGGTATTCTGCGCCGTTTGTTTCACTGCAATGGTCACGGTGGGCACAAGGGGTACACGCTGACACAATACACTCAGGCGCTACCCCCTCTGAACTGTTAGTTTGGACATGTTTGTTGCGAAGGAAAATGCCGTCCGGCCTTGGCCCAAACGGACTACATACCATCTGAGCAGTGACCTTGGTTGAGAATGACAGCTTTGACGCTGGCTTAATAGCACCAGACCGGGGGTGTAAAAGAGCGACAACTCATGAGATCCAACACCCAACTCAGAGCTTGGCCAAATCGACTTCCATATGCGCCACTGACCATGCTCTCATCTTCCAGGTATCCGCGAATGGCATCGTCTGGGCTTGGACACTAGTCCTCGACCTCGGGCTCAAAAAGGCAATAACCAACGTCGGAGCCTCACCCATCCCAACAGCAAGTCTGTGCTAAGTCCCGACATCCGGCATCCCTCCCGGCCAAACGGGGGAAAGAGTTGACGATACACTAGTCATACATACCCAGAGGCTCCGGCCTGGAGAACCTGCACCACATGCCTGTCACCTGCCAACATCCACCACCATCCCTCTTGTTCCCCCGGCTGATCGGCTGAGCAGCTACCACCGAGCCCGTTGAGTTTGCCAGATATGCGGCTATAATTAGCCCAGCTTCCGAACTAACGAGACGGGTTGAGAGGTCCACTCACGACGAGCTCCGAAAACATGCCCAGGGCACACCCGAGCGTTAGTTCAGTGGCGCTGGCCTGCAGCTGGAAAGAGGTTGGGCGTCGAAACCATTCCAAGAATGGTGCCAGCAGAAAGAGTTTACCATCAACCCACTGGTCGCTGGAGACGAATGTGCCTCGGTTTACGGAGTACGGTTGAAGTTACTTCAGCTTCCATGCGAAAGCCGCAAAAGCCGGTGTCAACCGGGGTGTGGCCGGACAGAAGAGAAGATCATGACATCGCCAACCTGCACATGGGACTTTGTCAGGCCGTCTCTTCCATCTCCTGTGGTCTGTAACGACGTCAGTGCTGTGTGGTTGGGAGGGCTCAACAGGGGCCGGCGGTTTGTTGTCTGTGGTTTCTTGGCTGACGAAGCAACGCTTCGGGACCACGTGGGTCCCCAATCCGTCAATGCCGGCTGCCGACTTGGGAGCGAAGGGCCCGGAAGCCTGTTCAGCCGCTTCGGCAGCTCCACAAGTAAGCCGCGGGCTGTCCCGTCCGGGGTTGCCAGATGCGGCAACCACCCTGGCAACCACCCAGCAAGTTGGAATACGAGGTTTTTTGCGTCGATCACCTTCCACACCCCTCACCAGCACTCCAATCATCCACAACTCCTGGCTCGCGCAGGGGATATTCCTGGATTTGCTCCCAGGCACTTCACTGCCAAAAAACCACCTGTGTGGCTTCAGGCAGCGCCACAGCTGACACCTGGAGCTCGTATCACAACCAGGCGCAGCCAGCGAGGTCGCTTAGGCAGGGACTGAGTGTGTGTGGTCGGCGTGCATGGTGTTCTGCAGAAGGTTCTTCTCCGAAGAGTCCCTTGTCGCTTTCCTTCGACATGCCCGACAGGCAGTCAGTTGACCCTGTTCACGCATGTCAATTAAGTTCTTCTAACCCCGGTCTCGCAGGTTGGGTTGGGAATACGAGATGATGCAGGATGATCAAGTCCCTGCATCAACTACCACCTTCCTTTCACAATGTCACCTACAAGTGCTACAATACCCACTGGTGTCTCGGGTACGGCAAAAGCGGGAGCCGTACACTACGGATACAGAATACAGGCAGCTACCGAAGGCAGCCATAGGAATGGCCATATCGTGGGTCGGCGGCGGAGGAGTATAAGTCCACCTCTCCTCCCACCATCCTCGCTCCCCGATGAACGCTCCTTGTCGCCGTTCCCTGCACACCGCAAACTAAACACACCCTGACTATCACCACCTCGTTTCCGACTGCACCGCAAGGTTTCATCAGGCCTAACAATGACTCGGTTGACTCTGACAGCCGCCACCCTCCTCAGCCTCACGGCTGGGGTTCTGGGTGAGCTCAAGACGTGTGGTCCGGCGCAGTATGACCCAGCCCAGGTACGCGGAACCACCCTCGGCAGACTCCCACCGGATCATGCTAACATGGCCGTGATGCATCTAGTACGTGTGCTGGAATAACCAGTTCCTCTGTCCCGTCGTGGCCGGCGAGGGCCTCTCGAACTGCGCCGGTGCATGCTACAGCAAGTTTATGTACACCTGCACCAACAACGTCTTGACTCTCCGCCCGGCCGTGACCACGCCGTTCACTCTTACCGTCGACAACCCCACTCTCTCCGCCATCCACGGGAAACCCGTCACCGCTGCCGGGCAACACTGGAGTCTCAACGGCCAAACGAGCAGCTATTGCCCCTCGCAGGTCGGCTCCGCCTGCCCCGCCGGTACCTCTACCGTGATCGCTGCGAGCGGCGGCAGTGCGGGCATGAGTGTGATGGTCCCTGGCGGCCAGCAGGTTTACTTGGACCCGTACTGGAACGTGGGCTACACCCAGGCTCACTCGGCCTACGTCCCGCCCGGAAGCGTCACGACGGGGTTTGGCGCCTATCAGGGCGGAGGTTTCGTGAACCTCAACGGTAACGGCTGGGGCTGGGTTGCGTGTCCCCCGAGGGCCTCGGGCGGTGGCGGTACGGCCTGGAACTTGGTGGCCAAGAACGAGACAAACGCGGGGAACCTGAACGGCTGCTCGGCCGTCAACCTCAAGATCAACGCCCTGCCGGGTGGGACGATTGGCGCCTGGCAATACACCTAAAGGGGTTCTGACGAGCGGGCCGCTGGGCTATTGGGATGTCGGTCTATCTGACTTGAGGAGGAGATGTGACTAGATAATGAAATGTCGGTTCTTTAATATACCACACGACTTCATGTAGCTCCGTGATTATTCCCCTGCCGCTTGGTGTTTGAGGTTGAGGGCTGGATAACAGCATGCGAGGCAAAGGCGAGTAAATCAGCCCCCAAAAAGGGGCGAAAAATGACCGAGGTAGCTGCGTTGTCAAGCCAGGTCCAAGCGAGGATGACTGGTGCTGCGCATCTCTCGCTGTCCACTTCTCCAAGAACTCGTCCATCTAGCCTGCACCTGGGTTACGTTTCGGTGTTCAAAGGCCAAGAACATGCGGCAAAATCCCAAGCATTACTGTCAGAGGTTATTTGGCGATCAGATGGGTCTTTATCACACGCGGGATGGTCCAAGATTCAGCCCAGAGAAGAAGAAACATGCGCTGCAACGCGAAGGCACGACGAAAACGCCAACATCGGAGCCTGCAAGCCCCTTCTCTGACAGTGGGGAGTGATAAGTATTGGATGGCTCCAGGCATATTACTCCTTTCCAATATAATATACGTGGCTCTTGAGGTTCCCCAATACACCCTTCCCAATGGTAAAACCTTTGCTGATGGTCCAGACGCCTTGTCCATACGCTGAGACTTCGCATTCCTCGTTGGCGTCTCTCTCCAAGCGAAAAATGTCGCGGAGAAAGCTCAACAGAGACGCGATGCTCGCCCGTGTCACAACCGACGCCATCTATGGTGTTCTATCCTCTATAAAGCGACGTGCCATGAAGTGCGTTGACCGCACCACTTCGATACCAAGGTGCCCCCTCTTCCGTGTCACTCTCTGGAGTCCCAAGTAGGGAAGAGACCGCAGCCTCCATTCTGCCCAGGGTGGCCCGTTCCAGCAACCCAGGATGTTTCATCCAACACGCAGACACCACGGCCTTGCAACGGGGTTGTTCTGAAGGATCCGATCGGAAGTTGGATGGAGTCATCGTGAGTCTCTCCCAAGACGTTCTTCGTCATCATCCCTAAGCTCATACGCCGGGCGGAATTTCGACGCGTCGCCGCGAACTGCCAGCGCTGGATTCGGCCGGGTGTCGGTCACACCTCCCAGAGAGGTGAACCCCCTGTTGTACAGTTCGCAAAACGGGATCTGGAGGTGCCGAATAAACTATCCCTGCGTCAGCTTCGAAATCACTCAGCCCGCTCACAAGTCGAGACTCACAGCCCAGATCTCCACGTAATGCCAGTCGATCACAGGGTGGACGCGCATGAACTGCGGCCATCCTTCGTCCGTCGGGTCAAAGTGTGTCAAGAACTCGCCGTGCGGGTCGGTTCTCCGTGTCCCCAGAAAGATCGCCTTTACAGCTGGCCTGTCCTTCCTGTATGCCTCTAGAGCTGGTCGCATGGCCAGCGCATATCGTTTGAGGTCGAGATGGTACTGCTGGGCCGACTGTTCAACGAACTCCTCGACTTCGGCAAATGGGTGATTGGAAACTATGTATATCGCCTGTAAGGGCCGGCCCGGAGCGAGCGCGGTCGGGGTTGAGTTTGAGGACGGGTGGGTTTCGGGTGTAGTGTCCGCCGACGGGTTCTTCGCGGCGATATCGGAAGCGGGAGGGGCTGGGTGGGATGCCCAGCCGGGCAGGCAGGCCAATATCAGCACCAAGAGGACAAGACAGTCCTTGCCGCCATTGTAAGAGAGCGAGAGATGATCGGGCCTAGGAGATTTTGGGTTCAGGTTAGCTTGACGCCGTCGTCCAAGGGGGCATTCCGCGGTTGGCCCACCCTCACCTCGGCCATGGGTCACGCAGTAACCTACCCATATCTGCGCAGCGCCTGCTGGATCACATCCATCGACACCCGCGCTTGGTCTTGGACCTTACGCAAGATTTCATCGTCGGTTTGCTCGCAAAGGAATGCATCGATCTTGGCCTGCAGTTCGAAGCAGATGTCGGGGAGTGTGCGTGGCAAGGCACCCCGGGTCAGCCCCGCGCCGTCGGTTTTGCCGATGCCATTGATCCGCGCATCCTGCTGGTGCTGGCAGGCTGAGCTGTCTGTCATGTCGGGCTTGGGCTTCCAAAATTGACGCGTCCGAGGGTTGGGAGAAGATAGCGGGAAAGAAGCGGCTGACGATCGAATTACTTCGGCATCTTTCCACCACCTGGTTTAGATCCCGTCAGGAGAATGCGGGGGGTTCAAGAACCCCCGAGGTGGGGCTCCCGCTTTTCTTCCGAGGCAACCCCGGGGTGTTAGTGCGTCCCCAGGAAATGTGCCCCTTTCCGCATGGTTTCTGAACCCCGCACCAGGCTGAAGAAGTGGGTCTGGCGACATGCATGGCATCGAGTGCCATCACATGCCTCGAGCATGCGTATTCCATACTTCGTAATGGATTGAACTCTCAAATAATTTTCAGACCAGGTTCGAATCTTTTGCAAAAATAACTGCAAGGCAGTGAGGTTTTTCATATGTATTGATAAATCATATAATGTTATTATTAGTACATATATAATGAAGAGTTGACAAGCTCTATAGCAGTGAAGAATGAGTTCTTATTTGAGCAGGCACCCACTCACAAACCATCTTCATAACTACCCCAGAGCCAGGCCCAGTCGGCAACGCCATCACCATGGCTCCTTCAGAACGCAACCTGCTGCCTTATATTCTTTGCAAGGAGGAATCTCAGAGGTGAGATCATCATGTAATAGTTCCGTGATAACCAACTCATCTCGTTCTCTAGCTCAGCTGCACCCCGTCTCAGCTTCGCGATGCGGACCACTCGGCCGGATCTATGACTCAGCCTCCCATCCACCGTCATATTCGAGATCTGCCGGGCCAAGGGCGACGGAAAAGGTTGCAGCTGTATCATCCAGTGGGACGGGGACTTTGCATTTGCTGACGTGCCATGGGGTTTTGGCTTGCTGCATCACGACGCCGACAGTGGCCTGAGCCCCGTCGGTTTCCGCAAGGACAACGTCTTCGCTGGCGCCGAAGCCTACCTGGCTCTCGACGCAGACGACCTGTTGCACCGGGATGGCGGAGAAGACGCCTCGGTTTTAGTCAACCACAGCCGCAATGCGCTGTCGGGTCTGCATGAACTTGCGCCGGGCCACGAGGCGAGCCACAGCGCCAGTCCACCAGAGTGCTTCTATAACGTGCTCCAGGCGGGCGAGACGTACACGCTGCTCTTCCCTGGGTGGGAGGTTCCTGTCTGGGATTGGGGTACGTTCGAGGATCATGTCGGGCGGGAGATCAAGCATGATCTGACACGGCCGGCTCTGGTGATTCCCGGCGGGGCATCTGTGACCTTCACCGCCGAGAGGGAGGATAAGCCGTGGCCGGGGCGGGCTCGCTGTCGTGCGAAGCAGTCCTTCATGTTTACAAACTCGGAGGAGCTCCGTTGGCGAAACGAGCAGAGCAAGAAGCGCGGGTCGCCGCCGCCGGTAGGAGAGCTGGAACATGTGTAAGCTGTATCCCGCATCGTGATTTCCGTGGCTGTTGCTGATTATAAAACATGGCCCCCTAGTACTGGCACTCCCGTGGTCCTCGCAAAGTTGCAGTGCCCGCCGTGGATCGAGAACGGTAGCGACGATTGGGGCATCGAGCTCTCACTTACGTACCAAGGCGTCGCTGGGAAAGCCCCGGGCACAGTAGAGGGGACGTCGCGGTCCATCACCCTTTGCAAGTCGTCTCGTTTCGGGTCGCAAGGACCAAGGCTGGATCGCCTGATCGAGGTTACCCCTGACAACGGCCTGGATGCTGACATGTGGGAGAGATGCGATACCAATGACAATGGCTGCGCGAGGTACCTGTTCGTGGATGCGGTCAAGGACATACCGGTGCAAGTCGGGCATGACGACAACAACTTCGCTTGTCTTGCTCCGGGAGAGACTATCACAGTTGGCCGATTCGAAGGAGTTGAAGATCCCAAGCCGGGCGGCAGGTTTCGGTGTCGATGGAAGGGTGCTGCCGTGAGCTGGTGGGACTGGGGCACTATGCAAGACCACGTCGAGACTGTGGTGACGCTGTCGGACTTTGACGGGAGCAAGGTTGTTGAACCTGCCGATAATGCCGGGAGACCGAAGCTGGTGGTGCGAGGGACGGAGTACGTCGAGTTCGTGGTTGAATGATGCATTGAGGCAAGGCAGACGGGATCCCGTGTTTCCGCGCGGATGTGGTCGTATGTGCTAGGCAGTCCTCGAAAGAGAGTTGGTAAATGAGGTCGCGAAGATCGGGAACAGCGGTTAGACACCGCCGAGAGCTTGACGCCGGCGTGCCAAACCAAACCATTTGTCGTCCATGGCCGTTCGTCGCTCAGCTAGCCCCTGGCAGCTTGTACATGCTGCTAAGGGAACGGCGTTTACGTCGGCGCCAACCTCGGGCAGCAACCTAATCACCAGAGGGTCGTGAAGCTGTATAGAAGCCTATAGTATTGTCGAGCAACAGGGACACGAGTCGACATCTTCGTCCTACTCGACGATCTACTATGGGAAAGATCAAGGTACCTAAGTATACTTTATTGTAAAGCGCACAACACGCTTAGAACATATACACATCTGCCACTCGAAACCCACCAGCTAGCTCACTTGTATTTTGACTAGCCTACAATCTATAGAGCACTTAAAACATATATTTAACTATATTCTTGTATAGAGTCCTTTCTCTTACTTCTTCACCTTCAATTCTAACAATACACTTGCAACTACCCTTCCAACGTTTCTATAACCTATAATGGTTATAAACCTAGTGTCAGAACTAGGAACAAAGTTGGAGAAGGATATGAAGATAAGACGAGAACGTCAGGAATCGGGAACGAGAGGCATATAAAAGGTAGACGAGGTTCCCCCGATCCGCAGACGAGATTTTCCTCCTCAAGGATCAGCCTTTGTAGTGCTCTGGCATTAGGGAGCTGCAAGCTGAGACATCATCAATAAAGAACCTTTGGTGTTGAACGCCATCTTCTTTGACCGTTGTGCAGTGATTCCCTGACAACCGGCCTTTGTAATGCTCTAGGACTTGGGAGGCCGCAAGCTGAGATATCATCAATAAGAACCTTTGGTCTTGAACGCCATCTTCTTGACCTTTGTATAGCAGTCCCTGACACCTAGCGCTCTACCTCTTATATATATAACTTTGATTATAAATAGGAAGAGTACATTTCAAGATATGTTTTTCTATAAAGAATTTATTGATTTAAATAAATTCTTTGTACTTTAAACTGCTATTGTAATAGTATATAGCTGTAGAGTTTTGTCACTTTATACCTATTAAACGCTATTGTAGATATATTCTAGGAGGTTGCTATAACCTAACGTTGTTTATACATAGCTATAGATAGCCTAACATCACTTACTATAGCCACTATACCACCCCTAGCACACTTATACCTACTACTACTATAGAGCTACCTAACAGCTCCTCTGTAACCTATAGACACTACTATACTACATCTTCATAGCTATGTATTCACAACCTCCTAAACGATAAGATTGCAAGTCTAATAGAATAATAACGAGTTGAATATAGCTATCAACTCAGTTACTAAGGGTAAAATGGCTAGAATACTATAATAAAAGTTATATATATTACCTAGTAATAGCGATATTAGTATCTGTTAAATAGGAATAACCTACTCATTAGAATTACTTCTGATTACTATAAATAAGTGTGACGAAATGTCCGGTCTAACCACTCTGAAAGGGTTCAGTCCATAAGGAGGTAAGCTTGATAGGTCAAACAATGTTTCGGTAGAGCCAAAAAGTCTACAACGAGTTCAATGCAACTAGTCTCAAAAGTACGATCAATACTATAATTTAATTGCTTTACTAAGGAAGCTCTAGGCTCCCTCATCAACGAGTGACTAACTAGCTAATTATATATATGATGATTCCTTTGTCCAAGTATCCTTTATTACTAGGATCGCTCTAGCTCGTTAGCTATCCCCGGCGACCTATGATCGCCTTGGGTAGCCAACCACCCTCTACTACCTCTGATCGTTCTAGGTAGCTGGCTCCCCTGAACTACCCGTCCTTGGTGCCTGCAGCCGCAGCCTCGCTGATTGGCCCGTACTGCGCCTTGCATGCCCCACCAGGCCTCCTTTTATGGTTGGTTCGTGACAATAAGCCATCTAGATACTTTCTTTCCGAAACCCTTTAACTAAACTATCTATATATATACCATTTTAGATAAATATATCTATAAAGAGTGTAATTATAACTCGGATAGATTTATTTCAACTTCATTCTAAGGTATTTAAGTAACTGTTAGAGGTAGACAATCTCTAATAGTTACTAACGAAGGTAAACCTACTAACCCCTTCTGTAAAGCCTTTAAAGAAATTTGTTGGTATAAGTTTAGCAACTTGAAGATCAAGAAGTTACTAAACTAGTATACTAAAGCTCTAAACCTAGTTTCTACTATCATTAAAGTACTTGTAAATTTAATCTAAAAGAGATATATAAATGTAAATTAAGTTTATATAAGCTTTATAATCGGCCTTTATGGGAAATTATATATTAAAGAAAAAGAACAACTAGAATAGAGAAGACCTTACATAGGATAAAGTAAAAGACCTATATAGATATCTCCTTTCCATAATATTAATACTACTACTTCTATAAAGGAATAAGCTTACATTTCTAAAGTGCTAACCCCTTTAATACCTAAATCTCTAGAACTTGTAGCATATACTATAAAGTTTATATTAGTAGAACTAGAAAACTAGTTTACCTTGTAAATCTTAGAATACTTTATACTCTTGTTTAGTAGCTTTTTAAAGGATTGAGAAAACTCTATATTTGAACACTTCATTAATTAAATATAGTATTAGAAATACAGACTTGAATAAGTTTATTAATCATATTAAACTTACTTTTATAATCTAAATAAGACAGTTTATTTATAAATTCTAAAGTAATATTCAACCCTTCTTTATTAGATACATTTACTTTTATTACATAGTATTGTATATAGATAGCCAGGTTATGAATACTTTATAGTTGTATGATAATCTAAAAAATACCTTCATTCTATTATTATTATAGCTAAGGTCTTTAACTTTTTAAAAATGGATTGCACTAATTTAACGAAATCTATTAAAGTTAAACCAATTTTGAAAACCTAATAATAGACTAGATATAGAATAGCGAGTTCTATACTCTATTTATCTGGACTAATATTAAAGTTTAGATATTCTAAAATAGAAATAGAGGTTTAACTAGTATTTTATCCAAAAGCTATATGATAATATAAGTAGAGCTTTCATAAATCTTAATATTTCCTTTAATATAGTATATATAGTATAGAATATCGGCTATTAATCTAATATTGATTAAAAGGTCAATAAAAGACTAAAAGCTTAACCAACCAGGTCTTCAAGTATTAGAATAATAGTAACTATATTCATAAAGACTAAAGTAAATATATTGGTATTTATAAAACGCTAGGGTTTAAGAGACTTACATTATTTTATAAAGTCCCAGTATAGGATTACGAGTATTTTTCTAATACTTCTATTTTATTAGCTATAGTTACTTACCTTTAGATTACTTATTATATAGACTTTACTATCTTCTAGGAGAAACTAACTTTAGTCTAGAATAATAAGTTATCTTTACAAAGTTCTAGTTTAAATACTAGAATATATTAGTTAATATCTACTATTACTAGCTACATTATTTACCAGACCGCTTTCTTTAAATATATCTTCATCTATAACTTGCTGTTGAAGACTTATATCGGTAATGGTAGTAATTATACTTAGATAACGATCGTTTAAGAACTAATCGCTTTGCTCTTTAAAGTGTCTACTTTATATTAACTATAGTATAGAATAAGCTAGAGTAAAGTTATATAAGTATTGTTTATAAGAAGGACGTTGCGGACTATGTACCTAGGCCCCCTAGACTATGCTATGTGACCCACTCTATATATAAACCTAACACTTGTATCGCTACCTCCTTTTCTTTTTCCACCAAGAGCATCATCAACACCATCACAGTCGACGTACAACACAGTCAACGAATGCTATAGTCATGAAAGAGCTTACAAATGCTAGTTGCAGTAGTGATTACTACAAAAGGGAGCTTCTAAGACACTTAGTTAATTGCTTTGGGTTGTATCGTTCTAATGATCGCTCTGTCCTTTACACCTAAGAATAGTAACTATGTAAGTTACGTTACGGAACCTGCATCTATCTTCCATTTATACCGTGCATGCCCTGGCCTTATACATATTCCCTTGTACACTCTGATTTCCCCTAAAGTCAATAGGTTAAAGTCAATAGGTTCAATTGACTTTGTTTTGAAGGAATTAGGTAGGTTATTGACTCGAAGGTTCATGATACATTTGGTGGAAAGGAGGGAAAATAAAGGCGAGGGTTAGGGTTTCGTATAGGGTGGGTTACGTAGTATAGTCTGGGGCGCCTAGGTACATAGTCCGAAACATCCTTCTCTTGCTTATAAGATACAGCTAAACCTAGTAGTATACTGTACTATATCTACGGTTATATAAAGGTTATAAAGTTTATAAAAAAAGAGATAGAAATGTATAACATAGATCCTTCCCTTCTACACCTAAGCCTATAAGTACTTAATTAGTAGATACCATAGATCGTTATAACGTAAATAGAATAAGACGTATATATTAGAGGACTTACACCGATATATCCTTAGGCACGCCGGTCCTTCTCCTGCTATTTACAAGGAAAGCTACACTATATGGGCTAGATAAAAACCTCTACCTAGCCCTTCGTCCACAATAGCAAATCCTCTATACTATAGAAGAAAGGAGGCCCTATACTAGCCTGTAGGCTTACTAGTAGCCCTTTCCTATAATTTCTAGCTCTAGCCTTATTGCTCGGCTATACTCCAGTAGCTAGCTGGAGTCTATTAACTAGCCTAAGACCTTCCTTATAAACCTAGCACTCCTAGCACCTACACCTTATAATATAGTCTATAGATCCCTATATAACTAAATTTCCTAGAGCTCCTAGGTTCTACAATGTAGTAGGTAAGAGTACTATACTACTAAGTGCTCCACCATCTCCCTACTCTCTCTATATTTATAGTAGATAGTACTAGCCTCCAGGACTTTAACTTTAAATAGATACTTCTATAGGCTAATATCTCTCCTATAGGTTTAGGATAGTAGAGAGCTCTAGGCTTCTATAAGGTCTTTATACCTCTTTCAAACCACATTAGTAAAGAGAAGATATAGGGAGTCTTTATTAGCTCTTTACCTAGGGCCTATCTTATAGTAGCTAGCTCTCTAATACTTGTACTACACTTACTAAACGAGTTCTACATTAGAACGAGGAACGAGGTTAGAGGATGATAGGAGGATAAGACGAGAATATTAGAAATTAGATATAGAAAGTACATAAAAGGGAGACGGGATCCCTTCGATCTATAGGGGAGACTTCCTCTTTAAGGATTCGTCTTTATAATACTCTAGTATCTTAGGGAGCTGCAAGCTAAGATATTATTAATAAAGAACTTTTAGTGTTGAACGTTATCTTCCTTGACGTCTGTATAGTGGTCCCTGACATTCTGCTACTATATTAGTATTTCGCTTCTTTCCTTTCTTTCCCTCTATTTCCTACTTTTAACTACTAATCTATTTAGATACTATAGTAGTAGCTACTTTAATAGATCTAGGTTTTTATAGCTTTTACTAGAACTATAGCATTAGATTTCTCCTCCTCTTTCTAACCTTCTAGTAGACTTTAGTATAAGCCTTCTCCATCACCTCATTTACTGTAGATCTCAGGCTCTACTGCTTCCTCTATTTATAGCATCTACTCTTTTCACGAGCCTTTAAAATCTATGAACCTTTTATTGATATAGAGATCTAAGGGGGGGGGGGGGGGAGGGGGAGGGGGGGTTCTAGACCTTTATTTCTAAATACTTAATAGATATTGATTTATAAGCCTTAACTATAATATATAGAGCTTCTATTCTAGGCCTTTATTAGAGCTTTAACTTGGCTCTTTAATTAACTAGCTTCCTCTAGAGCTATATATTAGTAGAAGCTAGAGGCTCTATAGGTTATAATACTATAAATATACTTAGTATATACCTTTAAGACCTTAGCTAGGCTTAAGCTTTAGGTCTTAGCTATAATCCTCAATAGAGTAAAGTTCCGGGTTCTAAACTTCCTTTCTTTAGCTTTATAGTAGGCCCTTTAAAAGAGCTTTTTATCTAGCTATACCTCTAGGAACTAAACTGAACCTACTAGCTTGAGTATACTATAGGCCCCCTCTAGACTTTATTGAAGTATATTAATATACATTTCTAAATCATAAAATCTACCTTCTAGATATTTACTTAGTATAGGTAAGTCTTCTAGGCTTTCTATAGTTATAGGATATTAGCCTTAGGGTTCCTCCTGAAGACTAGGAGGCTACTATTATCTATAAAGTCTACCATCCTAAATAATACATCTTTTCTCTATAAAGCTTTATATAGAGGTAATACAAAGGATATAAAGTATTAAAAATAGTAGCAATCCTTATAGAATCTTTATAGTTACTATATTAAAGGAGAGAACTACTACCCCATTACCAAGCTAACCTTTTACTTATAGAACTATCTGCATAGGTAGCTCGATTTTTAAAGGGTAGCTAATAGCTAGCTATAGTTGATAGTATTAAACGCCTTTAACATATATAGCTATAGAAGAGAGTCTAAGGTCTATTACCTCTAAGCTTTCTAGACCTAAGCTACTATTAGCTATACTACTAGTTTAGTAACTTAGTACTTTCTATTCTCTATCTATTTAATAGATAATAGGTTATGAGGCTCTATAATCTCTAAAACCCTAGCTACTAGTATTTTAATAATCTTCTCTAAAGCAGGGAAGAGAGCTATAGGCCTATCGCTCAAGGTTCTATAGTATATCTATATAGTTAGTAGCCTCCTAGAGTATAGCCCTCTAGGCCTTCAAGTTCTCTCTATTGATGGTGGCCATTAGGTTCCTAAGGCCCTAGCTTAACCTTTTCTCTATATACCCCAAGGGAGCCCCCCTATACTCTGTTTCAGCCTTCCTAACCACCTTGACCTCCTTGGTTTACTAGGGGGAGCCAAAGCCCTGGTTAGTCTTCTTCTTTAGGGTAGCTACCTCTACCACCCTCAGAAGTCCCCTAACTCGCTAGTGAAAGACCTATTCTAAGCCCTCTTTTTCCCTGACCTACGCCCTAAAGAAGTATATACTTAAACAGACTATAATAATGAAGGCTTTAATGTTTTATTTAATGTAACTAATTTACATATAAGGTTTTGCTATTTAAGCTTCATAATAAACTAGTAAATTTCTAGATATTTATCAATATATAAATCACTTTATTACTACTTAGATAGGTAATCTAATTATCTACTCTGATACTCAAAGTAGTATTAAGTCTATATATAATAAAGTTTAAAGTACTTTAAAACCATTGAACTATAGATAGACTCAAAAAATGATAAGTTCTGTATTATTAAAATCTATTGATTTAACTTTTATTATCAATACAACTAGTATGATATATAATTTTAAGAAGATTATAGCAGATATATTTAGATAACGTTATATTATTAGGAGAGTTTAAACACTCTTTAAATTCCATAAAGTTTATAGTATACTACATTATTAACTATTATAAGAATGTTGCTAGGCTTCTTCAGTACTCCACTGTAAAGGACTATTCTTAATACTAAACTAATGAATATAACAAGACCTTCCTAGAATTTGAACATCTAGTAGTAACTACCTATATAACCTATTATTATAAGCTTATTTACAAGGTCTAACTCGAGATAAATACTTTAAAGAAGATAGTTGTTTCTTATAGTTCTCTTTGGAAGGTTAATAATATTTATATTCCTACTTCTAAACTATAAATAAAATGTAAAGTAATATATTTATCTTTAATAAAGAGTTTCTAATATTATCTATATAATATCTATAAACAATGGTATCTTGTAGTATTAAAAGTAATATAATCCTTTAAAACACCTTTAAATTATTATATTTTCTAATAATACTTTATAACGACAAAGGTATTTAGATTTAATATGCTAGACAATCTTAACTCCCTTTACCTTCTAAATCTTATTATTCAATATTACTTTAGAAACCTTAATATTTATGATATATATTCTTGATTATAAAGTTAAAACCTTTCTAATCTAGAACGTTATTTAAGAGGTATAAATAGCTATCTAATATACAACAACGAACCTCTAGAACTTCTTAACACTTTAGAATCCTAGTCTATTAAAGGTGTTATATTACTATTGACTTTGATACTATATCTAAAGACTAAAAGGCCTATAGCTAGATCTTTATTACTATAGACTATTCAAGGAAGTAGGCCTATTCTCTACCCTACTACTAGACTATAATTATTAACGAGATAGCTTACTTTCATTACTAATATGTTTCAAGAACCTATGATACATTTTAAACTATATTCTTGGACCATAGTTTCTAATTTATCTCTGATTTTTAGAATAAGTTTTGTAAACTACTAGAGATCAATATCGAGCCAGCTACTGTGAAGTACCCCTTGACTAATAGCTAGATTAGGATTATACATTAATTTTTAGATCAAGGGCGTTATCCTTTTATTGATGACTATTAAGATAATTAGTTAAACCTGCGTTCCACTATAGACCTTTAAATTATTGTACTGTATGAATTTATAGCGTTATGCTCCTTTAGGATGAAAGTAAACCATTACTCTAAGATGTATAACTAAAAGAAAGGATTTATAAGTTTTAGTACTTTTTGAAAAACATTTATTTGTATGGAGGCCTAGTGCTCTACTGAATATATTAATAAGGCTCTTTAACATACTAAAGAATTATATCTAAGACATTTAATATAAAAAAAGGAATAGACTAATAAGTATTATTGCTTTATTATCTTTAAATAAAAAACGATAGCAATATTTATTAATGGTAAATAGTATATTTTAACTAGTCTTTTTGATAATTTTCGATAATTTTATAAATACTCTTTATAAAACATTAAGAAATATAAAGATAACTTTACTTTTAAAAAGGTTTCTAAGATCTAGACTAGAATATCTATCCAATATTGACTACCAACTATGAATAAAATACTAATTAACCTATTACTTCGATAGAAAGTTTAGTTCAAGCCTTGGATTAAATTTAATAAATAGCTCAAGTAAATAATTAAAGAACCCTTAGCATTATAATTTGGCCACTATAAGCTAGAGTAGTCATATCTCTACTACAAATATACTGATAAAGACCTTACCTAATATTTAATATAAAACTCTAAGATTATATGTCTCTATTATAAGACCTTTAAAGCAATTTATCTAGTAGACCCAGTAGGATATTCCTAAGAGTAACCTCTTTCAAAATACCTTAAATATAAACTTTAAAGACCTACCTTAAGAGGGGTGGGTAAACAATAGTATAATACTATTATTGATATATTCTATATAGTTCTATTAATCTAATATTACTTATGTAGAACTGTATACTGGGCTATATTGTCATGGGCTGAGCTCTGCCCGAGCCTGGGCCAAGGGTTGCACCCAGCCTAGCTTACACTACATTTCGCCCTATACTCGCTTGGGGAATAGAGAGGAACAACCTCGTCCCTAAATGCGGCCGCGGACCTGAGAAGTAAGGGGTTCGCACCGAACCCCGAGTATATCCGCTTTTCCTTTTACAAGTTAATCGAATAATTCACTATACGCCCGTCTGCAGTTCGCCACAGGGCCAGCACCTTACATATATATAGCTTGATATTATCAACCATAGCTACTACTACTATAGAGCTACCTAATAGTTTCTTTGTAAACTATAAATACTACTATATTATGCTCTCCTAGCTATATGCCAAGAATCGCTTAAATAATAAGCTTATTAGCCTATTTTCTATCAATAGAGTACTAACTGGTTAATATACCTAGATATTGATTTACCTACTATGAGTATGATAGTAGAATTATTGTAAGAGAGTACTTATAAAGAACTTAAGGGAGGACCTAGGAGTTATAGACGACTAGAGGAAGTTAGAAAGGAATAGAACGTTACTATAAGCTCTATTGTATATAGTAGTTAGAGGAGGAGCCTAGAGTAGAAGCTGAAATCCCCTATCCCCTAGAGCTGTCCCCCCCCCTCTCTCTTCTTCTTTACTTATATTATGTTCCTCTCGATGCAATACTAACTAGGCCTTACCGCTTCTCTCCTATACTATCCTATAATAGTTAATAATTTACTTCTACTGTTTAATTATTTAATTGATATATACCTAACATAGTAATCTCGCAATATAGTTACCGTACCTGAAAACGAGACGTAGAATAAAGTAGGGGGAAGTGGAAGGACTAGCTCCTATAAACTATGATAATTCCTATTATTCTAGGGTAGGCCCTATATATAGGACAACGCGCCTATATTTGTACCTAGCTTAATACGCTATACTTCCTATTTAATCTATCTTAAAGCGCAACCATAACCCTTATCAATATTCCCTATATATTAATACCTCTTTCAGTATAAATTGCCAGAAAATAACAATAGTAGGTATAGTAAACTTTGGTTATTTTTTTAGTCTTATTGTAAAAATGTATATTCTATCTTCAAAAAGAGATAACATTAGATAAGTTGTAAAGTAATCTAGAGTTTGGAATATAGTGCTAACGAGGAGATAATACCTGCTCATATAGTAATTTCCCAAGGTAGTAAGTTGAAAGTCAGTCTGGAGAACGAGTTGATAAATAGGATACAGTATCTTGACCTTTCTATGAAACACCGAGCTAGGTTGAAGAAAGTCGTAATAGGGGTTAAATCAATTATTTTTAGCATTATCTCTTTATAGGTATTAATAATACTATATCCTATTAATATCCAGTAGTTCTCAAATATGTTCTTGTTAGTTAATTAGCTACTTTTGTACCTAAAGCTTAGAGTATAATATATAAGACAATGTCTATCTATAGTACGTAAAGTATAAAACTATATATATGTTTCTCAGACTTGATAGTATACTATACCTCTCTATATATTGAAACTTCTTAAATACTACTCTAAGTATATAAGCATAATGCTTGCTCTAGACCTGTTTCTTAGTCCGTACTATTCGCAACTTGGTATAGCCTATAGTCTCAATCTTAATATCCTCCATTTTCACTAGATTTTCTAAGCTGTTAACCCAATAAGTAGTAGAGCTAGAGGTAACTACTAAATAGTAGTACCATTATTACAGTAAAGTACAAGAGAAGGGGGTTAGACCTAGGCTAGCAAATGTTATATTAACGAGAAGATAATTAAAAGCAAAAAAGGAAAAGAAAAGAGAGAGAAAGAGCCTCTAAGGATAGGGTACGTAATGCGTATCTCTAGGCTTCTCTTTCAGATACTATATACAAATTGAGGCTAGGATTTTATTCCCTTTCTTTCTAACCTCGACGATAGATATCAGTCAATATCACTTCTCTATATATACTTTATAGTTAACTTTATAATCATTGTTCTTAATAGATGGGTTTCTTTTTTTTATTTAATTAGCTACTGTTTTATTAGTAGGCTATATATAGGTCAAGTTGTTCGTCACTTAGCAATATTATAAGTAATTAGTTAGGAGCGAAAAGAGTAGGTATATCTATAGGTTATCCAAGGTCTATATAGTAGCTTTACTAGTAGTAGTAGCTACAGGAGTAGCAGAAGCTAGTATAAACCCTACTTCTATTCTATATCTCGTTTTATCGTATATTTCGCTTCATTTATAGAATCACTATATCAACTAGTAGCTACAACTAAAGAAGATTCAATTTCCTATTACTTTATAGCAATTAAATCACGAAGCCGGGCTTTAGCCATCAATTTAGTAGGTTTAGTATAGTAACAAGTATTTAGTTTAATTGTATTAGAAACTAGGAACAGGGTTGGGAAGAGATTAAAGATTCGAGGGTAGCTTAGTCGATGGCAATATCCCTTAGAGTAAACTTTACTTTATATATTTTTATTTACTGTTCGTACACCGATATGCCCTTTAGATATATACTAAAGGGTATTAGTCTCACTAAATAAGTAGTATAACTAGTAGTAGCCTAAGTCTAGAAGGTCTACTCGTAATAGGTCTTAACTTTACTTCAATAACTAGATACTAAGCTAATACTAATTACTAGAATTAAACTATAACTATCTAAGACCTATATTAGTAGTGGTAGGAGTACTATACCTAGGGAGCTATCCTCTAATAGCGTGAAGCTGCTTGCCGTTAAAGGTTATAAAGAAATACTCCCGAAGATCTCTCCTCCTATATTTAAATCTAGAAGCAGTTAGCTAGTAAATTCTATAGATATTCCAAGGGCTTTCTTTCAGTTCTATTAACTATATATCTATCTATTAGCTACTCGTTAGTAATAGGGCTATCTATACTACATGATCTTATAAGTATAAGCCTAGCTTAGTAATAAGCTGGTAATTCTCTGCTTTAATAGTTAATAAATAGAGAATCCTAGTAGCTATAGAGGTTCTGTAGAGCTCTCTATTATTCCTAGCACTCTTTCTCCTTTATATCGCCTCCATATATAGAATCTTAAAATAGGGAGACCTACTAGTTAATATAATAAGCTTTATAGATAATACCAACTTCCTAGTCTTTCAGAGAAATCTAATAGCTAATATTTAGTAGCTAGAAAGAGTCTAAAAGACTTGTATATAGTAGGCAAGTATTTAGAAGAAAGCCTACTAGCGCTAGCCTATTTGGGAAATAGTTAAAGCTATAGTATAGTTAAGCTTGTAGATTTAGCCTAGCTTCTAGAGATATAGCTAGACTAAAAGCTCTCTTAAAAAGCCTAGTATAAGGCTATAAATATAAAGAGAAGTTTAAGGCCTAAGACTTCGCTCTATCGAAGATTATAGCTAATAAAGCCTAGGCCCTAAGCCTTACTAAATCCTAGGAGGTCTATATCAAGTATACTTAGAGTGCTGTAGCATATAAGACCTTTAGCCTCTACTAATGGATAGCTCTAGAGGGGGTTAGCTAGGTCAAGAGTCCTATAAAGACTGTAGTAAAGGCCTAGAATACAAGCCTATGTATTATAGTAGAGAGTTATGAAAGAGCTTCTATTAGATATTTAGAAATAGCGATCTAGGTTCGCCTTTTAAACCTCGATTTCAATACGAGGTTTACAGACTTTGAAAACTAGTCAAAATAAGAGGTACTATCAATAGAAGAAAACTTAGAGACTAAGACGTCTATAGTATATAAGTAATTATAGTGGGCCTATAATAAGGCCTGCTATAGATTTAGGAGGAAAAGAAGGAGCCTAGAGCTATAGTACTAACAACAACTATAGAAGCCTATAGCTACTAAAATAGCTGCTATAATAGTAGCCTAGTAAGCTAGCTAATAGTAGAAGTTAAAGGAGAGAAAAGATAACAAGCTAAGTAGTAAGAGGGTAGTAGAGCTAGCTTAATAGGCCTATTAGAAGTATTAGAGAGCTAGCTACTAGGAAGTAGGTCTAAGCAAATAGCCAATAAGAACCCTCTTAATCTACGTTTTATTAATAGAGCCTTCGAGAGGTATAAAGGCCTTTAAAAGACCTAAATATCTCTACTCTTCTAAGTCTAAAATAGGAATATTAACTTTAAGAACCACCTAGTCGAGATTAAGGTCCTATAGGCCTACACCGCTATTATGAATATCGGGAAGGTAGGGCGATAGTAGGGTACTTAGTAGCATAATGCCCTAACCTACAATATTCTAGGCTTTAAGTGCTAAGGAAAGAAGAGTTATATTAGGACCTACAACTAATTCTATAGTATAGATGCCAGTAGCAATAGGCTAGTTAGAGGTATCCTAGATTAGCTAATAGACTCCAGCTAGCTACTAGAGTATAGCTTAGCTAAAAGGCTAGAGCTGGAAATAGTAGAGGGGGGATTGCTAGGGAGCTTAGGGGGGAGTAAAGGGCCTCCTACATTTTGTGGGAGACTAAGAAGGAGGGCGAAGTGACTGGCGTAGGCGTGAGTTCGCGTCCATGTCGTCTCTTCCTGCCCAAGTCAAGGTTTCGGAAGCAGTCGTCCATGTCTCTTGAGAGTCACCGCAACCCGGGACTTACGCTATATAGCCTTGGGGACATTGGAGCAGTATGTAGGGGGTATTGACTGTTTACTTAACCAGTTCTCCTTGCGGAGTCCAAAGTTCTATGAGACAAAACCAGAGCCATATCATACGTTTAAGACAGAGACTATGAATCCGTCATCCAGAGTGACACAACAAGAGTGATGTCATCTACCTTTCAGACCCTAGGACGATGCAGAGCCAGATTTTCTATAGATAGAACCTATCTATCTAATATATCTCTTGCCCCATTCAGAAATCTAAATCATCAGACACACATTCACCCACCCTCTCGTTAGTAGCCAAGCCGACATCATGGAAGTTATATCTCTCGCCCCTTTCATCAAAAGTAACGCAACCCAAGAAGGATCCAGAAACAAAAGCAAAAGCAATGCGTCAGCCGCGAATCGAACGCGGGGCCCATCGATGGCAACGATGGATTTTACCACTAAACCACTGACGCTTGTAAGAGAATGTTTCCCGATTGGGAAAGGGACCCCACTATTGAGCTCATGATGGTCTCTTCTTGTGGGGTTTCCAAAGTCAAACAGCCAGCTTACACTCCCAGACTCAACACGACCACTCTACAACATTGCGTTGCGGTTGTAAGGTAGGGAGATGTGTTGTATTGATAATACACAAGGTAAGATAGTTGTGTAGAAAGAAGAGTTGATTAGGCTGACACGAATTTTCATGCTAATACCTCATGCCAATAATGATTCGGATCTTGTCTCATAAGGTTTTTGTTGTCTGTCTTCGTTTGTATAGTAGATTTACTATCGAAGCAACAAGCAGTAGGTACATATTTTTATCTAGTCTGTAGAGTATATTATATATTTTCTTTTATAAACAGTAGTAGAGAGATCAGTATACCCTAGAGTATATTAGTATAGAAAAAATAAATAAATAAATACTTTGTTTTCTTCCTTCTTTTATACTAAGCTTTATAATTTCTAAATCCTCTATTTAATCTATTACAATAAGTCTCCATAGTTAGTAGCTATAGCATTTAAATAGAATATAAAAATGGATTAATTATTTATTTATTTATTGTTCCTACACCGATATGCTCTTGGGCGCGCCGGTCCCTCTACTACTAGTTACAAAGGAAACCGTACTATATAGGCTAGGTGAAAACCTCTATCTACCCCTTCGCTACCCTCATAGTGAATCCATCGTACTACTAAGGGAGGCCCTATGCCGGCCTCCGGGCCCTCTAGCCCTCCCCCACTATCTCGAGCTCTAGCCTTCTAGCTAGACTATGCTTCAGTAGCCAGCCAGAGTCCATTAGCCAGCCTAGTACCTTCCTTACAAGCCTAGCACTCCTAGCACCTATACCCCATAGTACAGTCTGTAGGTCCCGGTGTGACCGAATCTCCTGAGGCCCCTAGGTCCTAGAACGTAGTAGGTCGGAACACCACACCACTAGGTGCTCCACTGTTTCCCTACCCTCCCCGCACTAACAGTAGAGAGTACTAGCCCCTAGAGACCTCCGTCGGAATAGGTACTCCCGTAGGCCAATATCCCCACTGTGGGCCTAGGAGAGTAGGGAGCTCTAGGCCTTTGTAAGGCCCTCGTGCCTCTTCAAGGCCTTGTTAGTGAAAAGGAGGGTTGGGGGGTCTTCGTCGGCTATATGCCTAGGGTAGGTCCCCTAGTGGCTAGCCCTCTTATGCTCCTACCGGGCCTGCCAGGCCAGTTCCACCACCTTATCAGTGCTTAGCTTCTTGCCTTTCCTTTCCCCTGTTTCCTACCTCTGGCTAGCCCACCTAGCCACTGTAGTAGCGGCTACTTCAGTGGCTGTTGGTTCCTGTGGGCCCTGCCAGGGCTGTGGCCCGGGGCCTCTCCTCCTCTTTTTGAACTTGTAATAGATTCTATCGTAGGCCTCTTTAATCACCTGCCCTACTATAGACCTCCTAGCCCCCAGGCCCTCCCCTATTTGTAGTGTCTCTTCCTTTAACTAGCCTTCGAAGTCCGTAAGCGTCTTGTTGAGGTAGAGGTCTATAGGGGGGGCCTAGGCCTTTGTCTCCAAGTACCTAATAGGTGTTGACTTGTAAGCTTCTACCACGATGTGTAGGCTCCTATTCTAGGCTTTTGCTAGGTCCTTCGTAATACTCCTTAGCTCGCTAGCCCCCCCTAGGGCTAGGAGCTAGTGGAAGCTAGAGGCCCTATAGGCTATAGTACTGTAGATGCACTTGGTATACACCTCTTAGGCCCTAGCTAGGCTTGGGCCCCAGGTCTTAGCTGCGATCTATGATAGGGCAAAATCCTAGGTTCTAAGCTTCCTTTCCACAGCCTTGTAATAGGCTCTCCAGGAGAGCTTCTAATCTAGCTACACCCCTAGGAACTAGGCCGAGCTAGCCGGCTTGACTATACTACAGCCCCCCCCCCCCTGGGTAGGCCAGGGCTATAGGGTCCTCCTACTACCTCTAGCCTTTAGTAAAGTATATAAGCTTATACTTCTAGGCTGTAAATGCTATTCCCTAGGTGCTTGCCTACTGTAGGCAAGTCTTCTAGGCTTTTTCTAGTTGCTAGGTGTTGGCCTTAGGGTCCCTCCTAAAGACTAGAAGGTTGGTGTCGTCGGCGAAGCCCACTATACTAACTAGTGGGTGTTCCCTTTACAGGGCCCTATATAGGGAGGCAATAAAGAGGATGAAGAGCACTAGGGATAGTAGCGAGCCCTATAGGACTCCTGCGGTCACTGGGATATCCTCTATTTACTAGCCGTCGAAGGAGAGGATCGCCACCTTGTCGCTAAGCCAGGCCTTCACCTATAGGACTACCCACTATAGGTAGCCCTATTGCTAGAGGGTAGCTAGTAGCTGGACGTAGTTGATAGTGTCGAAAGCCCCTGAAATATCCAACTATAGGAGGGAGGCCAAGGCCTGTTATCTCTAGGCCTCCTATACTTAGGCCACGACTAGTCGTACTACAAGCTTAGTAGACCGGTGCTCCCTATTTCCCATCTGCTTAGTAGATAGTAGGCTATAGGCCTCTACTACTCCTATAACCCTCCTAGCTACTAGTACCTCGATAACTTTCCCTAGAATAGGTAGGAGGGCTATAGGCCTGTAGCCTCCTAGGGTCTGATAGGTCTCCAGGGTCTTCCCTAGCTTCTATAGGACTATTGTTTTAGCCCTCTTGAACCTCCCTAGGAACTACCCAAGCTAGAAGCAAGCCTCCACCATTATAGCCAGCACCTCAAATAGAGGGTGTCCACAGGCCTTCAACAGGCCTGTAGGTAGTAAATCCTCTCCTGGGGCCTTCTAGGGACTGATCCTCGAAAGGGCTCCCTCAATGTCTTCCACTATAACCCTTTGTTCGATGTCGAAGGCCAGATCCCACTGTTCTAGTAGGTCCGGGTCTGATATATCCGACAGGTCAGTGTCCAGGGCTAGGAAGAACCTCCCTACTAGGGCCTGGGCCTTCTCCTGGTGTATAGACAGGGCTAGGCCTCCCTATAGCCCTGTAAATGCTAGGAGCTTAGGAGGTTCGGGGGGGTTGAAGCTCCTACAACAGGCCCACCGCTCAAAGTTCCACAGTAGGTCTGTCTAGTTAGTGGCTTCCTAGAGTAGTGACCTCCAGGCCTTCGTTTTCCCCCTATTGATGGTGGCTATTAGGTCCTTGAGGCTCTGGTTGAGCTGTTCCTTAGTATACCCCGAGGAAGCTACCCTACACTCTCTTTTAGCCTTCTTAGCTGCCTCTCTAGCTTCCTTGACCTCCCTAGTCCACTAGGGAGAGCTGTGGCTAAGGTTAGCCTTCCTCTGTAGGGTAGCTACACTAGCCACCCTCTAGAGCTCTTCGACTAGCTGGTCGAAGGCTTGTTCCAGGCCCTCCTTTTCCTTGACCTAGGCTCTTAGGCCCTAGGGTCCTAGGTCTAAGAGGCCTATTTTCTCTGAGAAGTGGGCTGCTTCGGCCTCCACCCAGCTCCCCACCATCATCTTCTAGTTCTATCCTTCTAGCTATGGCCGTTGTAGGAGGGGGCCTTCGAGGTCGACCTCTAATAGCTGGGGGTAGTGGTCTGATTCCTCCCTATAGTCTAGGCTGTAGTATATCGACTGTAGGCTTGTTGTAACCTAGAAGTGGTCGATAGTCGATGTCTTACCCCTCTAGGTCCCCTTTGGTGCCTAGGTCACTATACTTGTAGAGGTACGTAGGTCGAGGTCCCACTGTACTGCTAGGTCTAGCAGCGCTTCAGCCCTCCTTTCGTACTAGCCGAACCGGTCCTACAACAGGTGTTGGAGGTTGAAGTCCCCTACAAGTACTACTAGGTAGGCTAGGGCTAGCCAGCCTAGGAGGCTCTATAGTAGGGCCTTGTCCCCTAGGGGGTTGTAGAACGACTAGACCTCTAGTCCTCTACTGCCAGCCCCTAGGAACTAGACCTGGCAGTAGTTCCCTGTAGCTTCGTACTCCCATTGGCCAACCCCGAACCTTTTGTTGACGTAAATAGCTGCCTAGCCCTCACTAGAGTATACTAAATAGTACCTCGAGCTTCGGGGGCAGTATGTTGACTTAGTGTGTATATTGATCTACAGCTCTTGTATTGCTAGGAGGTTGTACTTAGCCTCCTCTAGTAGGCCTATAAGGTTCTGCTTAGTACCTCCAGTGTTCTACAATAGGGTACTAATTTTCATTAATACCTATTGCTTCGTCTTCCTCTAGTTGGGTTGGCTAGGTTTGGGGGGGGGGGGGGTCCTAGGCTGATCTAGCTTTGGGAGCGGTCCCTGCCGGCTACTGTTGTAAAGGAGGGCCTCCCCTATAGCTGTGGCCTCTTGATACCTACTCTTTAGAAGCCCTCTTCGTCCTCTTGTAGCTAGGCTCTTTCGAATGTAAATGGTGGCCTTGTCTAGTGGGCTCCTACGTTCCCTAGAGCCTCTGTTGCTCCTAGCTAGGCCGGCTCAAAGGCTTTTGGCCTATACTGGTATACCTCCCTAGCTTCTAGCTTAGCCTTGACCTTCCCTGGGCACTCCTTGGCCCAGGCTGTATAGCTCCCTCCGTAGCAGGGGCAACAGCAGGGCACCTATCCCCTGTAGGTAGGGCAGAGGGCTTCCCTGGCCTTGCCCCCTTCCCCGTGGACACCAGTACCACACCGGCCACATAGGGCCTCCTTCTGGCAATACCTTTGGATGTGGCCCCACTTCCAACACCTGAAGCACTACTTCGGTTCCAGGGTAGCCCAGTAAGGCTTACAGTCCAAGTACTGGGCGTTCTATATCACACCCCGTTCGCAAGCTCTGCGGGCCTCTTCCTGGCTCCCTAGAGTGACTAGCACCGTGGCCCTAGTAAATCCCTGGTTGGTTGGTAGCCGGAATTTGACCTTGTCGACAGTCTGAAGGCCTAGTTCCTTGCCGAAGGACTCCTCCGTTGCTCCCTGTAGGTCGGCCTTCCTCAGGCCCTTCAGGAGGACTGCGTAGGTCCTGCTAGCCTCCTTTGCCTGGCTCCCGAAGGCCTGGTAGATCTAGTGGTTGTTCAGGGTGTGCCATTCCTTGTTGGTCTGGGTGTCGAAGGTAACCACTGTATCCCCACTTGGTAGCTTCCGGGCTGCAATAGCTCCCTTCTTAGCCGAGGCTTCGTTGACGGCTTGGATGATTTCGGCTGGGGGCCTCTTCGCTAGGTCGGTGGGTAGGCCGTTGCCCCAATGGATTAATTATATCAATAAACTGTAGAGGTATATTAAAGAATATTATATGTCAGGGAAATAGTATAAATATTAAAGGTTTCCAGTTGAGAATATTGCAACTTATAGTCTTCTAAGCAGTAGAGTACTATAAAGGCTAATTCTTAAAGAAATAAAACTCCTCCGTAGAGGTGTTATTTTCGATGTATATGCTTTATATCCTTAACTCCTTGCTTAATGTCGATCCTATCTCAATCTTATTCCTAGTTTCTGTAGAGAAGTTTGATAAAAAAATAGTTTACTTGCATACACTTTCTATTAAATTAAATAAAAGAGCTATTATAGTTAATCAAAATAAGTAGTAAACAAATATCAAAAGCCTTAATAGCTAGTTAAAAGAATTACTTTGATATTATACTAATGTTGTATTAGTTTCAAAGATAAGGCTTCTCTATTATGCAAAGTAATCTTTAGGTTTTGAATTCTAAAGATATAGTAATATATCTACACTAAAATAGTGTAATATACTAATCCTATAAACATAGCAAAATTATAATGTAAAACGTGATACAGAATAAAAGTAGGAGGAAGTAGGAATGCTGCCTCCTATATACTAGGATAATTCCTATTCTATAAAGTTTTTTTTTTTTTTAAAAAAAAAATACCTAACTATAGATGTAAACTTAAGATCCTTTATTTCTAGAGTTTCTAGATTTAAGCTACTACTGCTATATCATAGTCTAATAGAGTAATATTTTTCATTACCTATATATAAGTAGCAGTAGCTTATAGACGATTATCGCTTTTATAACTTTTCTAATAATTCGTATATTTATAATCCGCTTAAATATAAATAAAGGAGCTAGAGACCTATAGTTCGTAAAGGCTTAATACATTTTGGAGGCTTTTCTAGATTTTTAGAGAAGTATTATTAATTTAAACTTTTTATACTTTTTATAGAACTAGCGAAATTAGAAACACAGTTGAAATAATATCATTTGTACCGTAAATACAAGTAATCTATAGATTCTTAATGAATTTATAAATGGTAGAAATCTATTTATAACCTTCTAAGGATTTATTTCTATTAATATAGCTTTAGTATTATATTTTTATAACGCTTTACTTTATATTAAATATCAGAATTAACTATTTATATAGATTTAAACGTAGTATATTAGAGAGTTTAACTTTTAGATTTAAGAGGAACCTTTGTTAAAGGTTTGACTTTTTTTAAATAAATAAATAGATCTACGCTGTTTATAAAATTTATAAATTTCAAAGGTTTTAAAAAGTTAAAAAGGTAAAAGCTTTATATTTATAGTATATTTACTTTCTCAAGTTCTATAGAAGGTGTATTTAATCTATGATCTTATAGAATATAGCTATATGAACCTTTATCTTCCTCTAATATGTAAGTATTGTTAATATAAGGTAAGACAGGTATATACGGAATTATTTAGTCAACTTAAACACCTTTCCTCTTATAACCCCCTACCTTTCTTTACTTGCTTATATCTATATAAATATTCTTATATTGTTCGCTATATACTCCCTTCTTAACGTAGGAAACCTACTGTAGTTGATAGTCTAAGTAGTATGAACTATTATATTGGTAGCCTAGGGCCTATTCTTCTTTACCAATAAAATATACATATTATAGTATTATCAATATTATAATATCTTCTTTATTAGCTACGTTATTAGTCATTGAGATTCTTCTAATACTATTTTCAAGCTAGCTTATAAGCAGTAGGTATATTATAATAACTATATCTCCTATCTCCTTTAAAATAAACCTACTAATTGTACTATCTCGAGCTATCATATGAGCTATATAGAGAATATTAGAAAGTTTATTGTAGTTGTATCGAGGATCTATAGCTAGGGGTTAGCAACTTTAAGCGATATTATGTTCTAAGTTTACGTCGATTATTTCCTATTTTAGAAATAATATAGTTATCTAGAAGAAATAGAACAGTATTCCTAGCTATAGTATTATTACAAATTAAAGCAATAGTCTGGACCTCTATCCTATGTAAAATATAGGAGTATAAAGAGTGCTAGACTACGTAATACCTAGTACCTGAGAAACTAATAGAAAGGATTATATATAAGATACCTAGTAAAGTTATAATAAGTGTAGACCCCCCCTATGGACCTCTCCCTCAACAAGAGGCTTGCCGACTTTGGAGGCTGGTTGAAGGAAGAGACACTACAAACAGGGGAAGGCCCGGAGGCTAGGAGGCCGACAGTAGGGCAGGTGATCAAGGAAGCCTGCGATAGGGTTTACTATAAGATCCAAAGAAGAAGGAGGGGCCCAGGGCTACAGCCCCAGCAGGGGCCATAGGAGCCAATAGCTACTAAAGTAGCCGCTACTACAGTAGCTAGGTAAGCTAGCCAGAGGTGGAAAACAGGGGAGAGGGGGGGAAAAAAGCTAAGCACCGACGAGGTCGTAGAGCTAGCCTAGCACGCCCAGTGCGAGCATTAGAGGGCTAGCTACTAGGGGACTAGCCCTAGGAGAATAGCTGACAAAGCCCCCCCAAGCCTCCTTTTTACAGACAAGGCTTTGAAGAGGCACGAAGGCCTCACAAAGGCCCAGAGCTCCCTACTTTCCTAGGCCCGTAGTGGGGATATCGGCCTACGGGAATACCTATTTCGACGTAAGTCCCCAGGGACTAGTACCCCCTACTATGAATGCGGGAAGAGAAGTGAGACAGTGGAGCACTTGGTGGTGTAATGCTCCGACCCACCACGTTCTAGAACTTAGAAGCCACGGGAGATTCGGTCACACCAGGACCTACAGACTGTACTACGGGGTGTAGGTGCTAGGAGCGCTAGGCTTGTAAGGAAGGTTCTAGGCTAGCTGATAGACTCTGGCCGGCTAATGGAGTATAGCCTAGCCAGGAGGCTAGAGCTAGAAACAGTAGGGGAGGGCTAGTTAGGCCGGAGGCCAGCATAGGGCCTCCTTTCTTATGTAGTATAGAGGATTTAGTATTGTGGGTGCTAAGGGGTAGGCAGAGGTTTTCACCTGACCTATATGGTATGGTTTCCTTTGTAACTAGCAGTAGAGGGACCGGCGCGCCCAAGGGCATATCGGTGTAGGATCAATAAATAAATATTTATAATCTCAATAGTTACTATAGTGATATTTATTATTATTATAGCAGTATTTGTTTTTACTCCTTAAACTAGAGTACCTCTTATCTTTGTATGTATTACTACTTTAGTATTAGTTCAAAGTACGATTCTAGTCCTAGTCCCAGCTTTTAGTATTATATAGGGACTACAGTTTTAATTGTTCTTTTACATATAGCTTTAGCTATTCTACCAGTTATATTAGGCTACTAAAGTAGTACTTCATATATTATAGATAGGGATATATCTAAAGGTACTACTTGAAGGAAGTACTATATCGCTAGTATAGTACTAAAGCTTATAGAGAGGAGGGGATGCTAGGAAAGCCTTCTACTCTATCTATAGAGAATAGGTGCCTTGCTATTACCTCTACTACAGAGACAGCTATATAGCTTAAGCCGGCTAAGGAGTACCTAGAGATAACTATGACTAAGCTAAAAGCTAGGGAGATATACTAGTATAGGTCGAGGGCCTTTAAGCTAGTTTAGCTAGATACAATAGAGATTCTAAAGGCCACAACAGCCTACTAGGCTAGGCTATTATTTACCTTGGAGTGGACCTAGCTATAGGAGGACGAGGAAGGTATTTTAAAAGTCAGTTCAAAACGGCCTTCATTATAGGGAAAGCTTAGCTCTATAATAGTAGCGAGTAGAGTATACTCTTAAGGATAGATTAACCTAAATACTTTAAAGAATTTATAGCTAGCCTATAAGTCTAAGCTATGGAGGAAGAAGGCCTAGAAAGAGTCTTTAACTAGGTTTTAAAAAGCTATAAGGAATAGTTCAAGTATCTACTTTAAGGAGAAAGGCTAACTAGGACTTTCGACTGCTTTGCTAGGCTAACAAGGTTGAAGAGGTTAGAGAAGTAGCTAGCAATATTGAATAGGAATATAGAACAGCCCTTTTAAGATATATAGAAAAGAGGGCCAAGCTAGAATATTAAAGATTGAATTATAGCCATTAACTAGAGAAAGATAATGATTTAGAGGGCTATATTCCAGGAAGCTATAAACTAAATAGATCTTCTATGAAATCTAAAGAGATAGGCTTATTATCAGGGCTTTAACCTCTTTACCTCCCTAAAGCCTCCAATATTTATAAGGCCTTTAGGATAGATACTCTAGCCTGTCTATATACTTCGAGAAAACCTAGGCTCCAATAAACAGCTTCTTTCTAGGTAGAACCTAACCTTTCTAATATACTAGATCTAGACCTATTTGAATACTAGGATCTAGTATTTGATTTAAAATAGGGGTTATAGGAGAAGATACTAAAGCTATCTTAGTAAAAGTAAACTTTTAGAAAGCTCTAGATAAGGATCTACTACCTATAGACCTACAAAAGGCCTATAGGTAGCCTCTATTCAAGGTCTTAATGTTAGGAAAATGGCGGATCACGAAATGGTCCACGCCCATCACTTAGTTTTACTAGGAAAGGCTTGCTTCTAGTTTAAAAGGTTATACAAGCTAAAGCTAGGAGTCCTCTAATACACCTTCTAAAGCTTACAAAGTCCTAGGAGGCTATAGGCCTATAGCATTCTTATCTATCTTTAAAAAGGTTATAGAACTATTTATAGGCTCTATAGACCTCTTCCTAGGTCCTTAGAATACCTAGTATAGTAAATAGCCCTAATTAATATTCAGTTAGGTAATAGCTAGAATATAAGTATATTAATATTTTATAAACTTAGTTCTTTGCCAAAGGCCTCTTGTACTATACTCTATACTTTAGTATAATATACTAGCTCTATGACAACCATAGATATATATATATATATATATATATATAATAAATGATCTAATTAATTTATACAAGTAAAAGGAGATAATATAGGGGTTCTAGATAAGCTCCTCTCTTGGAGTTCGCTATCTTTAGAGAAATAATAGTATTCCTCTCTAAGTACTACTGAGGTTTAAGTAGTCTATTCCCCTATCTATACTAAATATAGACTAAGTGTGGTATAGTAAGTTCTAGCTACAACCCTTAGCTCATAGTATTAAGAAGGATATTTCAAACTATACCTAGGCGCCCTAGACGATACTATATAACTACTCTAACAAGTAGCTTTTAAGATATTTATTCAATTATATTAGGTTATTGTCATAACATAGTATAAGAGAAAAGAGGTTAGGCTTGGCAAGTGTTGTATTAACGTAAAGAGCATAAAAATGAAGAAGGAAAGAAAGAAAAAGAGGAGCTTTAGGAAATAGAGGATTCAAGATCCTCCTGTAGGCTCCTCCTCTAGGTACGAGACAGAATACAGCTTATAGTAACGTTCTACTCCTTTCTAACTTTCTCTGCTAGATTCTATAACTCCTAGGTCCTCAGAGGTCTTTAGTTTCCTGTAGATTCCCTCTGATCATAATCCTACTACTATACTCTTAGTAGCTAGGTCAATATTTATATTTAGCTAGGTATGGTTCTATTATAAGCTTGTGGCTAGTGAGCCTATAGCTTGGAAAATTTTAGGTATATCGCTAGGAGAGTATAGGGTAGTTACGCCTATAGCTTATAGGGGAGGTATTAGATAGCTTTATAGTAGTAGTAGCTTGTAGTTATATTACACGGAGCTGTAGTAGCTATTGTAGGTGGCGTTAGGCTATATATAGCTCTATGTATAGCTCTATAAGAGCAATATCAGCTTAGTGTAACTGCTTGGAATGTACCTACAATGGTAGCTAGTAAGTGCTAGTAAAGTACTATAGCGTTGTTCTATTATAGGTATATTGTTGTAATAATCTCTCTTTACGCCGAAGGAATGGCACTGTATAAGTCATATAACTATATCTATCTTCCGTTTATACTTTGGCTACTAAGGTGTCTCCCAACCTTATATACCTTCCCTAGGACCCTTTCTTTAATTGACCCAATTATAATAGGTTTAGTTGCTTCCTTTTTGTTTTTAAAAGAATTAAGTAGGCTATAGATTCCAAGGCTAATGTATTCGGTAGGCAAGAGGGAAAATGAACTCGAAATAAGGGTTTTGTATATAGTGGGTTATATAGTATAGTCTAGGGCACTTCGGTATATTGTCTAGAATATTGTTCTTATAATATTTAGCTTTCTTTAAGCCTTTTTAGAGGACTAGATAGACCTCCTATACCGAGTTCCGAAAGGCCTAGCAAATCAAAGTTATCGTCAGTATATTACTTCTTAGTAGCCTAGATATCGAAGATAACTATAGTATCTATACTAAGTAGCTTCTAAGCTATAATGATACCCTTCTCAGCTAAGGCTTAGTTACGAGCCTAGATAAATTTAGCTAGTAACCTCTTTACTACGTTACTAGGTAGGACTACCCTATCCCCTAGATAAAACGATTATAAGGGTATTTTAAGCAAAAGTTATCCTCAATTTAATAATAGTTGTAACGTGTCTTATAAGCGAGCCGAACATATAAGCGAGCCGAACACTCCCCACTATACTTTGACAACTCCCCTCAATTGCAACACAATAAAACTAAGAACTGACTATAACTACATCAGAAGTAGCTGAATCAGATGCTTCTGCAACCTCCTGGCAAGTGCGGGCATTATGGCTAGGCTTGCCGCACACACCACAGCACCGAACCCTCGTACGACCCCCCCTGAACCACCACCCTCCGGCTGTATTTCCTGCACTACCTCCCCATTTATAGACCCCTGGCCTAAGACCTCCTATGCACTCTATATAGTAAGTGATCCTCCAAGCTATACACGCGTCCTTTTAGCTCTCCGGCGCTTACTTAGTGCCTCGTTGGCCTTGCAGAGCGCAGCGTTCTCTGACTATAAGAGGGCCACCTGGTGCATCACAGCCATTATACCCTTGGTCAGCTAGTCAACAGCAACCAACATCGAAGTCAGGGAGCTGCCCTAATGATTGGGAATACGAGTCTTGATAAGTGTTGACTATGAGGTTGCTTCTCGAGGGTTCTATAGTATCTAGAAGACCTAAGGTTGTAGTATGCCGGCCTACGAGTTCAAGGGTGTTAGTATACGAAGCTTTATATCTAGCTTGGATATTACCTTCTCTAGATTATACGATATAAGGCTAGCACCTATAAAGCTACCTTGGATATTCTTCTCTATTATCGAGATAAAGAAGGCCTTATAGAAGCTGTAAAGGAACTTAAGCTTGCTTATAGAGTTGAGATATATCTATATTAAGTCCTCAACCTAGGGACTATATACCTACTTCAATAGCTTAAAATAGCTAATATCGAGTAGCTAGAGTAGGTAGGAAGAATGTAGAGGTATATAGAGTATAATAATATTGTTCTACTAGTAATAGAGCTCGAATTTAGTCAAGTAGTAGCTCTTATAGCTGTTAAGGATCAATAGCTAGTATTTACCTTTTATATAAGGTGCTATATAGAAGTTGAAGTACTTTATCTAATCTAAGCCTACTATATTAGTTGTCTAGCTATTGTTGGTAGTTGCGATATACTAGTTAGCTAGGAGGTTGTACTTAGTATACTAGTTAGCAAGGTAGTACTATATAGCTAAGATAATAAATAGAGGGATGGCCTAGCCAATAGTATTAATACCCTAGATCATCGTTACCTACTTGTAGTTGCTAGGCTAGGCTAGCTTTACCTTGCTACAACTATTAGAGGTTATAACTACTATACCTACAAAGATAATATCCATTATACACCCAGTCTCGTTGAAGTTGTAGATATCGTCATCCACAATACTATACTTAGCCTTAACGTCCAATTCAAGGGCAAACCACTCGCCAATGACCTTTAGATCCTCGTACTTAGCCCTCTAGTAGTCGTATCTATACGAATAACGCGTCTAGAGCTCTAGCTAGCGTTTAACGAAGTTGTATACCTAGAGCTTGCCAACAAGGGGCGCATCGCGTACATATAGTAGTTGGTTAGCTATATCTTCTATACTACCTAGTCTTGGTAGAAATGATGGTACATCTAGCTCAAGGATATACTAAATAATAGCCTCCTCTTCTAATTTAGTAAGCTTCCTTAAATTGACTAGGGAATCACGTCGTAAACTACAACTAGCACGTTGGTTATAGAGGGTTGTAACTAGTATGTTGTACAGCTTAGCTACGGCTTGGAGGCTTAGTTTCTCGTCGTTTTAAAGCGCCCTAAGGGCTAAGATTACTCTAGCTTCCTTTGAAGTAGAAGGTATATTGGGGTGTAGAAAAGATGATGTTTAGGTAAAGGGAAGACGCGTTGTGCTAAGAAGTGTTCGGCTCGCTTATATGTTCGGCTCGCTTATAAAGCACGTTACCTAAAATAGTTTAAGAACAATAAGATTTTATTATTTAAATATTGTTGTACCTACTAAAGTATTTTATATATGTAGAAAATGAAAATATTTTTAATATAAAGATATTCTTTATATATAAGATATATTTTGTATAATAAGATATACTTTATATAGAGATAGATCAATAACCAATATTTTATTTAGACTTTAGATTATGTATTTTCCCAAAAATAGTTCTTAAATAAAAGGTAGCCTTTTTAAATTATAATATATGACCCTACTAATCTCTATACCTTATTTCTTCTATACTTTCGCTCTCTTGCTCTCCTGCTCTCTAGCTGTCTAGCTTTAGCAATAGCTACATCGTTTAAAAATGCAATAACATCAAGACAGCCAACATTTATGATTTTCGAACTAAGGAAGGTTAACTAAGCTATAGTCTCTACACCCAACCTATCGCTCTAAATATTGCCCTACCTATACAACCCTCTCCCTCCTCTACCTCCTCTACTTTAGTTACTTGCGTATAACCCTCTCCTTCCCTACCTCCCCTGCCCTAGGAACCTATATATAATAACTCTCTCTCTCTCTAAGCAATAGGCTGGTTGTTGGAGACGACGTTGTTGCTCTTAACTACTATAGATCGATACATTCCTCTCCCAACGTATTCCACCAAATAGAAGGCCCTTGAGCGCGCTAGTCCTGCTACTAGTATTTACAAAGGAAATTGTACTATATAAGCTAGATAAAAACCTCTACCTCTCCCCTAGTAGCGACAATAGCGAATCCCCTATACTATGGGAGAAAGGAGGCTCTATACTAGCTTCTAGGCCTACTAACCCTCTACTACTACTTCTAGTTCTAGCCTCCTAGCTAGGCTATACTCTAGTAGCTAGTTAGAGTCTATTCGCTGGCTAGGACCTTCCTTATAAGCCTAGGGCTCGTAGCATATACCCCTTATAGTATAGTCTATAGGTCCCTATAGAACTCAATCTTTTAGAGCTCCTAAGTTCTAGAGTGTAGTAGGTCAGGGTACTATACTCTCAAGTGCACTACTATCTCCCTACTCTCTCTATACTTTTAGGAAGGAGTACTAGCCTCTAGGACCTTGACCCTAAATAGTTACTTCTATAGGCTAATTTCTCTACTATAAGCCTAGGATGGTAGGGAGCTCTAGGCCTTGTTAGTAAAGTGGAGGCTTAGGGGGTCTTCGTTGGCTATTTGTCTAGGGCCTACCCTCTAGTAGTCGGCTCTCTAATACTCCTACTAGGCGTAAGCTAGCTAAGTTAGTTAACTTAGTTAAATGGGCCATTCCAGCTAGTTATAAGCTTTTTAAAAGGGCTTAAACTAATCAAGCTTCAAGAGTAGTATCTATAAGCTACTATTATTAAGAAAGGCCTCCCTTATAGCTAGAACCTCTTTAAACTAATCTTCTAAATGCCTTTTTTATCTTTCTATAGCTTAGCTCTTTCGAAGGTAAAAAGTAGTCTAGGTTAATAGGCTTCTCTATATTCTAAAGTCTCTATTATTCCTAGCTAGACTACTACTATTAAAGACCTTTAACCTATACTAGTATACCCTCTCTATCCTCTAGCTTAGCTCTAACCTTCTGTAGGTACTCCTTAGTTTAAGCTATATAACTACCCCTATAATAAGGATGATAGTAGGGCACTTCTACTCTATTAGTAGGGTAAAGCAGCTTTTAACCTTTTACCTTTCTTGATAGGCTTTAGTACTATATTAGCGATATAGTATCTCCTTCTAGTAGTATCTCTATATATAGCTCTATTTCCAATACTAGAAATACTACTTTAATTCTAAAGTAGTACAATAGAGCTTATAGTCTAGGAACTAGAAGCTAGATATTCTAAATAATACTTCATTTACAAGCTCTACAAACCTATTTCTAACTCTTTCTAGTTAGCATAATAGCTTTATTCAACATTTAGTTAGTATTAGGAATTACTATATAAAGGTTAAGGAAGATAGCACTTAATACTAAAAGTTCTTTATTAATAATATCTTAGCTTCTAGCTCTTTAAAAATGCTAGAGTATTATAAAGGCTAATCCTTAAGAAGGGAAATCTCCTTTATAGGGTAGGGTGATCCTATCTTTCTTTTATATACTTCTTATATCCAATTCTTAACATTCTTATCCTATCTCTTTATTTTCTTCTAACCTTACTCCTAGTTCTAATAGTTAGTTAACGACTAATATTTAACCTTATTAATGATCTATAAACCCAGCTCCTTATTAAAAGTTTTTCTGGCCTGGCAAGCCCGGTGGGAGTACAAGAGAGCCAGCCACCAGGGGACCTACCCTAGGCGAATGGCCGACGAAGACCCCCAAAGCCTCCTTTTTACCGACAGGGCCTTGGAGAGGCACGAGGGCCTTGCAAAGGCCCAGAGCTCCCTGCTCTCCCAGGCCCGCAGTGGGGATATTGGCCTACGCGAGTACCTATTTCGACGTAAGTCCCCAGGGGCTAGTACCCCCTACTGTGAATGCGGGGAGGGTAGGGAGACAGTGGAGCAGTTGGTGGTGTGGTGCCCCGACCCACCACGTTCTAGAACCTGGGAGCCATGGGAGATTCGGTCACACCAGGACCTACAGACTGTACTACGGGGTGTGGGTGCTAGGAGCGTTGGGCTTGTGAGGAAGGTCCTGGGCTGGCTAATGGACTCTGGCCGGCTAATGGAGTATAGCCTAGCTAGGAGGCTGGAGCTAGAAACAGTGGGGGAGGGCTAGTAGGCCTGGAGGCTGGCACAGGGCCTCCTTTCTAATAAAATATTAAAAGTTTTTCTTTTTAGTTACCCCCTATACGTTAGCCTTCTTTAGACCTTTTAAAAGGACTATATGGGTTTTATAGGCTTTATTTACTTAGTCTTTAAGGGCCTAGTAAATCTACTAGTTATTCTATATATATCACTCTTTAATAGCCTAGGTAATAAAGGTAACTACTTTATTCCTATTTAGTGGCTTCTAGGCTATAATAGCCCCTCTTTTAACTCAAGCTTAGTTAACACCCTAGATAATTCTAACTAAAGATCTCTTTACTAAATTAGTAGCTAGGCTACTACTCTAGACTAGGATCTCTGTACTAGCTTTCTAGAGAATAAGCTTTATAGGTACCTAACCTAGCTCTAGGCCTCCTAGGACCTCTACAGCTATTATAGCCTATAACTATCTCTATACATATACAAACCGATAGGGTAAGAACTATATAATAGTAGACCTTACTAGAAAAAACCTTCTACAAAACCCTACTTAGAAATAATATTCCTAAGCTAGTATCTCTAATCAACTTTATAGACAATTTCTCTAAAGCCTTTATTCTACTAAAAGTAATTAACCTAGCTATTATTAATATAAAGGTAACAAAGAACCTACTAAAGTATAAATAAATATATCTATTACTCTATACTATGGTAAGTAGAATAAGTTAGTATTAATACTATATATATTAGTATTGTCTATAAATAGAGCCTCCTCTCTAAGAATAATGAACTATATTAGAAAATATAGGAAACTGTCTAAAAATACCTATATCTAGAACCTTATATTATTATCTTCTCTAAATAGAAATCTGACAACTTACCTCTTTACTAAGACTATACCTATAAGATCGAGCTTACTCTAGGCTTCTAGATGACTAATAATCTCCTATACTACCTCTTTCTAGAATGGTTTAAAACTACGAAGAAATATTTAGAGAACTATCTTTCCTTGGGGGGGGGGGGGGTGGTTAAGCTAGTAGGCTTAGCTGGTTACTAGGTGTGTGGCTAGACTAAAAGCTCTCGTGGAGAGCCTATTGCAAGGTTATGGAAAGGAAGCTCAGAACCTAGGATTTCGCCCTGTCGAGGATCGCAGCGAAGACCTGGGGCCCGAGCCTAGCTAGGGCTCGGGAGGCATATACCAAATGCATCCGCAGCGCTATAGCCTATAGAGCCTCTAGCTTCTACTAGCCTACAGCCCCTAGGGGGGCTAGCAAGCTGGAAGGTATAGCGAAGGAGCTAGCAAAGGCCTAGAATAGAAGCCTATACATTGTAGTTGGGGCTTACAAATCAACCCCTATGAGGTGCTTGGAAACAGAGGCCTAGGTCTCCCTTATAACCTCTACCTTAACAAGAGGCTTGCAGACTTCGAAGGCCGGTTGAAGGAAGACACTACAAACAGGGGAAGGCCCAGAGGCTAGGAGGTCCACAGCAGGGCAGGTGATTAAGGAAGCCTGTAACAGGGTCTGCCACAGGTTCCAAAGAAGGAGGAGAGGCCTAGGGCCGCGGCCCCAGCAGGGGCCACAAAAGCCAATAGCTACTGAAGCAGCTGCTACTATAGTAGCTAGGTGAGCTAGCTAGAGGTGGGAAATATGAGAGAGGGGGGAGAAGAAGCTAAGCACCAATGAGATTGTAGAGCTAGCCTAGTAGTTAAAAGATATTATAATAAAATAATCATAAATATTAATACCCTACTATAGAATGGTAAAGGTAATAAATGAACTTTTAAAGCTCTACTAGAAAAGGCCTAATACAACCTCCTAGAAATATAGAAGCTATATATCAATAGATAGATTAAATTGATCTATTATCTTTAAAGTCTAAAATACTATTTAGTATATTTTAGTAAATGCTAGATAGCTATATTTATTAACCAGAGGCTTAAAGTAGGCCAGTAGGAGTATAACGCTATGAAGGACTATTATTAAGTATAGCTTCTAGGAGCTAGTAATAAAGGTCTAGACCTCGAGTTAATCTATATTTCTTTAAATAGTAGAGCTTTATTATGGAGCTCTCTAGACGAGCTAGCTCTAGTCTATCTAATAGAAGACTTCAACCTCTATTATTTCTTATAGGAAGGTTTAGCTAGTATAAAGAAAAGGCTAAGGTATTGCTAGATTTAGTAGTAGAGTAGGACCTTAACCTATATACCTCTATGGAGATAGTAACGTAGGTACCATCAAGGACCTATCAAGGGTAATATTTAGATTCTTAACCTAGGGATAGAGGATAGTCTAAACCTTTTAGATATATTAATATACCTTATACTTCTCTAATATAATGTTATTCTAATACCTGCAATCTTCTATTTTATTCTATCGCTACTTATAGAGCTTATTGCCTAAAGTTCCTAATAAAGACTTAGAAGTCTAAATATTCTCTGATCTAGGCTATAGTAAGCTATCTATATGTCTATGGCTTAAAAATAGCTAATCCTTAATATTTAGCTTCTTTAATAAAGATACCCTAACTTTAAGCCTTAATATAAGATCATTATATTAAGTAAACTATTTTCTTTAATCTACTAGAAAGGTCTTTAATAGTATTAGAGATTAGCTTTAGAGGACCCCTCCTATAGCTACCTTAGTCTTAAGGATAGAATTGGAAGATAATAGTAAAGAGCTAGGTAGAAGCTAAGGTAGTTTATCTCTCTAGAAAAATAAAGCTTTAGGACCTAGGGCTTTAGAGTTTAGAAGCTTGGGTTTAGGAAAAGGAGAGCTTAAATAAGCCTAGGACCTTCCTTACAAGCCTAATACTCCTAGTACCCACCCCCTATAGTATAGTCTATAGGTCTTAGTGTAACCAAATGCTTAATATAATAGTAAGTACATTTAGTAGAAATCTAAAACTAGGTTTAAAGGAGCTTCAAGGTTATTTATAGAATACTAAGATTGATATAGAGGTAGACTAGTAAATACTCTTAGTTCAAAGGCTACAAATGCTCGCACGCTTATTAAACGAAAGTATAGCAATCCCTAAAAGCTACCTATCTCTACTCTAGAATTAAACTCCTAGTTATATAAATCAAAGCGACTAAGTATAGGGGACATAGTTAGGCATATGTGTAGTCGCTTTTAGAAGAATAGTGGTATAGAGCCTACTACTCCTATGGAACCTAAGTACTCCTAGAGTAATAGGACTATGAGGAAAAGTATAATATATAGACAAGGAATAGTGTAACTAGAAACTAAGGTATAATAAAGGTATGACAGTCTCTTTTCTAGGCTAGTATTAGATACCTAAAGATGATCAGAAAGGTTAAAATTGCATTTTTAGATATATTGGATATAAAATGGGGCTTGCTAAACCTAGTGTAGTATATAAGCTTCCTTACTGAAACTATTGGAGTAGCTACTTAATCTATTCTTTATCGATGAAGTCTATAATGTATTGATAGACGTTTAGAAGATAATTATATAATAAAGTTTAAAAAGGCCTTTAAAATAGTTTAAAAACTTTTTTTATCTAGATTTATCTTAAATCAAATACTATATTTAACTCTAATATAAAGAAACACTAGCTATTTTCTCTACATCATATAGGTTAATAAACTTGTATAGCTCTTTAATAGTATAATAGCTACATTCAGTAAAGGTTTACTTAGGTTATTTCATCTTTAAAATAGTTAAAATCTTCTAGCTATTTATAATTAAAAACTAGTTGAATAAAAATGGTCTTTTTTACCTTCTATATGATTCTAGTAAATATAGCCTTTATAATTTATAATATTTCTATCTTCTTTAAACGTACGGAATAGAAAGTACTTATAGCCTTCGACTTCGAAATTAACGTTAAGCTTCTTCATCTCTATATTTATATAGACCATATAGTATTTTACTTAGAAAATATACAATAATATATTATAGGTAAGGTTTTATAGAGTATAAAGTACTATTCTATTTTATATTTATTAATACCTATCATTATCATATTATGGTCTTTTTCTATTATTCTACTATAGAATTGAAGAAGTGTATCATTAGTAGGTTGATTTATTTAATTCCTAGTTTTTATTATGTCTATATATTTATAACACAGGTAAAATCAAAAAAGATAAAAGATATAAAAGGGAAATTAATCTATTTTCGTTTTTATCTTTTTAACTTCTTGTTTAAACCATTTAAGCCTTTTGACCCTTTATAAAACTCTATTTAGAGGTTACCTTTTTCTCTATTTATACTACATATTAAAGGAGAAGGCATTTATACTATTCTGCTATTATATTTGTGAGATTTAGATATTAATTGAAAACGCTACTTATACTATAAGAAAAATAGGTATCTTAAGTAAGTTACCTTATATATTGATAGGATATATATGTCCTAACTACACTATATATAGTATATGCTCTTTAACTACTGTATTCTATATGTAGCCCTTTCTTTATTTTTATCTCTACTAGACCTAACTATTTATTCCTTCCTACTTTGTATAAGGTCTATATACTAATTAAATCTATATTATACTACTTTCTCTTATTATAGAGACTCTATCTGTATTCTTTATATATTTTATAATACTATCTAATGGGTATTCTTTTATCTTTCAATATTATGAGATTAAATTTATTAAGAGGATTCTCTGTCTAGTTATAAATTCTTTAAACTTCAAAAATTTTTAAAAAAGTGTAAAGAAGTATAGCCTATCTTCCTCTTTCTCGTTATTAACCTTTACTACTATACCCCTAAAGTACATATAATATGATAAATATAGTAAAGGTTTTAGCACCTCATTGGTAAATAGCACGAAATTCTAATAAACCTAAGTAGTTCATTATGGAGGACTTTATAATAAAGATAAAATAGTTGAACTTACTAAACTTAAATATACTATAATTACGTCCTGTATTATATATACTATATAAGTATAACTAGCTATACCTTTCGATTTAAGTGTATTTATATATAGACCCATTAGTTTTGAAGTATACCTACGAAGCTATAAATGGAGATGATTATACTTTTATAGGTAGGGAAGAGAGCTTTATTTTTATGAAAAGGGGTATACGAGGAAGATACTTATAGGAAATAAAGATTATACTAGTATATAAATTAGACTCTACTTAGGTAGTACAGACTAAAAGGAGGAGTTATATATTATATATAGTTATTATACTAATATCTCAGTTAGCCAGTACCTAGTATAATCAAAGAATTTTATTCTAGAAGGTACGAAATTAGTTAACAACATTTGAAGATTCTTCTAGAGGTTTGATTATTAATATCAAGTTCTTAGTAGGGGATATAGGATGTCTCTATAACGAAGTTAATTGAAATATAAAGTACTACTAGCTCTATAGAAACTGTAGATAGGTATATAATACATTATTCAATTAACTTATAGAAAGGAGAAACAAATGATAGAGCAGCTTAGAGTAAACGCTTTAATAGTTTGCTCTTGCTATGGAGCTAGAGAACAATGTTTTCCCTTTCTGAGGTGCCTATTAGATCTATATAGTTCACCCTTTCAGAGACCTTAGTGTAAGGTAGGTGCAAGCCTCAGCCTAGGCTTCGGCGAAGCCTAGACTCTAATAATTCGATTTTTGAAGTTCTAGTATATACTTTCCTTTATATACTTTAATAAAACTACTTTATACTTCTATTCAAGGTTGTTTATTACTTCTTTGATCTTCTTTACTTTTCAATCTCTTACAATGATCTAAAATTTTAGTTAATTTTTTTCTCTTAAGCTAGATATTTTAACTATTTTTACTAGCCTTTTTACTAATTAGTTATAGGACTTTTTTATATACTGCTTTCCTCTAATCTAGATTTATGAATTTTATAGCGTTAACTTTCTAAATTTTCTTTTTCTTAAAATATAAGCTATTTTAATATTTATTTAGTTTTAAATTACAATCTTTTGGTTTATGTTTCCAATTTAAGTTACTATGAAAGAGGCCTCTTTATATTGACGTTAAAGATTTGTAGATAATAATATAACTATTTCGTATGATTTAAATACTTTAAATACATCGTGTATAGGTTTATGATATTTTGAAAGTACCTAATAATCAAATATGTAACTTTATTAAATTCTTGTTATTTGAGATTTAGATTATTATTTTAATTAAAATATATAGCTTACCCCCATCACACCCTCTAATAGGTCTCCTTAGGCTAGCTCTTAGGGCCTAGCTAGGTTATAGGGGTCCTATAGCTTTAGATCACCAGGCTAGGGTAGTCTTACACTGCCTATTGTTATATCTATCTCAAAGAGTTGTTGTTTAGATTTGGAATTTGTTATCTTATCTTAGTTACCCTAGCGATTTTTAGGGTGAAGCTACAACATTAGTGTTGGACTTAGGAGTTGTCTTAGTCATTAGTATGCTTACATAATAGAATAAGTAGAGGAGATAAAAGATAGGATACAGTAAAGTAGCTTATTCTCCTTGAGCTAGGAAAGTCTAACACTTGTTTTTTCAGATACCCTCCTCGTTATATGTACCTATAGAGGCTATATAATAGGCTCTACCCAGGTATATCTAGGAAACTTAGATAAGGTATTTTTGAGGGCTTTCAAATATAGGTCTTTCTATTGATTTTGCTTGCTTAGTCGCTCTTAGGAGAAGCGTATAGTTTTTTAAGAAAGCTTCGCTTTCAAGGTTTGTATATTTTTAAGACTTTTATTAGTAAAGAGAAGGGTTGAAGAGACTTTATTAGGTATTCTTCTAGATTCCTCTTACTCCAAAGAGACTATAGTCCTTTAATATTATATAAACGCTATTACTTTTATGTATGTTTAACTTCTTATTATATCTTATCTTCACCTTCTATTCTTACCTAACCTATAAAGCTACTACAATAAAACTTCATTTAATAGCTATTTTGATACCTATAAGCTCTTATAACTGTTATTAAAGCATTAGCCCTGGGTATTTTTTCTTTATTTTAAATATATAATAAAGTCTATTTGTAGGCTTCTATAATTAGAGCTCTCTAGTGTCTAGGCTTTATTTTCCTTATATAGTTTCCTCGTTAATAAATTATTGGAGTCTTGAGCATGCATTAAGATAAAGGTTCAAGGAAAGACTTAGCTTTCTATTTCTAAGTATTAAAGTACTAGCTATTTTATAGGGTTCTACTACTTTAAAGAGACTCTTTTTCTAAAGTTTCATTCAAGCTTTTACTATAGCCGCCTCGTTAGAGGCTATTAGCTAGTAGATACTAGAGGTATCGTTTGCTACGATACTATAGATATATTTAGTATAGACCTCTTAGGCCCTTAGTAGAGCTAGGCCCTAGGTATTAGCTATCATTCTCAATAGAGTAAAACCCCAAAGTCTTAACTTTCTTTTCGAAAGTGAATAGTATGCCTTCTTAGTGAACCTTTAATCCACCTAAACCCTTAAAATTTAGTTAAACTTCCTAGTATAGCTCCACTTTATCTTTTATTACTCTCTAGATATATAATATCTCTTAGATCTATATACTAGTACTAGTGTATATTGATATATATATATATATTATTGATCCATATTATTAGGCTATAAACCCTATCTGTACTAGATATTTACTTGCTATAAATATAAACTTTAGACCTTTTCTAGCTATAAGGTCAATATTGGTATACAGATTATTTCTAAAGACTAGATAATTCATATTCCTAGTAAGCTATTAAGCAAAAAACAATTTATAAGGGTTAAGGGTATAGACTAGATAGCGATTGGATAGGAAGTGAGGTTTGTATTGAGCTAAGTGCTATATATAGAGCTAACCCTATATCGATAGGAATTATCCTAGGATATAGGAGCTAGGCCTCCTACTTCCTCCTACTAAATTCTACATCTAGTTCTACTCTAATTTAGTAAATTACTACAGTATATATCTTCCCTTAATTAGTTGATAAATCTAGGTTACTAATAAGCCCTACAAATACTAGGACCTTTAAAGCGTTGTAAAGGTTAAGGTTCATGAAATAAGCCTACGATTTGAAAATCTAAAAGAGGTCTATACAACCTATAGCCTTCTAGAGTATAGTCTTTTAGAACTTTTTCTTTCCTATAGAATAGTATAGCTAGTATATCTCTGAAGTTCTAGCTAAACTCTTTCTTTATCTACCTTCAAAAAGCTATCCTATACTCCTGATCTACCTTGTTAGCTACTTGTTTAGCCTCTTCAAACGTGTTGGGTCTATAAGAGAGATTTATAATATAGGTTAAGTATCCTGTTCAAGGTAACTTATCTAAAACTCTATCACTAATTAGGTATAGACTTCTTTTATGCCTTCTCTTTCTCAAAGTCAGGCTTTAAAGCTCTATAGACTATAGCCTAGGACTTCCATTATCCCTAGGATGTATGTAGACTACTCTACCTATAACCTAGCTTCTCTTGTATAGCCTCTAGTTCTTTCAGCTATATTAACTTCAGGGCTTTTAATCTATCCTCGTAGACTTCCTACGCTTCTATCTTAGCTATAGTGGCCCTAAAAGACCATGTAACAACCTTTGAAGTAAAGGCACTTGTCTAGTACTAACCTAGGCTCTATAAATAAAGTATAGAACTTCACTAGCCTTCTATACTACCTATAAACTATAGTACTATTTAGCTAGAAGAGACATCATTTAAGTAGAACCCTCTATATATAGCCCTATAGTCAATATTAGAAGTAGAAGCACTAGTCTAGTTCTAAAGTAGCTTAGTATAGCTTTGTATATAACGACTAGGCATTATAAATTCCCCATATTTATAATACTCCCTAGCCTCTTCTATTACTCTAAAGATGAAAAGGATAATAGCCTTTGTAAATCATACATTAGATAATTGAAGGCTATACTATAGGCTATATAAAAATAGCCTTTAATGGAAACCTAAGCCTATAGTTCGTTATTAAGATTATATTCTAGTTTCTAAACCCTTTTAGATAATTATATAGGTTCTATAGGCATTTTTTCAAGTCTCTTTAGGCTTGCAAACTCTACTACTTGTATATAAATACTGCTTCTTAGTAGTCTAAGTATTAAATCTTACTATTATATTACTATTTAGTAGCTTCTATTCGATAATAGCCCCCCTTTTAGCGAAAGCCGAGTTAATAACTTTCTTAGGTAGGGTTCTTTTTAGTAGGTTAGCTAGAATATAATCTCCTTAGATCAAAACCTTTTAACTTACTCTTCAAGGCATTACCCTAGTAAAGGTATAGCCTAACCTAACTAGATTAGCTATAGGTTCCTTATTACTAAATGAGGACTTCAACCTCTCTTATCTACTATATAACTATTTTAACTAGTATAAAGGAAAAGCTAAGGTTTCATTAGACCTAGTACTATAGATTAGGACCTAGCTCTATATACCGTAAATAGAATAATACCGTAAATACTGTAAAGAGCTTATAAAGCTAGATATTGACTATTAACGATAGATACTTATAGACTACTGTAGAGTTATGAATAGCTAAGTATAGTTTAGAGTATGGAGTACAGTTAGACTACTATCTTAGACCTCCAATAGCAACCTAGATAAAAAGCCTTTACTATAATAGGCCTAGCTAAAGAAACTGAACTAAACGATTATGGCTAGAATTATCAAAGATCTCAATAATAGGTCAAGGGAAATGGTTCAACACTATAATATTTAATGATTTTACATTAGAGTCTTAAACTTAGGAGTCCCTTTATTGCAAAAGCCAACAATCCTTAGGCATTTAGCTCTAATGATATAGAATACTCTAGGTCTTTAGGATATAGTGATATTTTTGTAATTAATTAGTATTACGATATTCCAAGACCTATAGCTTTCTATAGCACTACACTCTATTTCAATGACTATATACCTAGCTAGTACTATTCTAACAATAATTAATAAGAGCTATACTTTTAATAATTGTATTTAGAACTAGACCTGTAGCAGGCTATAGTATTAGTATATACTTCTATATACTAAGATAAAAATTAGTTAGGTTTCAGGTATTTAGTAGAGATAATTTATATAATGTTTTTACATTTATCATAATACATTTTATATATTTATTTCTTGTTCCTACACCGATATGCCCTCGGGCGGGCCGGCCCCTCTGCTGCTAGTTACAAAGGAAACCGTACCATATACAGATTAGGCTGGATGAAAACCTCTGTATACCCCTTCGTAGCCACTATAGTGAATCCATCATACTACTGGATACATTTTATATATTGATATAAATATACTAGGCATTTTGATATGGTTTGTAAATCAATAAGAGATATTAAATTCTTATTACTTGTAGTATTCGTTGTATGATTATCTCTCCTATTCTACTTATTTATTATATTCTTTTTCAAACCGTTAAATAGCTTCTTGACTGTGGTATATATCTTATTTAATTTAGTAGGTACAAATTAAATTATAATAGCTATCTTTTCTATTTATATAAAAGAATATATTACTTACATGTTCCTTTCATCTCTTACTTCCTTTACCTCCGATTCTTTAATATCTTTTAGTTTAGGTATGATACTACTTCATTAATGTATATTAGTAGATAAATCCTTTTTTAAAGACACTATACCTTTCTTAAAGAGTAAGTAACTAAGCTAGTAAAACCTGTAGAAAAGTCGATACTCAAAAGCCTTTAAACAACCCTATCAGAGTAATATATAAAGTTAGTTTTAGATTATAGGAGTTATAGGAGTATTAGTAGATTGAAGCTTAGATTAGATATTTATAAAGATTATCTTTTAAAAAGCCCGTATAGCTTTTAGCATAAAATAGTAGCCTATCTACAAATTTAGAAAAGAGGTTACTACCTAAAACTATCTAAATTATAAAGTAAAGGTTCGTTAAGAAAGAAGGTATTATCGTCTAAAAGCTACAAAGTGGTGATTTTATAGGTACCTTTAATATCTAGACTACTTAGGAGCAATATATCTAAAAGACCTTATAGATTTATTAGACCTTTAGAAACTAAATGATAGAATTCCATAGGATCTATATATTTAGTCCTTTTAATAACCTCAAAGGAAATTAAGTTATAAAGAATACTTAATAAGCTTTATTGAAAAACTTGGGCTATAAATTCATAGTAAAGTAAGTTTTAGCTACTAATTAACTAAAGCTGTGTTAGAGCTATAATACTAGTTCCTCTAAAGAGCTAGAAAGGAGTTCATAAATGTTAAAAATAACTTAAGTGTAAATTGAGATCTTTCTCTTTAGCCTACCCCCCTCTCTTAGTCTACCTATACCTATATAAAGTAGCTAGAACTTAGGAAATTGAAACCTTAGTATCTCTATAGCCCTGCCTTTCTAAAATAGAAATGAAATGTATTTTGACAAATAAATAGTACTCGAATTCAACTATAATTTTTAATATTCATTTTATTTATAATATTATTATTTATTGGATAGTTAAAGTTAGTTCTTTGTAAGTATTAAGAATTACTACAAAGGTACTAGTAATATTTAACAGATATAGAAATGTAGAAAAAAGCTTAATAATATAAATGCAGATAAACATATAAATAAATACAAGTAAGGCAGGTGATCAAGGAAGTCTGCGACAGGGGCTACTATAGGTTCCGAAGAAGAAGGAGAGGCCCCGAGCCACGGCCCTGACAGGGGCCACAGGAACCAACAGCCACTGAAGTAGCCACTACTATAGTGGCTAGGTAGGCTAGTCAAAGGTGGGAGACAGGGGAAAGGGGGGGGCAAAAAGTTGAGCACTGATAAGGTGGTGGAATTGGCCTAGCAGGCCCGGTGAGAGCACAAGAGAGCCAGTCACCAAGGGACTTACCCTAGGCGAATGGCCGACGAAGACCCCTCAGGCCTCCTTTTTACCGACAAGGCTTTGAAGAGGCACGAAGGCCTTACAAAGGCCCAGAGCTCCCTGCTCTCCTAGACTCGCAGTGGGGATATTGGCCTACGGGAGTACCTATCTCGACATAAGTCCCCGGGGGCTAGTAACCCCTACTGTGAATGCGGTGAGAGTAGGGAAGCAGTGGAGCACTTGGTGGTGTAGTGCCCCGACCCACCACGTTCTAGGACCTAGGGGCCCCAGGAGATTCGGTCACATCGGGACCTATAGACCGTACTACGGGGTGTAGGTACTAGGAGCGTTGGGCCTATAAAGAAGGTTCTAGGCTGGCTAATAGACTCTAGCCAGCTAATGGAGTATAGCCTAGCTAGGAAGCTAGAGCTAGAAACAGTGGGGGAGGGCTAGTAGGCCTGGAGGCCGGCATAGGGCCTCCTTTCTTCAGTAGTACGATGGATTTAGCATTGCAGGTACTAAGGGGTAGGCAGAGGTTTTTACCCGGCCTATGTAGTACGGTTTCCTTTGTAACTAGCAGTAGAGGGACCGGCGCGCCCAAGGGCATATCGGTGTAGGAACAATAAATAAATAATATAAAGAAAGGTCAAAATCATTTAACTCTATAATATAATAGAACCGTGAGACCCTTCTCTTATTGTGTGGATTTCCATAAGGAACATAGATTTCCTAGAAACTGGTGGCGTCCTATAGTAGGATTGCGCTCTAGTAACTCCCAGCAGCTAGCTTAGAACCGCAACTATAGGGAGGAACTAGCAAGTTCTACCAACTTCATCTTTAGCACCAGCGATTTACATTGACCCTGCTGTATATAAAATAACCATATAATAACACCACTTGTGCTGTAGTCAACTCTGTTAACTAAGCAGCTCCCTGATGTCTTCAATTCGTTGCGTCCTCTTCTCCTCGTCCGACATCATACCTAGGGATGTAGCACTGCAGGACTGTCAGCAAAAAGCACTGTGCCACGCCTGAATGATGCAGGATTGGACTTACATAAACTTCTTCCTGTCCTGGACTCTCAGCATCCTCTGCTCAACGCTGTCTTTCACAATGAACCGATATACTTTCACCTCATCCTCCTGGCCCATCCGATGGATTCTGTCGATGGCCTGGGCTTCTACGGCAAAGCTCCACCAAGGGTCCATCATGTAGACTCTCTTGGCACTGGTCAGGTTGAGGCCAACACCGCCAGCCTTGAGGCTGATAAGGAGAACAGTGAACTTTTTGGATTCACGGAACTCATTGAGAACCACGGCGCGGGCTTTTTGCGCCATGGATCCATCAAGCCTCAGGAAATGCATATTCGCACGAGAGAGAGCAGGCTCGATGAGAGAGAGGAAGGAGGTGAACTGGCTGAACACAACCGACTTAATGGTCTGGTTTTCCTTTCGAAGCTCGCGGAGATGATTGATCAGGGCAACGACCTTTGCGGAAGAATTGTTGACCCCAACTCGTTGTAAGGCTATGGGAGACGCCTCGCTGGATGGCGAAGCGCCTTGATTATCGTCATGACGCACAACTTCAAACAAGTCGCGCGAGTTAATGACCTCGCGACATTGGAAGCAACGAGGTACCTCGTGGCGGTCGGTCTGGTGGGTGATGTAGTCCAACAAGCATTTCTTGCAGGCGGAATGCCAGCAGGCGGTGACGGTCTGGTCGACCATCGGCTCCTCAGCACAGATGGGGCATTCGTTGATGGCCTCATCCCGTATCTGTCGAAGAACATGAGCGCCAAAGGCGTTGGAGCTGGTTGATTCTTCCGTTGTTGCTGTGAATTGTTCGATCAACGATTGAAGGTCCATGTCGTCTGCTAGGCCGGAAGCGGCGTCAGCAGCAGCGCCTGCTTCTTCCTCCTCGGCCACCACCTCTTGGTTGCGGACAAGAAGGGGATGACAGCACGACTGTCGAAGACGAAGGATCTGGGCAAATATGCTGGTGAAGGCCTTCATGACGGTGCCGGCCTCAACGTTGGCGAAAAAGGTCCGTTTGGCCCTGGTGAAGATGTAGTCGTAAACGTCACGCTCCGACTTGGACAACTCAATGTCGACAATCTGGATTTGCTTAGGGGGAAGGGCAACCAAGGGTGTGCCATCTGGCGTCTTCATGTCCTTCGTTCTTCGCATGACAAGCGGCTCCAGAACGGTTTGGACAACATCCAGCGCCCGCATGTAGTCTTTGGACTCAAATGGTACCGTGATAAATGTACGCCAGAAGGAGAAATTGCTCCAGGGTTCGACCCTCAGGAACCTGACGAGGCTGAAGAGATCCTCGAGCTTGTTGACAATGGGGGTCCCTGTCAACACCCATCGGTGGGTAGCACCGATTTCGTAGCAAGCTCTGGCCGTCTTGGACTGGCGGTTCTTGATGCTGTGGGCCTCGTCCAGTATGACGCGGAAGAAGTCCACAGAGAAGAGGCCGCGACTGCTAGCCCTGTCTCCATTCCTGGAGGCAATCTGGCTGAATTCGGAGAGCACCACCCCGTAACTGGTGATGAGAACGTCTGGGGCGTTGGCTGCGTTGGCTTCGCTACACAGCGCCTGGAGATCGATGTTCTTTTCATTACCATAGTAGACCATGGACTTCAGCGTTCCGTCTCTCGAAGCGTTTTCTGCCTCACTCTGCCACTGTGCCAGGAGAGACATCGGGGCCACAACCAAGGTTGTGCATGGGGCATCCGTGAGGGCGCCCCGCCGCTGGACGGACGAAGAGAAACACGAAAGTTGGTTGATCGACGCCGCGGCCCGATTAGACTGACGTGCCTGAATTGTTGTGTCGGACTTGTGGGTGTGAATGAGACTGAGCATCTGGATTGTCTTGCCCAGACCCATCTCGTCGGCCAGAATCCCGCCCAGGCAGTGTTGTTCCTGCCGAGGGAATGCCAGAGACAGCTCTCCCGAGTACGGGTTAACGTAAAAAGCAGACTGATCGGTTATCTCCGGAAGAGCCTTGTCGTCGTGGTCCTTCTCCGGCCACACGTACTCCTCCCACAATGGATGCATCGACGTTTCCCGTTCCTCATTCCTCATGTCCATCTCTTTGGCCATCATCCAATGCAGTGATTGCTTCTGATACGGACGAAGTGTCAGAGCAAAGGTGTCGGCTGGTTCGGCTTCAGGCGTGCTGAAGTCAAAGGATTGGGCTTTTTTGTAAAGCGCGTCGAGTTGGTCCTGTTCGAGCTCCTGGCCGTCGTCATTATCATCCAAAGGCGACGACGGCACGGCACTATCTGGCCCTTGGTGCTGTGTTTTATCCATTTCCTTGCCCTCGGCAATTTCGGCAGCGTGAAGCAGGCCTTGTCGCTTGTTCTTCGCAGCTGCTGCATTCCCCTTGGTAGGGAAGAGATTGATCTCTTGAAAAAGCCTGACGAGTGCGACCTGCCTCAGACGCAGGTCCCTCTCCTCAAACGACTCAGTCTCATCGAAGCGGCCAGTTGTCCTGTTGTCGGAAGCTTGGAATCCCCGGGAAAAGAAAGCGGACCTGAGGAGTGAGCATCGAAGCTGCAGGAACACGGTGTCATTGGTACGCAACCTCTCCGGAGCATATACACAAGTGCCTTCAAACTCGCAAATGTTCTGGTCCATCAGCGTCGACACCCAGTTCGCCGTATCCTTGGCCAAACGCCCAATTTCCCTTCCAGCACCGTCGGTGAAGCGAACGACGACGTCAACGCGCTTGGCCGCAGCTGCACTGACGCGATACGAAGGCTGAGTTGCGCCCCCGACCTTGGTCAGCCCCTTTCGTGACGCGAGCTTGAGGGCCTGAATCTTCTGCCGCTCAATCCGAACAACGTCGCCATGTCTCAGCAGGTTGATGCCACTCCGTGTCGTCCAGCCTTCGACGCCGAACGCGCCAATATACCTCGACTTCCACGACGACGTAGATCCCGGAAGCTCGCCAATCCGTGGCCCTGGATTCTCTAACTTGAGCGGCGGCATCGTTAAAGAAGACGGATGCGCGGGAGGCGCCGAGGGCGCGGCGGGCCGAGGTGGTATCTTTCGTTTGAGCTTCTTCCAGGTGCCGTCCAAATACATGTTGATAGCCCGCTCTATGTCGCTTCCGCAATGCTCTCGGATGGTTTCCATGGCAGTCGGGTCAACACCCCCGCCAACGAAGCTCTCGAAAGTCTCTTGGTCGAAGCCAGCCGGGTCGGGGCCATGATTGTGCACAGCTCCGCCGTCTGTGGGCGCTGAGATGCGATGGGGGAGGGTCTCGGTAGGCCGTTGTGAGGGGAGCGACTCTGAAAGAGATGGCAGGCTGGAAGCGTCGGCGTAGCCACTGTTCGGTCGGGCATCGTTCTCAATACCAAAAGGTGTGTTCGTTTTGGCATTCGCGAGCAGGATGTTGGGTGTCTTTTTCGCTGTTTCGTCGGCCACTTCGGCAAAAAAACGCCGCTTTTTACTGGGCGGCTCATCGGAGCCAGTGAAGTCCATTTTAGGGGGGTTCGGGTTTCATTGGGAGCGGAATGATTCAGGAACTATCAGTACTCCTGCTGCTGGTCTTTCGGAGCTTAATTGTTCTTGAGCCAGGGAGACGCGACGGAGACAGACCGCGAATTTTGGCGTTGTACTGCGTCATGTGACCGCGTTGCCTGCCAGGGAGCTGCAGGTATCCAGCAGCAAGGTAATTAACCCAGGTAATTAACGTTACTCTTCGCGCGTAATTTTGCGTCAGGTTTCCGCTCCCATTGCATCACTTCCATTCCGTTGGCGACTCGGTGCAAGTCGCAGGATCAGCAACCCCAGAGGGACCGAAAATGGAGCTGTTGAACTAGGAGTATGCCACCCATGTATTCCATTCGAGCTTTTGGCAATGGCCTGAAGAGGGCATCTTGCCCAGGGCAGCAACTTGGCCGTGGCTTTGCGACTGCTCCAGATGCTGCAGATGTCGCCCAGGCGCGAAAATACTGCCTGAACCAACTCCGGTCCGCGATCCTGTCCCCTCTTCCATTGAGATTTGGGACACACTGCTAATGGGCTGCCCAGGCATGGTGATTATGAGGCATATCTCATCCGTCACTTCGTTCCTCGGCCGGCCCAGGATGCCTACGACGCCCTCCGGACGCTGAACCTCGAGCTCGCTCGACTCCCCGAGACCGTGTCCAACCCGACGATAGGTCGCTTCCGGATGCAGTTCTGGCGAGACACAGTCAATAGGACCTTTGGCGGCAACCCTCCTCGAGAACCCATCTCAATCCTACTGCACAGCGCCATCTCGAGTCTCACAGCACGGGCAGGTCCCAGCAGTGCAAGCTCGCTCAAATTCTGGCTGTTGCGTTTGATCAATACGCGGGAGAAGCACATGGAGAACAAGCCCTTTGCCAGCTTGGCCACCCTGGAAGACTATGCCGAGAACACATACGCCACACTGATGTACATGACCCTTGCGGCGCTGCCCTTGCAGTCGATGCACATGGATCACTTAGCCAGCCACATCGGCAAAGCCTGTGGCATCGTCGCAACCCTACGGGGCATTCCTGTTCTTGCGGCGCCCTCACAACCCATCCACGGCCCATCGGGGTCCGGCGTGGGAAATACCAGGAGCCCGGCGTTGCTCCTCCCGCTCGATGTGATGGCGGATGTGGGTTTGAAGGAGGAGGACGTCTTCCGCCGTGGACCGCACGCCGAGGGCCTGCAGGATGCCGTCTTCAGGGTTGCAACCCGAGCCAACGACCACCTTATCACGGCCCGCGAAATGCTGAAGAATCTGCAATCCGGGAAGGAGCCCGGCCATGACTATGAGCATCAAGGAGAGCCGGGACATGCGTATTCTACTACCGTGCTCGGCGGAGAGGACACGCAGCTGGATATCCAGCGTGGCTTTAATATCTTGTTGGAGGCCGCAACTGCCGGCGACTACCTGCAGCGGTTGGAGAGTGTTAACTTTGACCCCTTCAAAGTCAGGAGCAGCTGGAAGCTTCCCTGGACTCTTTGGAAAGCAGCGAAGCGTCAGACAATCTGATATCAACTTCCTCAACACGACCATTGGACGGGCAGCGTTTTCACTTGTCTGTCGCCCTGGACGCACCAGTGATAACTTGTGTCATTGCCAGTGACGGCTCATCCACCGAACTGGGCAGGATGGGACGAGGTTAAACATTCTGCATTCCAGGGATAAAAATTTTCCTCTCTGCTACAGCACACAGTACGTTGAGATTTCATCCGCGGACCTTTTGACAGTGGCAACATGTGAGAAAAGCCATCAAACGAAGGCTTCGAAAGTCACACATCGACGGAGAGCCGTCTCTAGCCGCGTCTGAGCGAAAGCAGATTTTCAGAACCGAACGGAATCTGCGCCGGCCCTTCGGTCGGTAGGTCTACGGAAACCAGAAGTGGGACGCGGGCCGTTGTTGACTCCGCTGGTTCCACCGTCCTGGACAGGGGGGAGAGAAAATTCTTGGAAACTGTCATGAGAAGCCGGGGTGTGCAGGTCGTAAAAGATAGTCCTCACGGTTTTGACAAAACGCTAGGTAGCACGCCCGAACTTCTATCCACGACAAGGAACTCCAGGTTATACCCATCACCGGTTTCTCTCACGCAGATGCACATCAAGCGGAATCTGTACTCGCATAGGGGATGGGAGCTACGTAGCAGATCCGGGGTCCGACCTTGGTTTGGGATGCCGGCCGTCACGATCAGCCGACAAAACATGCGGCCCGATGGTTCCTGCAGCTCGGCCGCTTCCGGTGGATCGGATCCGGCCGTGCTTGTGCCGGGTACCCGTTGTATGTACGGAATATGTTCAGGAGGTTCACCGCTTCGGGATTGCCATTCCTTGCCACGCAGCATTGCAATTCCTGGATCATGGGGGCAAACAATGGGGACGAGACTCGGATCTTAGGCCAGCTCCTGGCGAGCGGCATCGGATAATGCTGAAGGCAGGCAAGCCATGCAGTGGAATCCCGGCATCCAGGGGTAACAGATCGCATCACACGCGGAAGAATAGCAAGTGTTGAGGCCATGTGTGAATGTGACGTGCTGGATGTGGTTGTAGGGCAGTGCCCAATGACAAGAGAGTGGACAGAGCTTGAATGCACCCTCGGGGCACATGAGGCTCTTCGCCTGACCTTTGCGAACAGGCGAGATGGCCATCTCCGAGGAAATACTTTTTGTGCCAAAGACGAGTACGCACGGTTTCGACTGCTCTTCCACGCAGAAGACGCACCACAACACAGACGAGACAACGTCTCACTGCACAAAATATCCCCGGAGAATCCAGCCAAATCCTCATGGTTGACGCCTTATTTGGTCTTGACTGCAACCAGTCTCACTATTCCGTACACGTGTAGCAACCATGCTCCGGCTGCTGTCCGCAATCACCACACACACTTCCAAGGTCAGGTCGTCGTTGGGTGCTCAAACAGCGGGGTCATGAAAGGTATGTATGTACCCCGCGCAGAAGTCCAGGCAGCCCAATCCAAGAGCGTGCCTCCATGAGCTGCGAGATGTCAGATGGTACTCCGTACATGCCTTAGTTGCCCAGGCACTTGAGGACCCTTCGGCTAACCCTGGCTGCTTCGGAGGGCGAAGACGCGAGGGCCACATCCAATTGTATCCCCATGAGAAATTGACCCTGGTTGGCGTGGAGCAAGTCAGCCCGAAGTTAACCTTGCTTGTGTGTCGTCCGCATGCAGGTAAAAATGTCTTTCCCAGTAATAAAGCTCTGTGGTGCGGCCAGCTGACCTGAAATGTTTGGAAAAAAGTTCAGGGAGGGGGCTTGGAGAGCGTTCCAGATGCAGTGGGCCGTGTGACCTCACGGGCCTTGGCGCACATTGATCGGTTCCCGTCCCGCTTGGGTGGAGTGAGAGGTACCAAGCAACAGGCCCAGAACGTCGCAAGCGGCCCGGTCTGAGCAAATCCCAAAAAGGCGCGGCTGCCATGTGGGAAACAGAAGTGGTGCGAAGGTTCCTGTTCTTCACCAGGCATTTTCCTGGCGCTTTCATTTTCACTCCCCCTCCTCACACAGTACCGTTGTTGTTGGCTCGACGTAGGGTGACGCTTCGCCCTCTTTCTCGCGTGCCGATAAATAGAAGCAGTTAACTAGGTAGGTATACTTGGTGACATTAGTTCTGCCACGCAGAGAATCCGGTATGACGCATCTTGGAGGTCCATTGAACGGGAATGCAGTGTTCCTTGGCGGGAGGGACACACTGTGGCCAACATGCACAGAGAAAAGGGTGCGGATTCCACTAGTGGACCTCGACCAGGCGCTAACAGAACTTCGCTGCTGCCGCCCAGCGGGTCCCGGGCAAGATCGCTGCCCCGCCCATTCCATGGATATAATAATTACTTGATGCAAACACATACATCGTGGAGTGCTGAGGCAGGAGAAATACAAATATGATCGGCCCTGCTTTCCGTGGAATGCCCAAGTCCGTCTTGATTTCCTGGTCCTTGCTCCTTTCCGCGAACACCTAAATCTTGTTCCCCAACGACCCTCATCCTCGGAACAGTCGAGTGAGTCTTCGACTTGTTTCAGGACCCGGAACCCCAAGACCAGTGGTCTCTCTTACTATTATTTTGAAAAGCGTTCAGGACAGTTGGCCGAGAAGCACCTTTCTCAGCTTATTGTTCTACGACTCGATTCTCCCACCCGACGTCCTGGAGGTAAAATTAAGCCCGCGAATGGTGGTGGTTGTGTGGTGTTTGGACCGTTGAGTCTCGACCGCGATCCCCACACAAGCCGCACCCAAGCTTTTGCGCTGCATCATTGTGGCGTGGTCGGACAATCCCGAGATTCGCCCACTCTTCCCCGCCATTTGGCAGGGAAATCACAAGTTCAACAATGCCACACCGAGTCGTGGACTTCTTTCGCTCGTCGACAAATTCACTCGAAAAGTTCGCAAACAAGTCGACCTCGGGTGCGCCGCAGCGACGATACTCGCCCAACAGAGTCGCCAAGGGCTCCAAAGGCTTTGTGAGGGCATCCGCCACCATTATCACCGAAAACGACTTGGACGACTTGCATGAGAAGATGACGGATTCGGCAACAAGCAGCCTCTCCGCGGAATCGCACAAGGAACATGGACACCACCATCACCACCACCACAGGATCTCATTTCCCAGCATACACTTTGGCCGTCTGGGCAAAGAAGTACACCCCTCCCCACCGGCGACTCTCGAATGGAAACTCGAGTCGCCGCCTCTCGTCATGTATGGCGACGCCGAGACAAGTAGCGGCGCGCTGCTCTCGGGCCAGCTGTTCTTGAACATCAGGGAAGAGGGGCTTGAGATCGATTCATTGGATGCTCAGCTCAGCATCCGCGTCACGCAAAAGAAGCCGTTTGCGAACCATTGCGTTGAGTGTGCAACCCAGCACACCGAGCTGAAGAGGTGGGATTTGCTCCAACATCCGTTGGCCATGGCGAAAGGTCAGTTTGTCGTGATTCCTGATTTTGCGCACCCTCTCCTCATCACCGCCCAAGCTACGAATTCCAGGCTGACCCTCGCCCTCCAGGCCTTCACTCGTTCCCATTCTCGGTGCTGCTAGAAGGGCATCTTCCACCCAGCATGGACGGCGCTTTGGTTTCAATTTCGTACCACTTCAAGGCCGAAGCTGTTCCGCGAAGCAAAGGCGTCACCCTGTCTCCCATCAAGCTTGAGAAAGTCATCGATGTCAAGCGGAGTCTGCCGACCTCCGACACTCCCCATCACTCCGTCCGCGTCTTCCCTCCCACCAACATCAAGGCCAGCGCACACTATCCCCATGTAATCCACCCCATTGGCAACTATACTCTGGCGCTCCGTCTCGACGGCATTGCGAAGCTCAACTCCAAGGTCAACACCGTCGAATACTGGAAGTTGAAGAAGCTCATGTGGAAGCTCGAAGAGACGACAAGGACAATCGCGCCGGCATGCGGACGGCACAGCCCCCGACTGAGTGAGAACACCGAGGAGCAGCAGAGCAAGAAGGGTGTCATCCGCTCGGATACCCGGATCATTGCCGAGAACACGCTTTTCTCGGGTTGGAAGAGCAACTACACCAGCGCCACCGACAGCATCATCGAACTCGAGATGGAGTACAGCCTGGCGAAAGGTGCCAAATACGCCTGCGACAGCAAAAGCCGTGACGGGACGGAGGTCTCTCATCAACTGGTGCTCGAGATGGTGGTTGCGCAGGAATGGGCCCCAGTGAACAGGCCGTCGCTCGTGACACACACGGGCGTTGGGCGCATTCTTCGGATGCATTTCAGCACCATCCTCACAGAGCATGCGGGGATTGGAATCAGCTGGGATAACGAGGCGCCGCCCATATACCAGGATGTGCCTCCCAGCCCTCCCGCATATTCCCATGAAACCATGTTCTTGACCGAAAGCACGATTTCAGAGGTGATAGAGCCCCTGGACGGACTTCACGGAAGCGGGCTTTCCCGTAGCTCCTCGGAATCGGTCCCCGGTAGCCATGGCGGAACGGGCCCAGCGGAAAGGTGAAGAACGCTTCCCAGCTTGGCTCGGACACTAGGACACTTCCGCAACACCTACACAGCAGACGGGGTTGAATCCGGGTGAGGGGTCTTCGGTTGGCGGCAGCACTGCGAATTATTTGGTTGGTATCTTGTTTGGGCGTTGGGCTGATATCAGAGATACCCTTTTATTTTCCTTGATGTGTCTTCTTTTTCTTTTTGCTAGTCTCATCGGGGTGTTTCTGGGCGGACGGTTCTCGAAAAGTTGATGTTAACCTTAATTCGGGGCGGGTGGGGTTCTAATTGCATTTACGACGCCGACATTAGGAAAGATGTCGGCAGGTCTAAGAATCATTACACGCCGTGTCAAGACCCCTTTTCAACTGCACCCTGCGTCAGTAGCCATGGCTCCCTGCTGTCTTGTTGGCCACAGAGAGCCTGTCAGGCTTAGCATCAGTTTCTGATCCAAAACATCCACACCTCGACGATTGGATGTCTTTCCCGGAGTACCGCATACATATTCCGTACATAGAGTACTTTACCCACAACATGTTTCAGTGTCCATCACTCCGGACCTGTGCTCGCTGCGTCCTTTCATCAGACGCGGCCGATACCTTAAACCTTGCATGCACATGCGGCACCAAGCCAAAGGAGTTCCTGAGGTACATACTCCGCACGTGAATGGAGATCTGAAATCTGGAACCTGTAGTTATCCGTATCATGTGACGTTACCCGGGGTATGCAGTGCACTCTCGGGTCCCAAAGAACTTGCCTCCCTGAGCTCGTCCTCCACAGTCTCGCCTTGAAGACCTGAATGGAGCCATGTCGTGGTGACTCAAAGCACAGGTTCCCCTGATCTGCATCCCCGTTTTGCGGGGGAGGGGTGTGGGGTTCAGCCTCGTGGGGCAGGTGCCGTTGGTGACATCTGTCGGGCGTCTCTTGGCTTATCGATAAGGTGGAACACCTGTCAGAGAAGGGGAAGCTCCCCGGATTGCTCACCGGGCAACTGCTCGATGACTCGAGAGAGCTTCGACTCAGCCGGCGAACCGAGAAACTGCCAGGTACCTAGCGGGCGCCCATAAAAAGGACCTCCAGTTCTTGGCTTAAAACCGTGGCCACTCTGCCATACGGCTTCCCTATTTCACGGCTCCTTCACGTTGCGTTATCTTGGCCTCTCAAGCAACACCCTGTCACGTCGCCGTGGTGTTCTACCCGTCATCCAAATGGTCCAGTGAAGTCATCGTCGTCTCCATCCGATCGCAACTCTCTTCCGGGCTGTACAGCCGAGAAGACTGCCGAACAATGGCCAACAAACACGCGAAGCAATTACCACACGAGAGGAGGAAAGGCGAAGCCGCCCTGAGCGACTTCGCTGAGTACGTTGAGAAGCAGCAGGCCTTGCGCTACCCCAGCTCCAAGCAGGCCGCCTCGGCGGCCACGAACAACGTTCAGGGCGAAGATCTCGAGCACCACGAAGAACTCGATGACATCCTCGACAGCCTTAACCTCTCCGATCCCACCCCCCGCGTGAGGTTACGAGAGCTACTGCTCTCGCCCAGCAGTGACGCCGATTCGCTTCAGAAACTGGCCGACATTTTGGCGGAGCGGCTATTAGAGGGCCATGGCGAGACCGTGTTTGACATTGGCTTCGAAAACAATGGCGAGGGTATGAAGCTGTCCCGCGAGGAGTGGGACGTGGCGTACAAGCGGCTCGCCGAGGCGGCCAAGAAGCTCCAGGCGGATACCCAACTATTATTGACGAAAAACGTCGGCGGCGAGCTTGATGGGACGCCTACCAAGGACGGAGATTGCAGCGGCAAGGTCATGATCCGCCACGCCCCAGGAACAGCCGAGGAGGTGATCGAGACGAGGATAGCCGTTGTTGGGAACGTCGATGCTGGGAAGAGCTCAATGCTCGGCGTGCTCGTCAAGGGTGATCTGGACGACGGCCGCGGGAAGGCTCGAATCAATCTTTTTAGGCACAAGCACGAGATCGAGACCGGTCGGACGTCGTCCGTTGGCATGGAGATTATGGGCTTCGACTCGACCGGCCACGTCGTCGTCTCAGACACGCCCGGACGCAAGCTGTCGTGGGAGGAGATTGGAAAGCGCAGCGCCAAAGTCATCACCTTTACCGACCTGGCGGGCCACGAACGTTACCTGCGCACTACGGTCTTTGGCCTTCTCTCGAGCAGCCCCAACTACTGCTTGCTCATGGTTGCCGCCAACAATGGTCTCATTGGCATGAGCAAAGAGCATCTGGGCATTGCACTTGCTCTGAACGTGCCCGTCATGGTGGTCATTACCAAAATCGACATCTGTCCGCCGCAGATCTTGGAGCAGACCATCACCCAGATCACCCGGATCCTGAAGAGCCCGGGTGCTAGAAAAATCCCCATCTTCATAAAGAACCGTGAGGAGTGCATCAACACCGCCACCCAGTTTGTGAGCCAGCGAATATGCCCCATCTTCCAGGTTTCGAACGTGACGGGTGAGAACCTGGACCTGGTCCGCTCGTTCCTCAACATTCTTCCGCACCACGGTCGCTACGATGCCGAGGCGGCGTTCGAGTTCCATGTCAACGACACCTTCAGCGTCCCCCACGTTGGGACGGTCGTTTCAGGCATCGTCAAGTCTGGCGTGATCCACGCCGGAGATGATGTCCAGATCGGGCCGGACTCATTGGGTCGTTTTACGCAGACTTCGATCCGTTCCATCGAGAGAAAAAGGATAGGCGTCCCCGCGGCATCGGCGGGCCAGTCTGCTTCCTTTGCCTTGAGGAGAATCCGAAGGAAGGACGTACGCAAAGGAATGGTGGTGCTGTCCAAGTCCGATGGAGCGCCCCCTAAGGTCTACCGCGAATTCGTGGCCGAAGGTATCCCTGCTCGAGCTCCAAATTGCGTGGCTCGTCGTTATGCTAACCTCTCACACAGTGCTTATCCTGTCGCACGCGACGACGATCAAGACCAAGTATCAGGCCATGTTGCACGTTGGTCCGGTTTCCCAGACATGTGCCATCATTGATGTGGACCGCCCCTTCATCCGGACCGGAGACCGGGCGACGGTTGCCTTCCGGTTCGTGCAGCGGCCCGAGTATCTGGCTCCTGGTGATCGTCTCCTTTTCCGAGAGGGGAGAACCAAAGGTCTTGGCATCGTCAAAAGCGTTGGGTACGACCCCAGTAAGCCGCTCATGCCGAAGCAACCTGAAGGTGACGCGACCGACGGGAAGAGTGTCCTTGACTCGGCGGTGGCAGGGGCCAATGATAACAAGACAGCCGCTGAAGTGAAGGCTGGGGCATAACCAAGGACGAGTGGCTTTCGGGGCCGGGGACAAGATTGATGGGGAAGTTTCGTTTCACTCTTTTATCTTCTTTCTTCTTGCAAGTTTGGACGGCATTGTCGTACATATGCCTCGGACACCGTTTTGGAGTATGAACGAGGAATGCGAGGGGCATGGCGAAGGGCATGGGAGACCCTATAACGACAGTATGTGATGGACGGCGTTCTGGAATTGCGTCTTTCATTTTCACTCTTAGGCCATAGCTGCGGTGTTAATCATGTTCTCAGCCATGACAAACAGACAAATCATTCAGGGGTGTTTTGTCCATTTTCGCCGCCAAAAGATTTGGCATGGGGTATTTTGACGAGTTTGAGAGTCGGTTTTCCACATCAATCGCATCTTACGTCGCCACAGGGATGGGTCAGCCTCTTTTATTTGGCTCTCCCGAGTCGAGCGAGACTTTCACTAGGTCTATGGTCTTCCTTTGGATGTGTGCAAGTTTCCCGAAGTTGTTGAGTGTGACATTGGCGGAGAGTGATGAGACCGCCCCCATGAGAACCGCCGTGCTGATCAGAAGGAACGCGCTTGGGGAGATATGAGAACGACACTATCGCCTGGTATACGGTTAGCCAAAAAAATGACAAACAACTTGGCCGGGATGCGCGACTCACCTCGCACAAATAGCATCTCTGATTTTTTGCTCACAGTCTACACCAGAACAGACAGGTTAGCAACCGCAGATTATGAACCATCTTGCCGAGTAAAGCTGGTAATGGAACGCATACCTTGACGTCCTCATCATCCTCTTCATCGATGACGTAAATAGTCTCCTCGACATCTCCAAGCACGAGATTGCAGTGGCTATCATATGCCTTTGAGGGAGGGTGGTGGTTGTGTTAGTCGGAGCGCGGGCCGGGGTGGGAAAAGGTGGGGCGGGGCTGGCGATTTGCTTACATGGAGGCGCCCCTTGAGCTCTCGATCTCCTCTGAGCTTCACACACACCACTTCGTCCAGCAGCAGCCGGACAAGGTCGAGGGGTTCCGACACCGCGCTGCCCTCGTCCCTTGCTTCAGGCATGGTGGAATCCAATATCAGGAACCTAAATAAAAGCCCTTGCGGATATTGACGGTTCGGGCTTATTTTTCTCCTTTTGCTGGGGCGCGTGTTCAGGCTCTGGCGATGTCGATGCACAACGGCAAAATGGCTGGCAGGCGCTGAGGGATGATTGATTGACGGTGCTTTGGTTTTCGATGGGTCGGGCACGGACCAGCCAGACCCAAGCCGCAACCTTGCTGGCAATTCTGCCAAGCCTCTCCGCCTGCCCAGCTAGGTAGTTAACGTGAGTTAACATGAACAGCCCAGCTGCGCCGCGCTTCTTGACATCGTTGACATGGGATAGGGATCTGCAAGATACGACAATACGTTATGTTTACATACATACATATATATATATATATATATACCTGTCTCTGTGTGTGTATTTACAAGAAGACACCATTACTTGCAAGATTTGCCCCATATAGACAGGTTGGAGGTGATGCTGAGGTCCTTGTAAAGCTGGGACTTGAGCGCCGCATCTTCCCCATCTTTTCGTCACCGTCGCTTGACCTTTTCCAACCGCAAGTCGTTGATGTACATGTACCTGCTCAGGGTGATCCAGCCGTATCGGAACCAGACCATCTGGCTCTTGTGTGCCGAAACCATGGCCGACCATGCAGTCTTGATACTGCCGTGTCCTGCCAGCCCGTTGAGGAACACCAGTCCCCCGGGGTGCTTCTTGTCCGTCTTGTCCGCGCCGACCGCCCAGCTGGCCAATGTGGACAGCACATCCATGAATCCAGTGTATTTCCGCCAGAAAGGCACCGTGGTGAGGGTGTAGAGATCAACAGGCGGCGCCCAGCCGGGTTTGCCGGCCACCAGCGCGGAGACGAACGCTCTGGCGCCGTGGTACAGCGAGATGTGATTCGGGTGACCTGACACGCCGCCAGCGTCAAATGTGATGATCACGTCGATAGAGGCAGTTGGTGCAGCGTCGCTATTCCGCGATTTGGAAAGGGTAGGCGCAAACGCAGCGCAGAGCAGAGACGAGATAGCCGTGCTGTCCCAGGTGCTTGTCATGCTGTCGGGGAACTCTGGCCTGTCGACGACCAGGACATCTTCGGGTTTTCGCAGGCCCAGGATCAGCCCCGATTCTGCGAGCTCACGCTTTCTCGTTTCACCTAGCCCTTCGGCATTGCCTGTATAATTTCGTTCGTGTCAGCGGAAGCCCATGGTAGCGGGGAGGATTCGGAGACGCGGACCGCTGCTCAAACAGAGAATCTTAACGTGGTTGCCTGTCTCGGGCTTGGCGAGAGCCATGACGGCGGGCGCAAAGAACATGGCCTCGTCATCGGGGTGGGCAATAAGAAGGCAAATGCGCTTGTTGCGAATGGCGGGAAAGCGAGCCGAGACCACCGAGGCGGTGTAGATGTACAGCGAGGGAAGCACGACGGCGAGCACGCCGAGGGTCAGGAGTAAGTCCATCGCGCCCGGGCGATACACGAGCCAAGGAGCAATAACACTGGTCCAATTGAGAAAGAAACGCTGCGCACCGACACAGCAATCAATCAACTGGTCGATGCAGCGATTCTCCCTCCGCTCCCTTCGCCGTCGCTGGTCATCAACGTGCTGGAGACGGGAATCGGGGTTTGTCCTCCCTGTCGCTTCGACACGGCAGAGAGAGAGAAGGGTGCGCAGGTGCGTTCCTGCAATGCAAGCAAGTGGGTTGAATGTGGGGTGTGTGTATTGGTTGGGGGTATCTGGATCCCGCTCTTGGGTCCCGTCTTGTTGCAAGCTTGGTGCAAAACCGGTAAGGTAATGGACAATTTTCAATTCGCAAGAACGAACAAGACACGAGGCTTCCTCGAACAAAAACCTACCCCATCAATCTTTGGAGTTTGAGGAGTGATGGAGAGCATACGTGAACGGAATACGCCAAGCCAAATGAATCCGAGGTCAATTGGTAGCGTTAATGCCACCTTGCGATTGGAGAACCCCTGCATGTGCAGTCCCAAGATGATGGCAGTTGCATCGCACACAGTGCGGCCAAGGTCAGCTACACACAGCCCTTCATGGAATGGGCGAGTGGTATTCCATACATCACCACCGTTCAGCGAGTAGCCTGCCTAGAAATAGGTGCCAGAAACGATTGCAAGCGATTCAACGTCAGTTTCGTACTCTATACATCCAAACTTTCCATTTTTCCAGAGGTTCTGGCAGGGAACATACATGGTACAGGGCTTCGAGGGTCTCAATAGGGTGGCCAACCAATGGTTAATGGCACAGTGTTTGTTCCACAGAGCTTCCAAGCCTGCAGCTTGCAGCTTGCAGCCTGCATGCAGCCCATCGACACCCATGGCATGGCAAGCAGTCCATCTCATAACGTCGAGGCTTCCCGCTGACGGAAGAATTTGCCTGCTCACTAAACAACCACCATCCGTTCGCGAACCTGGCAACATACATACTTTCAACAATGGCAAGGCGACGCAGACAAGAATCTCCGTCCGGCATCAAGCTGGTACACCCCGACCGGTCCGGTCCGACAGAGAAGACGCTGCTCGAAATCGCCCAAGAGAGAGGATTGTTCGACCAAGCAAAGAAGAGGGAACAGGAGATTGGGAAGAATGCTGTTCCCCTCCGCATCCCCAGGCCTCGCAACGATGAAGGCGGCGTCGAAGAAGACGAAGCGGACGATGACGAGGACGAGGACGAGAGCGATGATGACGACGAAGTCGGCTTGTCGCCCGGCGCCGAACGTGTGCTCGAGACCTCGCTGTGGTCTGTGAGCCTGTCCATGCTACACTTCACCCTCGATGTCCTCGTCCACAACCAGTATTCGGTCGATAGAATAATCTGGCCCAATGTCTGGGCGAGATTTGGACAAGCGTTGTTGGGTACGCTCGGGTTCCGCACCAGTTCCCCCCCCCCCCAAACAAAGGGTGTCGTTGCTAACCTCCCTACCCCTGGTCCTCCAGTCTTCAGTCTACTCATCTACTTCCTCCATCCTCACGCCGCAAACCCGAACCTCGTTCCCCTTTTGTCTCCACGATACCAGACTGCTCTCCGACAAGCTATATTCTTTACTACGAGCGTCTGTGCCGGCTGCTACCTGATTGACATCACCAATACCTCCGGTTACATGGCCGTCATGAAGCAAGCACCCCCGCTCGGTTGTCTATGGGTGTGGTCTGTCATTGAATTGGAGCTTCCCTGGGCTGTTCTAAGCCTGTCGGCTGCGGGCGCGTTTCTCTGGCAAAAGGGATACAGCATCAAATGAAGGAGGCCTAGGCGGCCGTGGCCTGCCGGTGGCCAGATGGTCCAAGCATCCCGACCCCGAGAATCCCCGCTGAATCAATCAGGTTTTTTTTCTGTGCCGAACTCAGCTGCCAGCTGTTCATGATCTTTGGGTAGCCGATACAGCCACCCTCGTAAAGTCGCGAGAGGGGCCTTTCAGGGTCGAATACGGGTGGAATCCTGCTTGGCTCGTGAAAACAGTCGCAGCACCGCGTCACTACACTCGGACCATCTCCCCTGGTCAAAGCCAGACGACACTTGGGCTCTCGCATCTCGGAGCTCAATCCTGTTTGCCCGCGCGCGGTCCGATCGCGGCTGCCGGTGCGGTTTTTGGTTCCCCACCACCCTGCCGCGCCTTCTACCGCCCAGATTATCGCGACCAAGTGATGGGAGACTTCGGGCTCTTCTTGCCGGGGGAGGTTTGGCATGGGCAGGGGTTCCAGTGCGAACGCTCCCTGCTCTGGTGGGACCTGAGGGAGCAACTACGGACTGGTGAGCCTGGCACCTTCTTCAAGGCGTGCTGCCGTGTCCGTCGATCCCTCTCATACGACGAGCATCCAGACATCATTCGTATTCTGGGGAGGTCCCTTTGCTCGGTAGCTTGTCCTTCGGCCATCGTCCACAGCTTATTAAAGAGAAGAGCTATTTCCATTGCAGAGTCGACGTTATCACATCATCCGCTTCGTCTGTTAGTTATCTGAAATATCGCTCAGGAGCCCCTCGCCTTCCTTCCACGCAACATGCTCGCAACAAGTCTCCCGTCACTCCTCTCGATCGGGCTGCTCCTCTCGGGAGGAAATGCTGCGGGTATATCGCCGGCCAAGTTGAAGAGTCGGGGGCCGCCTCGCGGCGTTGTCATCGAACATTGCACGGTTCCCGGTGTTGTGGCCCTCACGTTCGACGACGGGCCGTACATCTACACCAGCCACGTCTTGGACGTCCTCGACGAGTTTGGCGCCAAAGCCACCTTCTTCATCAACGGCGATAATTGGTCGAGCGGGATTAGCGATCCCTCGACGCCCTGGCCCGATGTCTTGAAGCGGATGTACAACTCTGGCCACCAGATCGGCTCGCACACATGGTCGCATGTGGATCTATCAGTCGCCGATAGCAGCACGCGGCAGCTTCAGGTCCACCAGCTGGAGAAGGCGCTCGTTGACGTTCTGGGCAAGGCCCCGACATACCTACGGCCTCCTTATGCATCCTGCTCCGAAGACTGTCTGAGGGAGACGGAGCAGATGGGGTACCACGTGGTCAATTTTGATGTCGACACCAAGGACTATCTCCATCAGGACGCCGGCGACATTGGGACAGCCATGGAGAACTTTTCCAAGGCATTGGACGCGGGTCAGGCTGGAGGTTCATTCCTGGTGCTCAGTCACGACACGCTGCAGTACACGGCCGAGTCCTTGGTCCCCTACATGCTCACGGAGATACAGCAGCGCGGATACAAGGCAGTGACGGTGGGCGAGTGTCTGGGCGACCCCGCCGAGAATTGGTACTGGGGCGCGTGATAGGGACTTGGAAATCTTTCTGGTCAGGGCGAGCGGAAGCGGGCGGGCTATTAGGGCGCGGCAATGGATAAGAGCAGTGCCGGGGAGGCTGTCTGGATTCGAGCGTCGGAGTCTCTGGTGATGGCGGATGTTGGTTCTTTGGGTGGAATGTTTTCGGGCTGGCACGCGGCTCGGGTTTCCAGTGATCAATCAAGGGAAACGGTGCTTGCGTGTCAAAACTCATGCGTGGTGTGGTTATGGTTGGTAGCTACAGGAAATAATAATGTGTATTCGTTGACAAGTCCTTAGTCGACCGCCCCCACTCTTTAATCTTCCGAGTCATTACGATTGCATCCCTTCTGCCCCATACTCTGAGCCCACCGCCTCGAGCCAGCGTCTTCATCGACGGATCGGTTACCTACCACCTTCCAGCTCGTTCAGGATGTTGTTGATCTCGGTCGCCACAAAGAGCGGGTCATCCTTCTGGATGAAGTGTCCACAGGCCTCAGCGATCTTCACCTCACTCTTGGTCCCGACCAGCCGAGTCAGGCCCTCGTTGTATGCGCCCCAGGCCGGGTTCATGTACCTGTTGATCACGGCCTTCGAGACAGATAGTGATCCCTGTAACAGGAGCCGTCAGCACACCTTTCTCCAGCGGCCGGGTTCGTCGAGGACCAACTCACCTGCTCGCACTGCTCTGCAAACTCATCCCAGTCATGGCCCACCACCACCAACAGCGGAGATCTGTCTTCGGGCCCCTTGGGCAGGCCAGGCTCGTCGGCCCTTGGCAGCAGCGCCCGCAGCTGTCTCCGGTCCAGGTGCTCCGAATTGGGCACGGTCGGATGGAAGAACTGGAGGAACTTGGTCCTCGCGTGTCGCAAGTCGTCGGCAGTCACATCCCCCGGGAGCTTGCCTTCGTCAAAGTCGGGCTTGTCGGGGTCGGGGAAAATGGACACAAAATCCGTGTTGGCCATCATCGAGTCCAGGAAGATATACGCCTCGACGTGGCCTGGGTGCTCTGCTGCGTACAGGCGAGCCAGGACGCAGCCAATGGAATTGCACACCAGAACAAGACGGAGGTCTTCGAGGCCGCTGTGGTGGAGCTCTTCCTGGCTGAGCTGAGTGAGCAGCTGGTGAAGGTCCTCGACGGCTGTACGCGTGTCGTGCCCGTAAGGTGAGTCCGGGGGGTCGGTTGGGTCTGAGTCGGACTTGCCCTGCCCGTAGCGGTCGTAGCAGAGCAGCGAAGGAGTCGGCTGGTTGGAGTCGGCACGGAGGTTCAGCAGATGATCGACTGTCTCGGCCCAGGCACCGCATGGGAGCGCGAGGCCGTTGAGGAATACCACAAGAATGTTGGAGTGGGGGTTGGTGAGCATCGAGATGTGGAGGGACGCCCCAGGCTTGGTGCTCAGTGTAACGTTCTTGTCTTGCATGTTGCCGGATGGGCAGTTTCCTTCGATACGGGGTGATATATAGGTATTTTTCCAGGTATTTAGCTGAGTTCCTGGCTGTCTGGCTGAAATATCAGTTGGTGTGAATGGGGAGGATGGGGCTTGAGGACAAGTGGATGACGGAGTTGGAGTGGATGCATTTCCGACTGCAGCCTGGCTGGCATCTTATTCAGACCTGCCGCATCCCTTCAACCAAACACCTGCATACCTTATCATTACTGCACCTCAGCATTGCTGGGTCTAAAAGCCACCCAGCCACAACCTGCAGAGTAGGTTTGCCACGAGCCTCTCGTCGCCTTGGCTGACTTCAAAGTTGATTTACGGACCTTCTGGAATGTCATAACCTGTACCAGTTGCTGCTGTCAATTATCGCCGACATGATTATTGCCGGCTCAATTAGACGTCTCTCCGTGCTCCTGCTTCACCCAGCAACATGAGATACTCCAGATAGCTTCATGACCTGATCGGTTTCCCGGCTTCTCCGGGACGGTTGCTGACTGATATTACGCTCAGCTTGGACAGTAGTAATAGCCGTCTGGGTAGTCCGTCAAGATACAGGGTTGCCATTTCGTACCCTTTTTCCTCGTTCGTTTACAATTCATATGAGCCGGCCTATGTTGCCGCCCTGGTTCGATAATTAGTGTAGGTAGGTAGTTAGTTTTCAAAGACAAGGTCCGACTTCGTCTGCCCAGCAAAATCTCTGATGGTCGGTGGGCCCATTTAAAGTGACCAGCCGGGCGACAACGGGTCAATTATTACTACCTTCCTCAGTCCTCCCAAATTCGAGTTTGGTTCGCTGCCAGCCGTTCAAAAGCCGCCGTCTTCTCACACACCCAACCTACCAGGGTTAAATAGCCCAGCCAAAACCGGACCCTCGAGTGAGATATAATCCCCAATACGATGACTATGAAGGTCACCGCTGTGAGTCACATTTCACATACTCACACACTCTGTTTCCCCCAACCCCGTCCTCGGGCCATCGACAGCTCCTAACCTGGCGATATTAGCTTTACGTCTACCCGATCAAGGGCCTGCGAGGCATTAAGCTCGAGAGAGCTCAGATCGGCCCCCAAGGGATTCGCCATGACCGCCGCTTCATGCTGTACGAGGTGCATAAATCCACGGGCGAGTTGACCAAGGTACAGCTGGATACACATCCTCTCTGCGCCCTGTTCGAACAAGGGATTGTCCATGACGCCAGGGACGGGGAATCCGCGATTACCGTGCGGTATCTTGGAAGCCGGGACGGCGAGAGCGATACCTCGCTCAGGGTACCACTAGAGCCCAACCTCTCCTCGCTCCGAAAGATGGACGTGGACCTCCATGGCAGCTCCGCGTCAGCCTACCGCATGGGGGACTCGTACGATGACTGGTTCAGCGAGCGGTTCGGCGTCTCGACGATTCTCGTATACCTAGGCGATGGACGACGTGCCGTTCTGGGCAAGGCTCTCGTGCCGAGGCCTGCTGAAGGACAGGAACAGCGGGGGTGGATGACCTCCCTAACCTCTTACATCACCGGGTCCCAGGAGTCTCGCGAGAATCAAACGCCGTGGCTGAGCTTCACCGACGTTGCGCCGCTGCTGGTGGCGTCTGAGTCGTCACTGCGGGATGTCAGAAACCGCCTGCTCGGGGGCTACCCTGTGGAGATGTACAAGTTCCGGCCCAATATCGTCGTGGACGGCCAGGGAGAAGATGCCTGGGCAGAGGATTTCTGGGCCGAACTCCACATTGGAGGGGGTGTTGGAAACGGTCCCCAGGAGACCACTACCCTGCAACTCACGGGGAACTGTGTGAGGTGTGTCAGCTTAAATGTCGATTACGAGACGGGGAAGCCAGGAGAGGGCGAGAACGGACAGGTTCTGAAGAGGCTCATGAAGGACCGGAGGGTTGATTCCGGGTCAAAGTGGTCGCCTGTCTTTGGGAGGTATGCTTCTCTCGGTAGTCATCACCGCGAAGAGGTCGCAGTATCTGTCGGGGATGGTGTTGAGGTGACACGCCGTAACGATCAACGCTCCGTTTGGGACTGGCCGGGATTGTGAGGCCTCAACCTCACCGGCAAGCAGACCCGGGCGTCGATACGGAACACCGATGGAGCGTGTAATCGAGTTCGACATTTGATTACATAGTGACGACGTGACAGGATGATATCAATCAGTGTGTTATTACTCTCTTCTGGCACCTGGCCTGCATGTGTTGAATAAGACCCGTGTCTCCATCCACTCTGGGGCAAACGCAATCCACACCTCAGGGTTCCTTTCACAGCAATCAAGTACGATTCAACGACGGAGGCGTTAGAACCCATGTCCGCGGAGACACTACGATTCGTGCAAAATATCAGTGCACAGGGGGACGCAAGAGCGCGCAAGGGGCCGCTGCAGCTCCCTCTATAGCTAAGCGGAGGGAAAACCGGAGTGGAATTCGGATATGTTGCAACAACAGAGCCTTGCCTACCAGGCACCTTGGATATCAGCCTCATGCTTGCTGGACGAGAGGTGTTTGACCAGACGGATCGTCCGTAATTGGTGTATTCATTCATAAATCACGACACCCACACCAAAATATATCCAGTTAACTACTCACACGGGAGCATAAGAGGACCGCCCACCGAGTTAATTATTGCTTTGACTCGAAAGAGCGTCTGGTCAGCCACTAATACACCCCCGATACCAACAGCCCGGCTTGTCTCCCACTCCCGCTAACATGTGTCTGGGATGGATAATATGATTAGGTAGTCGATGCAGGTCCACACATCAACGTTGCGGCGAAAGATCACTCGCACGACTCTGCTATGACACACAACATCACCCACATTTTGTCCTCGGTTTCTGGCGAATGAAGGCAACGGTGCTTGTGTTGACTGATACCAACCATCGCCCAAAACCCAGGGACCCAAGGATGTGCTACTGGCATGAAGGAACCCGCAATCGTCCTTTCCAACACGAGTTAATGCAGAGACTGAAGATCTGCGATGCTCTCACGGCTGGGGAATCAATAGGGTAGGGCAGCACACATGCCTCGGCTACCCATGTACATGCCCTGACATCCTAGCGTAGTTGGTACATACGTCCTATATCGGCGAGGTGAGTTGGGGTAAAGGCGATGACGATATCCTGCACTCCTTCCCCACGTGCTGGCAAAGAGATTCTGCCCTAAACCTTTCCCCATGACGTACCAACACCAAGTGCTGAGAGAAAAGGGGTCTTTCCAACCCCCTTTTTTGCCCCTGATCGGCAACACTTTGCTGTATTATTACGTACACAGTGCCCGGAAGGCTGGCGGATACGTCAGGAAGTGTGTCACACACTAGAATCCGATCTCTGCGTACACTTAGTGTACCGGGGCTTATCACGGCAGGCCTGCACCACGGGTGTGTGGAGCGAATGTCAACTGGAAGCAACCCCTTGGTCGGATGAAGCTGAATGCGATGGGAAGGTGTTGTGGGGTAACGCAACACCCCGACCACGCCACGGGCCGATCCTGCACGGGGCCGGCTCAGGTCACGGACCGGACCTGGTACGAAGGCCGCCGGTGGTTATGCGTTCTCCATACCCGGGCCGAGTCGTACAAACGGCGCTCCAACTTGGCGGAGAGGTCGGCTTTTCCATCTCCGATGTCGCCGAGGGCTCCGAGGCTCATGCGGATATTAACTATTATTGTGATGACCTGCTGGGAATCCAAAGTGGACGTAGTAATCCCGCCTGCCCCCGCGGAGGTTTAACAGTGCAAGAGATGCGGCCAGTGACGGGGAAGGTAGGGCAACGCGAGCTGTCATTAATACGAACCTGAACAAGTTTGCCCAAAAGCTTCCATGTTGCGTTGTTGATGATTGTGACCGGGGGACATCAGGGATGGAGGGCACTTGAGCCATGACCAAAAGCGCCCACCAAGTCTCCCATTTAACCAAGAGATGGACATGCCAGAGTGAAATGACCCAGAGCATTGCTTGGCATACATAGCAATCATGAGATATCCCGCCTTCTGCCAGGCCTATGAGCTTGTCTTACCCGTCGGATTCGAAGCTCCCGTGCTAGCATTCCGAGCCGAGTTCCTCTTTTGGGCGAGCACCACGGAGCAGCACGCTTATCCATATTGGTGGCGTCGTTGCCCTATGCCCGGTTGGAGGGTTGCAATGAGTTTCTGAACTTGGAAGAATTGGCAGGGTCGCTGCAAGACCCTGAGAGGCCGGGACCTGCTTGTTGGGCCGACGCGGGTTGGGCGCCACCACACCACACCGGACTGCACCACACCACACCACTCCACACCACACGACCCCACACCACACGACCCAGACCACCATGGACACTTCGTGTAGGTTGCAGGCCGGATGCTTGAGGTGGTCGCACTCTAACCCCCGCAGCAATCCTCGTGTGAAGGACCCTTTGCTTTGTAGGCGAAATGTTCTGCAGCAGAACAGCACCTCGGGTGGCCTTCCCACCTTGATTACGTGCAGCAGCCGGAAATTGCACGCCGCACTTCTGAACGAACGGACCAAGCATGGGGCCCTTTCAGAACCCGCAGCGCACTACACACTTGGTATGTATGTATGTGGTCCAGCTTGGTCCGCCAGTCAGAGACCTACATCCCCCCCATCGCGGCTCTGTGACCTCCCGTGCGACGGCGGCTTTCAGTGAGTCGATGTAGGTCGGCACGGAAAAATGGAGCTCGTTCGGTAGTAGGTGGACAAGTGAGGGTGGCCCCCGGGCCTGTGCCCAATGGGATCAGTGATTGGGATGGCGGTTCAGGGTCTGATCGGTTGCTAAATTGCTTGGTTTGTCGAGTACGACACCCGTCGTCTAAGTTGCTTCTCATCAGAAGCTCCCGAGCGAGAAATGAGGGAATTTAGAGTCGCAGAGCGAAGGTCGGCCGCTTGCTGGGTTGATGTCGGTGTTGCAGATACGCGAGCTTGAGATCCCGTGGGTTGATGTTGGCGGCGGACGGTTGGCAAGCTTGGAACAGCAGGAGGGCGGCGGCTTGCATCAACGCCGCTGCAGGTGCCCACCAGGGATAACACCTTACACCCGCCTGACCATTCCTGATCATGCTCGCCGCCCTCTCCTGCCCGGCCGGTCGCGGTTGATCACTGGTGGCAGGTTTGACACTCGAGAGACAGCCGAAAGTTGCACTCGAGGCGTCGAAGCCGGACTTGGACTTCTTACACTAGATGTGGCACACAACGCCAGTCAACCACGAAGGAAAACAGTGGCCTCGATCCGTCGTTTCTGCCCGGGTTTTGCAACAGACGGCAGCTGTTCCAGCTGTTCCAGTTGATCACCCGCATGCAGGTTACAGGACCGTTTAAAGCTCACTTTCCGAACACATTCTTTCAAGGAACCATGGACCGAATTGCCCAAGGCGACAGTTAAATTTCCCGACATTGGGGGCAGCAGGAGGTGAAAGAGAGGCCATGGCCGATGAATTGAACAAGCCGGCGCAGTTTTGGGATGATTTGGATCGCTGATGGTGCGGGTGCACGAGTCTGAACGACGGAAGCACATGGAGGGGCTGGGAGCTTGGGCCACAGAATGTGCCCCGCAATGGCTTATCTGAAATTTACCCCTCCAAACTGGGCTCTTATCGCCTCCGAGTCGGATGGCGGGGTACGCCTTGGAATTGGTCTTTGATGCATCGGCACTCTCAACTGTGAGAGCCGCAATTCCGACCAAAGATCTTGATGACACGGCTGGGACGGCGTGTGAGTCCGATTGGAACAGGCACAGCAGTAACAACTCCTGTCCTGGATTAGGGTCTGCAGTTCTGCTCTTCTCGGGATATGGGTTCACATCAACAACCACTCTGACGGCCTGGGCCTTGACGGCCTGACGTCCCTCCACTGCAAAACGCGAGTTCCAACTTGTCACTGAATCTGTCATCCCGAAATCCACAACAGGCCGCCTCCGTGGGGGTTGTGTAGGTTGTGGGGCCCGTCTGTCAAGCGGCCGGTTAACTCCGCTACACCAGAGGTACCGTGAACAATCGGACTTGTCGAGCCCAATGTGACCAGGAAGCCTTCATGATTGTGCATTGAGAGGTGCAACACCATGCCGAGATCAGCACGGGATCTGGCGAGAGTTGAGACCGTAGCCAATTCTTGAATAGCCATTTTTATTTTGCCGGCAGTCTCTCACGTCTCTCTAGTCCCCTGAGCAGGTTCGTCCTGAAGCTTCCTTCATCCTGCGTTGGGCCAAGTTTCGTGCCCAAAGGGGCTTCAACAAGCAGGCATCATCCCGTGCCTTAGCCGGCCTGTGGTGGGTTCGGCGGGTTTGGTGGACTGGGCATTTGTGTATGAACACCCGGCGGTCAAGGTAATTGTAGGAAGGTGCCTTATTCCCGGAGCAAGCCGCCGTCCGTCTGGTCAAAATGTGTATTATCGGGCCGTAATGACCAGAGGGATGCCTTTGGTTGGTATTTGTCGCCTGACGTTTTTCGGTGTGTGTTGAGCCTCGTGGCGACTCAAAATCATCACGTTTGCTTCACACCTTTCCGCCAACCCCCCACGCTCCCTGGTGGAGCCCAGGGTTTCAAGACTGAGGTTCGCTGACACCCCCTTTCCAGCATACAAAGTACAACGACTACGGTATGAGGGTATGTAAGTCCAGTGTAGTGCGCGCGGTAATAACAAAGTGAAACATGGCTGGATAAGAAGTGGAACAGAGTCAAAATTGGAACCCAGTTGCTCACACGTAATACCTTTTGTTGGTAGTCTCAGTACACGTAGTGTCGTGTAGTGAAGGCTCCAGTATCCGCGAAAGGGTATCCGCGCGCTCCTAGGTTCGGTTACGCACCCAGGGAGTATATTAATAGAATCACCTGGGCGTCGATCAAGCATCGCTGGTCTCCCGATTACTGCGTGCACTAACCTGAGGTGCCTTAGGGAGTAGTTAGGAGGTCGCTGCTCTCTCAAAAGGGGGCGTTGACTTGAACATAAGTATCGTAACTCATCAGCGGTTCAAGATCAAGACGATGCATTTTTTCCTGGTAATGGTAATGCCGCCTGACGTCCGTTCACTGCGGTCAGCACCTTCTTACCTAAGGTACATAGGTTGATTGTTAGGTATCATATCGAACCGCCAGACTCCCATCCCCCGTTCTGCGGCGGAATGCCAGACGGAATGCTTGGTCGTGCTCCGGGCCCCAGACACTAAGGAAACCCGCCCCCTGACCCATCTTATCCACAGGAAATGGAGAGCAAACAGGGATCACTATTTCCGTCGGGCGCTTGGAGCTCACCATGGATGCCGCAGTTTCCGGGCTGGTGAGTTTGGTTGCAGGCTTGCAGCTGCGCAAAGTCATGCGTCAGCAGTTTGATAGTCAGGAACTGGCGATTGGTACCAGGTAACTGAGATATCTTGTTTGGTATGTGAGATCCCATGTAAACGGGCTATTCTCAGTGGTTTTTATCGAGACGCAGTTGCCAGCGTGCTGACGACGCGCGGAACAGTTACCCCTGAAGCTGACGGTCTCCCCTGATGCACGCTTTCCTGCGGAACCTAACAATCATCGCTGACAAACAGCTTGCGTTGCTAACGTTAACGGGAAGCCTGTGTCTAAGCTCCCCTAGGCACTGTGCAGGCAGACCCCAGAGCGGAAGAGGAGGGTGGGACTAACCGGTTCGAGAATAGCGCGCAGTGAGCTGAGCAATCAGAGCGAAGACCACTGCACAGCCGTGCGATGCCCAGGCCCCGCCATTCGTGGAGGGCAAGCACAACAGCCTGCTCGGTGGCCTACTTCTGCTTCGGCGAGCCTTGGAAGCTGCAGGGAGTTTCGAGAGAAACGGGCAAGTTGCATGTCGACCCTGCCCATCTGCATGGGCAAGGCAACCTGGAAGCCAGGGACCACACCCCATCTCAAACATTGCCCAGGCTTGATGCGCTGCGGGCCGCTCACTGGCCTGGCTGCCAGGTTCCGTTGTCGCCGTTTCGAAACCTCGGATCGTGCCAGCGTCCCATTCCTTGGCCTCCACAGGCGGCTCAACAGTCAGAGTGTACGGAAAACACACCTGCAGAGAACAATGAGATATGCCAATGTGTAGCAGTGTTTCTGGAAATTGGCATCATATTACGCCTCAGACCTGCTTCTGAATTGGGTGGTTATTACTGTGTAAGCCCGCGTCGTCGCCCGGCTCTCTTGTCCCGATCTGGACACTGGAGAACACCTAACCCACTGCCAGGCCCAGCCGGATCGGATTGCATTGACTTCCAGATGAGCCCAACCAGAGACATATTGCGACATGAATAGTGAGAGCATTCCAGTTCCAGCGAATCGAGCGGCTGAAAGCTTATTTGTTAGGCATTGGCCTCTGTTTCCTCGCTGAACGATGCCTTGTACGGAGTACGGATACGGAGTGCGGAATACACCCTCATCCCGCCAATCTGCGCATGGACGGATGCTGAATGCAGTGCCGAGCCCGGGGTGCCACTGCGACGTCGGTGTGTGTGCAGAAAGCCGTTTCGCGCTGTTGCGGTCGCGCCCTCTTGCTTGTTGACGGTTGTGGATCCTCGTGCGAGTCTTCGTGCCAGGCCGGATCAACATGCTCTGACTCACAGCCTCACAGCCATCAGAACCTGGAAACTTGGGACCCGCCAATGGACCTTTTGGAAGCCATCCGATCCCAATTCCATCCCAGTTTCCCACGCCTGCCTCGCAGGTTGTACATAGCTGTCGGCCCTGCTGACCCTGAGTCTCCGAGATTAACAAGGGTTGGGGCGTGGAGCCATCGAGCATGGATCGGCCGTTCTTCTGCCTTTCGCAATCGACGTCTTGGCCCGGTCCCACGAGACTGCTGCTTCTTTGCAGTGGTGGTGTGTTGCATGGCCTCGGCGGCTTCCTTTCCTTCTCCGGCATGGTTCCAGCGGAATCCAGTGTTGGGATGGAAGGGGTACGTACTGCTGTGCGCACGGTTGCTGGCAGACACTGTTGGCCTTAAATAATTGATACTGTGCAACTGTTTACCGGTTAGTCTAGCCGCCGCGCTGGTCTATTTGCCCGCCTTGAGTTGCGGCCTTGCACCCCAATTTCGCCATCCGAAGCATCGCGCCGGTTTGGGCAGTCCAGCCAAGCCCAGTCCCAGGCCTCAGGGGAGTTCCAGGGGGCGCGCTTCGCTTGTGTGTGTGTGTGTGTGGGCGAACTGTGTCCGGTGCGCCTCCTTCCAATGCGAGTGCCCGGGTGGTTCATTGCTCCCGCCTCCACCGACGCACACCCAGCGGCCAGCCTACCTAACGTTATCTCGGTCCAGCCCTCTCTTTTGCTCTTGCAACCACAAATTTCTTCCCAGCGTCATTGTACGGACCGAGACGTGAGCACCTCCAAAAAAAAAAAAGAGACGAAGCCAACGAGAGCAAGCTTGCAAGCCATACCAACCAAGCGCAGAAGGCGGCAATTGCATCAAAATAGCATGCTACAGTCGGCCTTGTCGTCGCGCCCCTCTCCGTCTCCCCTACCTCTCCAATAGAGCTCTCTCCCTGCTCCCCACCACCGCGACCCGCCCGCCGTTGTCGCTGCCTCCTTCCTGCCTGGCCTGCTCCCCACTCTCTTTTGGCCCAGGTGCTTCTGCTCCTGCTCCTGCTCCTGCTCCTCGTCGCAACCGCCCGCCCTCGTGTTCCACTTGCACAAAGTCGCTCGGTTGCCCGAAACACGCAAAATCCCGCCACCAGGACGATGACCGTATCAACCGACGCTGGCAGCAAGCTCGAGACTGTCGCTGCCATGTCCAATTCGTCGTCGCCCTCGGCTGCGGTTGGCGGTGCGGCCCCAGGCGACGAAGCTGGTAAGGTCCCCCACCACAGATAACCAGAACCACCATGCCACTCATGCTGCAACCCAACCCGTGCCTTGCACTCATTGCGCTCGATGGCTTCCTTCGACTTCTCCCCGTTCCTGGTATGCTAGACTTGAGCTTTGGCTGACGAGATATTTTTTGGGGTTTCCAAAAGCCTCGACCATCATGGTCAACACCAAGACCCCCTCCGCCTTCCCGCCGCCCAAGACCGACAAACCACGGCCACACATCTGCAACACATGCCAACGCTCGTTTGCCCGACTCGAGCATTTGAAGCGCCATGAGCGGTCCCACACTAAGGAGAAGCCGTTCGAGTGCCCCGAATGTGCCCGGTGCTTTGCGCGGCGCGACCTGCTCTTGCGGCACCAGCAGAAGCTACACCAGACAACGACGCCGTCGTCCCGCCCGCGCAATCGTCGCGAGAGCGCCAGCGGGGCGACACCGGGCGCCGGCCGGGTTCGGAAGAACAGCGTCGTGGGTCCCGGCGCTGCCGGTGCCGGCAGCACTGCCGCCTCGATGAGGCCCCGGGCAAACACCATCAGCCATGTCGACGGCGCGGCCATGCAGATGATTGCTGCCGCCAACGCCCAGGCTGCCAGGATGGCCCCGGCCCACAGCCGGCACCCGAGCCTGATTGGCCTGCCGACTCATCACGGTCTCGAGGCTTTCGGCATGGCTTCGGCCCTCGCCCATCGCGGAGCGCCCCTGGGCCTGCCCAAGCTGGAGACTCATGGGATCACCGGCATGGATTTTTCCAGCGGTCTCAGAACAGCCCCGGCCATGGCCTTCGGCTCCGAGTTCGAGCTCGACGGCTTGTTCTTCGGGTCTACTGGCTCCACCATCAACCCCAACGCGCTTCACTACAATGATTCTCCGCCTTCCATGGCCATGGACCCGCTCTCACCCTTCACACACGGGCTCCCAGACATGTCGGCCACCGGCCAGCCGCTGGATGATGCCCTTGACTGGGTAACGGGCTTTGACCATCAGATGTCGTTCAACAGTGCACCGGCCGAGGCTGTCGTAGACGGCTCCTCGCCCTCTGCGCTCAGCACCACGAGCCAGAGCGGTCTGAGCGACGTCATGGTCGATGGCTCGAATCATCACACGGCCTCGGCGGTGACGAGCTCAATGTGGCCGCCCTCCATCATGGCGCCACCACAGATGACCAACCCTTTCTCGCTCGACCTGAGCGGCTCCGTCTTCCCAGACCTCCTAAACGGGGCGCCCTTGTCGCCGCAACCGTCGTCGGCCAAGGCCATGGGGGATAACTATTTTTCGACTCCGCCGCCCTCGCTCAGCTCTTTGAGCCCGACGGTCATCTCGGGCTTGAACACACAGAATCTGAACCAAGCGCTCACTTTCGGTGCCGGTCCGGAGACGCCGTCCTCGATGAATGGTAGTAATCATGGCACCTTACCCCTCTCGACAATCACTGATTCAACAAGAAATGCCATCCTAGGTGCCCTGTCGGCCTCCCAGGCGTCCCAGTTTGGTACGCGTAGATATTCGTTCGCCACACAACCACCGACCTCCCCTCTCGCAACACACGCCACACAGTCATCCCCAATCACCGCCAGTTCCGCCCCCGCCAACACCACCACCGATCAGTCCCGCAGCATGCCGAGCACCCAAGACCTTCAGCGATATGTCGGCGCCTACCTTCGACACTTTCACCCCCACCTGCCGTTTGTTCACGTACCGACGCTATCGTTCGAGATTCCTTCGCAGTTGTTAGCTAACGGGCGAAATAGCGGCATTGGGGGGAGCGGGTGCTTACTTCTTTCCATGGCGGCCATTGGCGCCCTTTTTGAGTTGGAACACCAGGCGTCCATGGAGCTGTTTGGGATGGCCAAGAAGATGATCCAGCTGTATCTCGACGAGAGGAGGAAGGCGAACGTAAGAAAGGCAGAATCCATTCGGCGCACTCCAATGACGGACCACAATTCACAGCAGCAGGACCCCTCCGTCGAGACTCCCGTGTGGCTGGTCCAGGCGATGCTCCTGAACGTGGTTTATGGCCACAACTGCGGGGACAAGCGGTCCGGAGAGATAGCCTCGACCCATGCTGCCGCACTAGTAAGTCTTGCTCAGGGGGCAGAGCTGCTGCGGCCAATGCGAGTCGAGCCCTCGGCCGGGGATGTCGAGATGGTGGATGCTGACGGCGCGGGCGGCTGGAACGGATCGGGGAGGAAGCATACTGACGAGCACGCCGAGTGGCTGCGCTGGAAGTCAATGGAGGAGCGCAAGCGGACTCTCTATGCCATCTTCACCATATCCAGCCTCCTAGTGTCGGCGTACAATCACTCGCCAGCACTTACCAACTCGGAGATCTTGCTCGACCTTCCCTGCGGCGAAGAGTTCTTCGCCGCCGAGAGCGCAGCCGCCTTCCGGGCCAAGGGCGGAGTTGCGGCCGCCAACCACAACCGGATGACCTTTCACGAGGCCCTTGGACAGCTTCTCCGTACCACTGAGAAGCAGCAACGGCGCCCCGCTTCCGACGTGCACCAACCAGTTGGCTCGGCGGTGAACGTCAGTGAGCTGCCCAAGAGCGATCTGAATCCGAGCAGCTTTGGTTGCCTCATATTGATCAACGCCCTGCACAACTACATCTGGGAGACGCGCCAGCGGCACCACAACAAGGTCTGGACAAACGAGGAAACCGAAAAGATGCACCGTCACATTGAGCCGGCGCTCCGAGCCTGGCACGCCGCCTGGGCGAGCAATCCCCATCATAGCGCTGAACGGCCCAACCCCCACGGCGGAGGGCCGCTTTCCGCCGACTGCCTTCCCATGTTGGATCTTGCCTATGTGCGTCTCTTTGTCAATCTCTCGCGGGCCAAGGAGAGGTTTTGGCAACGGGACTGGGACGGGATGGCCGAGGAGCTTGCAAGGGGTTCCGAAATCATTCAGCACGCTGAGCACTCGCCGGCTTCGATTGCCGACTCGGGCATGACGGATCCCGCCAGCACGCCGGGGACGAATACCCTCACGGCCGAGACACCTCCGACGCAATCTTCATCTCCTGATTTTGGTGCCCCGAAATTGGCCGCCCCTGGTGGCGTCATCAATCCCGTCCTGACCCAGCAGGGGTCCCAACCCCAGCCACAGACGTCTAACAGCCGGTCGATCTCCCGGAGAGAGAAGCACCTCCGGAAGGCGGCCTTTTTCGCGGCCGAGTCTCTTTCCGCCTCCGACAAGCTCGGCGTTTCGTTTGCCAACCTGACCAGCCGCGAGTTACCACTACAGGCGACGCTGTGTGCCTTTGATTGTGCTCAAGTGCTTGCCGAGTGGGTTGCCACTTTGCAGGACCGTGTTGGACGTTATCTGGGAATCCTCGGCCGGGACAATGTTGACCTGTCGCAAGTTCCCGCCATCATGCTGCTTGAGGAAGAGGACGTGAAGTTGTTGGGAAAGATTGACGAGATAATCCGAGGCGCCGAGGCCAAGATGAACACCGGGATGGCTCAGCCTGGCAGCGCTGGTGGCAACAACAGCAGCGCCAGCAGCAGCAATGGAGTCCTGTCCGGCGTGGATGGCCTACTCAGGGTGGACGACGGTGCGGGATATGCGACAAAGCTCCTGAGGGTCACGGCATACATGTTTGACAAAGCAACTGTGTGGCCTGGTAAGTGTTGGCGGTGGAGATGCCGTACTGTTGTCGATCGCTGGCGGGATATACTGACCAGGTTTGCAGTGACCCGATTGATCTCTTCCTGCTTGGAGACCCATGCGAACCATATGCGAGCACGCGCAGAGAAGTCTATCATGGGTATCGAGTGAAGTCCACCGGATACGGTGCACTAGGAGTTGACCCACGACTCGAGCCTCCTTCGGGACCTGGACTCGACTCTTGGTCACCGTCTGTCTGCATTCTTGGGAGTTTATATTTTGGTCCATCAACTTTCTGCAACAACATGATACCCTTTACGTCATTCGTTCTTTCTCTTCTCAGCGACCAAGGACCTACACAGCAATGGATCTGGGACGAACGGTTATTTCTTATGAGCAGTCTTTGGTTTCCTGGCGACACGACAAGAACGCTCCCCCTCTTTTTTGCATGGGGCGTGGTACGGTCTGGTACGGCTACTGTTGGCTCTGTGGCCACCAACGTTCGTTGGGGGGTGATGGTTTTGGTTTCACATCACCATGCGTTGATTTTAGGTACGTTAGGGGGAGGTTTGGGGAAGGGAGGGGTGCCGGGTGTAAGAACGAAAGGGGGGATGCTTGGGAAGGTCTCAGCTGGATACCGGATTAGTGGCTGCCGCCTCTGACAAGGCACGATGTACGCGGTTGACGAGATAACGAGGACATGGCATGCCATTGGGTTCTTTCCTTGACGGAGGCTTTGTTTCTGCGGCGCTGAGGAGTTTGGGGATCACGACCCCCCCGATGTGCCTTTCGAAGGGATGGCCCTTTGCTGCGCCATAAGGGGAAAGGAGAAAAACCGATCCGGGGGGGGGGGGGGGGGGGGGAAACCGGGGGGTGTTTTTTTTTGTAGGTTTAAAATTGGGAAAAAAAATAGGTTTTTAACCCA